>JAOXYM010000017.1:6963678-7004655 GCA_028567055.1 Leptatherina wallacei
TATATATATATATATATATATATATATATATATATATATATATATATATATACATATATATATATATATATATGTGTTCAAATTTGTCCCATGACAAGCTGAAAAATCTTCATATATTCGTGCAGCAGTGGGATATTTGCCCTGAGGGTGGTGCTGGAGGAAAGGCCATGATCTGATACCACTGTAACACGCTGATAATGATCAAATCAGGATGATGCGCCCAGTTATGACAATAAGGAACACATTCTTAGATAAAACAGAAGATTTCACTAATCTTATGAAATGAAGAATCCTTCTTGTTATCAGCTTTCTCAATGACCTTTGGTCCAATCTACTTCACACTTGATGCTTTTATTGCAGTTAAAAGTCATCATTTAGGTAAAAAATGATGTAATGATGCAGCTTTCTGGTGGCATCCTCACAGGATTTGGTTCATCAAAAATCAACAACCTATAATGTTTGATGCTTAATGTTTTTCAAGACAAAATTAATGAATTAAAAAGACCCCTTTGATAATCTGACATCTGAGGTGGAGATATTAGCAGAAGCTGTGTGATTAATTACCATGAATTCCTAAACGAATGTCTAATTAAATCAACTGCACCAGTTCATTCAAACATAATCAATTCCTTCTCTTGGTTTAAAACCAGGAGCCATTAAACAATCTAAGACATATTCAAAAAAAGGTTTATTTACAAATTACAAGGAAGTTGTCATAAATCTGTAAAAACAATTATTTTACAGCACAGCTTTATACGTCTTTTTCATGTACAGACTTGTATTTGTTTGATTGTGCAAGATAAGTTTTCATTTAAATTTTACAGAGTCAGCAAATCACAAAAAGCAAATGACAAACAAATATGATTTTATGCAAGTTTTTGATTTGCATGGCAGAAATATGAACTACGTTGCTCTGAGTTGCCTTCAATGCAATCAAAATTTGACATTTAACTTAATAAGGCCTATAAAATCCCTTAGTGTCTGATTAAAATGATCAATATTGTCGGTACATGATGTGGACTTATTTGCAAAGATGTTGTTTTTTAACATCCACTCGTATCACAAACAAACATATAACTATCAGCATCTCTTGTCTAATGTGGCTGTGAAACACGAGCGTATAAACTACAGAAAATGTACATTTTTTTACTCTTGACACCTTCAGGTTTTCTTTTACACTTGAACATGTCTTATAACAGCAGGCGTTGTAGTCAGTGCTGTCATAATAATAATAATAAAAAAAGCAAAGACACTAAAAAGCCTGCTGAACTCATTGCACTTCACCCGTACAGTCAGCAAATCATGTTTGATCAAACACACATTGTCCCTGTTGTCGTTCACGCTGGTACGACCACACATAGAAGTCCTTTGTTGAACATGACACTTGCGACTGGAACAGCTTTGCATCTTTTTCTTTTTACTGCTGGTACTTTTACCCTGTAGAGTTCAGTAAATCTGAAACAGGTTCCGACTCTTCAGAGTACAATAAACGTTGTTTGCAGAGACCTCATTTGAGAAAGTCAGAAAACAGAGGTGTCAGTTCTTGCAACATACGCTTCATCCACTGTTTTTTCCTCGATTGTCTCAATCCCATCTACGGCGCCATCTGTTAAAATTAAGAGACACAAAATGATTTACTACAGCGGTATAACCAAATGTTCATGCAAAGTGGTGACGATGACGAAGCAGGTGATATATTCATACCTCAAAACGGCTGTAAACTTTCCTGTCCTTTCTCATGGTCTGAATCCTCTCCAGCAGCTTCTCGCGTTCCTGAGAAGACTTGGGCGGCCCTCTGTTCAGTGTCCTGAGGCCTCTTTCTTTCTCTTTTTTGGCATTTTTGTCAGCTTCGTCTTCTTTCTCGTCATCAGTGACAGGAGGATCTTTAGTGGCCTCATTCCTGTTTTGGCAATTGGCAGAAATCTGCTCTAGAAGCAGCTTTGTGTCGTCTCGGAGGTTGCTGCTTGAGAGCACGTTGGCCGTTGACGAGTGGTAGCGAGACTGGCTTGATTTCGGCTGCTTGGACGTCGTCTCTGTGTGTTCGTTGCTGTTACTTTGCTTGCTTTGGTCATTTGTTTTTTCACTGCTCACAGATTCCTCTGTGCTATGTTTATTGCTCTTATTTGTGTCCTCCAGATGATCAGATTTTCTATCACCAGTGACCCCGAACTCAGGCTTTATGATACTACTTCCTGTCAGCGCAGGGGCCTCTGATGCGTGGCTTTCAGATGGGACAGCTTTGCATGGCAAATCAAGCTCTCCTGGTGCTTTTGAGGTAGAGTCAGTTGGGCTGTTTGGTGATTGTGCTGATGGGTAAACTGGAGATTTCTCTGATTCTTGCTCAGTTTCACTGGAAATAAAGTTTTTATCTGAGAGACTGACCGTTGCAGACATGTCAGTTTCTGTCTTTTCATTTTCAGGGGGCATTAGTGACTGGTCTGACTCAGTCAGAGGAGATACAGAGACTGTTGCAGCAGGAGTATCAACATCTGGCAGATTAAGGTGGTGAGGAGAGGAAGCTTGAATTGTTGTGTCTTGGGGAGATGTGGTTGTTCCTGACAGGGAAGAATGTGGAGTAACGTCTGAACTGACATGTGAGCTTGTTTCTGAAGGCAAAGGTTTAGTTGGGGTGTCTGCTGGAGTAGCTATAACAGTAACAGCCTCTTGTAAAGCAACTTCAGGGACTGAGCTTTCTGGACCAGTTGCAAGTAAACCTGTATCAGGCAGAGGAAGGTTAAGATCGGGAGATGTGTTATCAGCTGTAATATCCTTAGGTGGTCCAAGAATGTCACACTCCTCTGCAGCTTGTAATCCAGAACCATCGGTTTCTGATTCAGACACATCTTTCTCTGATGCTTCTACTGAAGGTGTTGCAGAAAACTCATCAGAGCTTGTCTCTGTGGTCGACTGTGATGAGGATGCTTTTGGCTCTGCATCATTTGTGTCAGGAAAAATCTTAGACTCCAAATGAGCAGAGTCCGCTCCTGATGGGGTCTCAGAGGTCGTCAATTGGGGAACAGAATCTAGACTAGTCAGGTTGCTCAGATGGTCAGATTTTTGTGAATTTTCTTTAGTGGAAGCATTGATCTGTGTAGCAGAATGTGGTGGAGTGTGATCAGAATAAGAGCTTTGCTCTAATGTGTTAGAGATTAATCCTGATCCATCGTCTGGTTCAGAAGGCATTGGAGGAGTGTAGATGTTGGGATCTAATTGAGCCGGTTTAGGATATTGAGGGTTAATATCCAACACGGAAGAAGGTGGAACCTCCACTGAACTGGAATTGACAGAAATAGATTCCTTTGAGGTAGAGCTGAGTCCTGGGCTTTCTCCTTCATCAATAAAAGATGAAACATTAGCCGGAGTAGCATTTGTTTGTGTCAGTGGATTAATACTCTCTTTTACAGAAGATATAGACAGCGCTGTGTCTTCTGGTGATTTACTCCAAGATGGTTTTCTTTCTGCAGAAACAGGAAGTTTTGCCACTGACTCGCTGTCCAACTCCGTCGTCTCTGAATCAGCTGGATCTTTGGCTACTTGTTCACTGCAGCTTTGGGAAGTTTTGGAATCACTAGTGACAACACTGTTGTTTGTATCTGAAGACCGAGCAGCTGTGGATGTCATCTCTGTTGGATTTTTTACTACTAAACCTTCAGATACTGAAGCGAGGCTTTCTGAGGTTTCATTTGGAGCAGGTTTTTCTGTCTGGGAAGTGGGATTGTTTGCAAGATCAGATGGTGGTTTCATCGGTGTCTTTTCTTTTCTCTTTTCAGCTTCTGCAGTTTTAGCAGCTCTGCGTTTTGCAGCCAACTCTTTGAAAAACATGAGCCTTTGATCTGGATCATTCATATCTACAAACAAGGGGCTTGTCAGTAAAGGTTTAGATGGTTGTACTGGTTGATCAGTTATGGGCAGCCCAGCTTCAGAGGGCTTAGACTGAGCAGCTGATGGTGAAAGATGATCTTGCTTCGTATCAGGCAGTTTCAATGGCTCTTGGGCCTCAAGGTTTTCTGAAAGATCTGTTGAATGTTCCTCCTTTGATGACTCTTTATCGTCCGCTTTGGATGTTTCTGCGGATGAGTCATCAAGAGTGGCTGATTTAATTGATCGACTCCAATCAAAAGGTTCTCTTGTGGCAGACCTCCTTTGCCCCAAAACATGAGACACAAAGGGGAGTTTCGTCAGTTCAGTTTCATTTTTCTCACTTTGCTCATCACTTTGATCGGTGGTAGTAGTTTCTTGAGGAGTCTGCTGCTGCTCCAGAGAGCTGAATATCAGAGAAGATCTCAACCTGGAGCTCCTTTGCATTGCAGCATTGTAATTCCTTCTGAAAGAGTCGTCCCTTCGAATCATACCGCTTTTTGGTTCTTTTACTTCTGCGTCTTCCACCTTTTCTCCTTCAGTTATAGAAAATGTTTCAGAGGGTCTTTGTGTTGTTTTGGTTTCTGATGCTACTGCAGCCAGTTCATCCTGCGATTTCTTTGGCTGCTCCAGAGTTGTGGTTTTGGAATAGCTTGGCATCTGGCTCGCCCTGGGTATTGCAGGAACCTTGAATTCTCGAACATTGGGTATTTTGGGAACAACAAAATCTATGGCTGGTCCAGTTTGCTGTATGGGATTTGGGGGCTCTTCAAAAGGATCTGGTGCCTGAGGTGGTGCCAATGGCAGCCCTTCGTCTGCAGGATCGTCATGCGCGCTGAGGAATGAGCTAATCCTCCAGTCTCTCAGCCCCCGTTTCACCACAGGATCTTTGCGATCAGCGGTAGGATCTAGGAAAAATTGTTTCTGATCAGCTGAGCTTGAAGGGGTGGGAGAGGTCTGACAGACATACGGCTGGCCTAGACTCAGCCTTCTGGGGTAAGATGAACTAAACGGTAAATCTGCAGCAGGTTGTATTTTCTCGGAGCTCTGATCAAAGTCCATATTTCTAGTAGATGATAAATAGTTAAAAACAGGGTCAAAGTTATCACGTGGTGGCACATCCTGTGGTAAACCTGGCTCAGAGTATTGATCTGCTGAATAATAGTCTTGATTCCAGAACTTGTCGTAGTTGTAATCTCCTTCCGGTCCTGGACCTGGTCCTGGTCCTGGAAAAGGCTGTTGGCCCCTTTGAAAATGCTTTCCTTGGGGCTCGGAGTCTGGCATTCCCTGTTGCTGCAGGAATGGGAGAGAGTATCTACCCTGGACACCTTCGGCATAAGAGTGACGTTTAAAGGCGGCATTGTCCATCATGGATATCCTAGAGGGTCCCTGATCAAAACAAGGATCCAAGTGAGATTGCTGAGGAGCATATCTACCATACATCTCCACAGGACCGCGAAGAGGTTCCTGCCTTTTAAGAGCCATCATCCTCCAATCAGCATCCATTCGCTCATCACTGGAATGTCTCACCCACTCATCCGACTGACCGACGTCCAGTGATCGAAACTTTTTAGGCTCTCTGTACAGTGAAGTTCTTTTATTTGGGTACTGTCTGTTGTACATGAGGCTTAAATCCTCCATTGGCGCGAGCACATTTTCAATCACCAGCGGCTGAGACTGAGCAAACAGAATCCGAAACTCCTCATCAAACGTCGTCACAAGCTGTCCGAGGAACAGGTGTGCCATGCAGCGGTGCAGCTTCTCAAAAGACCACATGAAGCTGGACAAAGAAAACAATGAATGGGAATTGTCAGTTTTTATATGCAAAGAAACAGGATATGCACTCAAGAAAAATATCCTGCATAAGATTTTGAAAGATTCAAAAGGCCCCACCTGTAACTCCCACTCAGCACAGCCCTGCAGTCAGTCAGCAAGAAGCGATCCATCACCTGACCTTTGAAGGAGTTCCCAGAGCGGCACTGATACGTGCTCCCAGACACCGTTCTCACACATAAACACTGCAAGACACGCACAACATAGTCTGAAAATGTTATCACAATACTATCCAGTAATGTCTTTTAGCCGCTGTTCAAGCTAGGTGGCAGTGTTGCATTAGCACTGCCAGAGTTGGCAATGCTAATGCTACGATATGCACTTCAGGTACACATAAACATAAATTAACAACAATTTAGGTGTTAATATGTTAGCCTTCAAAATGCAATTAAATCAAAAAAGAAAAAGTTTACTCACCTGAATGTTCTGCAGATCTACTCTGCAGTTGGACACCATGTTAATAAAGTGATGTGCATTCTGTTCATCAAGCAGGACGTAGACGGCAACATTTCTCATGGCAGCATTGAGAATATCCGCAAACATGTCAACATCCGTAAACATGTCCATCACTATGGCAACCACCTGAGGAGATGAGAGCCAAAAACAACACAAAAGTGAAATCAAAACCTCTCCCCAGCATGAAACATCAAAGAAAGAAAAGTTTCAGTGAGAGATCAACCTGTTGAGCGTTCTTGATAAGTCGTCGGGCCTGCTCCTTGATACTCGGCATGTCCGGCTCAGGGGGGTTAATCAGAGTGGTCACCTCTGTGGGTCCGAGGAAAGGATTCAGCTGAGGCCAGCCAAGGTCCAAACCGGGGACATCCAAATCAGAGTGAATGGGCCAGTAAGTACCAGAAGAACCATCTGCCCCAGTCTCCAGAAAATGCTGCTCAGTCTCATTGCTCTGCCTGGGAGCCTGAACAGAGCTCTGGATGTACTGAATTTCAGACGTGGATAGAAAGTCTACAACATCTGCTTTTTGGAGGAACTGATAGTAGCCTTCCACGTCCTCTTCAACCAGTGCATCGATAGCCAAGCGGTACTCTTCCCGATAGTGGGGAGGGAGGTAGTTGGGGTCAAGGGGGTTGTCCCCAGCAGAGGAACACTGAGAGCGACGCGCCATACTGTTGTTTCAGAGAAGACAGGGAACAAAAGGACAATAGTTAAGAATTCATGGAAGTACGAGTCATTTTCATGCCACAATGTCGATATACACACTCAGAAATATGCATGGAGCACTTTTTAGCTTTAGATCTTGGACAGTTTCATCCAAACATGACAGCTTAAGACAAATTCATGGGAATTTCCCTTGATTTTATGTAGACCTGCTAAATCAAATAAAAAGTAATGAAAGAAGTTATCATTGGGTTGGTGTGATAGGCTAAGTCTTCATTTAAAAAAAAATGTGTAGCACATGTTGGGAGGGGCTCTGGCTTCAAATCACTTTGACTGCTCCCCCCCCAAAAAATGTGTTTAATATAAGAAAAACAACAACCTGGTAATATCCAATCCTTGGATATAGTGCTATTAAACTTATCACGTTAGTGAGCAGACATCATTGTGCTCAGACATATTGATTTAATCTCTAAATCTGATACAATATGAAAAAAGGAACAATGAAAAAAAAAGGGAAGATGGAATCCAACCACAGGATAAATGGTTCTGGGTGTGGCTCCTCCTCCTGGCCAAAAAGTCTCCATTTCTTAGTTTATGTGACGCCTCATATGTCAGAAAAGGGAAATCGCAGGAAAAATTAAAACACTAAGAAGACACACTTAGACAATTCAAAGGAAAAACTAACACACTACTGTAATTGGTGGTTGGTATTTTAGCAAAAGCTTCAAAATTGCAACAAATAAAATTTTCAACACCGAGACCGAGACGTCAGAAAACTTCAAAACAGCCGCTTGTGGTCTGGCTCATCCATATGTTGAGCCACAAACTCCTTCACTTCCCAGTTTATCCTGTAATAAACTATTCATTACCACACAGGCCACGGTGGGAAACTCACCCCGCTGATGTTTGCTTGTCAAGCTCTGCTTCGGTTAAACTTTCCGCTGGTCATATTCCCTTCCCTCGCCGTGTTTCCCCCCCTTCACATCCAGGTCGCGCGCCGTGTCCAGGTGGGACCTCCTGGAAGTTTAGTTTTTTTTTGGTTCCATCGCTTTTTTCCCCACCACCCAGCTCAACCAGTTTACTGTCATGTTTGAGGCATGCTGGCTTGAATCTCTCAAACAGAGAGCACACGACGGAGAAAAACTGCTGTAGACAAATTCCCGTCGCCCCGCCTCGACTGGAGCTTCAGTTTCTTCTCAGCAGCTGTGTTTGTGTGTGCGCGTGAGATTGTGCGCTGGCGCGTGAGTGCGTGCTGCCCGTCCTGAAGCAGCTGAACTCTGCTCGTCTGTTATCTCACTACTGACCCTGCGACTGAGGAAACTACTGCTGTTATCAGCAGCTCAATGGCTAATTAACCCTTCATCAAGCACAGTTTATAAAATCCCCAATATCAAGACGCGTTTGGCTCGTCCATACAATTCCTAGTTATCTATTTTATCTTCTTGTTGACATGATCTTGCTCTTAAAAATCAAAATTCCAAAATAAAAGCACAACAATGTATATAAAAAATAATGCCCCTTAGAGTCAGTTTTACTGGTTCATCATTTGTTGCTGCTTTTTAGTTGACTTATAATGCTACTAATGAGATTTGCCAGAAAGGCTTGGAAGACAATAAAAGGCCATTGATGAAAACAGTGCTGCATTACAGTAAAAGTTAAAGGACATTCTTCCCTGACTCAAAGACTCAGTGTGACATTGTAGTAGCTTAACTACAATCTAATATAATTTATTAGCTACTGGCTTGCCAAAGCAATATTAGAAACAGACATTTTGAAATGTGAACTCAGTTATCAGTATAAACAAAGTCAAACAGCAACAAACAGCGAGAGGATGTAGCTAATAAAGTACTTTAGTAAGTAGTTATACACTTAAGGGACCTACAGGGATAGTTGATCTTTGTCATATATCTTTGATAGTCCCAACATATCAGCATAAACTATTACAAGTTCACTTAATTTAAATGAAAAATACTTTTTTTAGCAGGTAAATAATGAATAATTCAGTTTAATCAACTTTGAAAAAAGATGATTTAATTAAAATTAATTCAATGAAAGAAAATAAATACAATGAAATAATTTCCTTTCTTAGAATTAAAGTATTTATTGAACCCAGTTAAATCAAAATCAAAATCAAAATATGATTAAGAAAATATTTTGTTGGTAGACCGTAAGTTACGTTTTGTCTTTTGTGTTGCTAATTTTTCATTTTAAGTAAAGAAAAAAGAAAAGATTTTACTAATAGTGGAACAAACATTAGATTAGATGAGACCTACGTTTGTTTATTCATATTATATGAAAAAATCTTTTGAATTAATGCACAAGTGATGGGTCATGGTCCAGGTTGTCAAATGCTCGTCCATCAGTCAAAACGCCTGTGGTTCAACTCCAACCCCCAAGAGTTTTCTTGAAGGAGACACTGAACCCTCTGCTGTTCCTGATGTTACCTGATTACATGACAGAGAAAAGGTGCTGCCTGAATAGAATAACGAGGACAATACTATGTGAGTGAACATGTGAATGAGAATCTCACAGAGAATATAAGGTGCTATAATCAGTATGTGCAAATGACACAGAATAAGACGCCCGCAGTTTGTTCATGCAGTCACAGCAGGTCATGCAGATGTTCTGATAAACATTAGCTGAAAAAGATTACCACAGAATAATTAATGATTGCTTGATTAGCAAATAATGTGGGTGCACAGCAGGGGTCCAGAACAAAATTTTAGACAAGGGCCTGCTCATCTGATTGATACAGGCCTGAAAATAAACACTCCATATGAATGGTGATTTATGTACTTCAAACAGAGTAGTGCCTTATTATAGTCATAAAATATTTCCCCCTAATTATGATTAATTTGTTGGTAAAAGATAATGGTTAATATAATTCTTGTATTTCTTGAAAGCTGTAGGATTTACACTGTTTATCATACACAGAGAAACAAGGTGGAGGCGTTTTCACTACAAAGACAAAGTTTTGCACACAGGTTATATCAGTCTCTGTAAACAGCAGTCATTTGCATTTTGTTTAAGCCAGTGTGGTAACACGATAACAAAGAAAATATCCTTGGGTTAAAAAGACTTCTTAAACAACAGAAAGCCTGAGAGAGAATGATCGCTGCAGAGTGCTTTGCTCTCTTTGATGAAAGTGCAGTCGGGTAGCGCAAACAAAGGGGAAGAACTTCGCCGGCCAACATTCCTTCTGTGTCCTCTTTTATTAACAATCACTCTTTCACCGTTTACGGCACAGAGAAAACCTATTGCTATACTTGACCTGGATTTAATGTATCTTAACTTTGTGGTCTAGCGAGAGTGCTTATGAAACCTGGCTTAGGACTTGGATTGAGGCCAGCTGAGATTCCACACTAGGATCCTGTAGCCCGTGTTTTGTTAAACCATGAAAGGAAAGCGATGCAGATGAGAGACCAAAACACAGAGACTTTTCATGAAGCCTTGCTTTACTCTCAGACCTAAAATAGACACGTCAGAATGAGATATGATGTAACCAAACCAGAGGAAGTGAGGCAACATAGCGGCTCAAGTGCAAACTTGAAGACAATCCCTCATTGTTCCCTTCAGGCACCACCCAAGGCACACAGAGGAGGAGTGGGAATGAAAACGTCAAATTTCATGTTAACTCTGTTCATGGATAGTTGCTCCACAACATACCATTAGGGAGCATTCATCGTTGTACTTGTGTAACTCACATAGGTCAGAAAAACACACATTTGGCATCTTGGCCTTTGCTTCTGTGATTGACAGCTTTGATTGGGCAACACGGACTTGGCCAAATACTGAATCAAAGCTGTGGAAATTCCACAGATTATCACTAAGAATATGTGAGCAAACACACAGTGTGCATCTGATGCAACTGCAGTGATAACACCACGCCAGACCAGATGAAAAGAGAGCAAAACAAACGAGCTGTGACCCATGTGGAAAACATTTCATAAACAAGAGATGATGTTTGATTAAGTTTCTGTGTAGAGAATAGTCTGTTTTTTTAGAATAACTCTACAGCTTGTACACTCTAATGCACCTGGTGTTCAACTTAAGAGATTCATTTTTGTTAAAGATTTACCTGCAGATGGTTTTCTTTGCTGCAGTGCACGGGGGTTAACAAAAGCAGATCCTTCTGTTTTGATAGAGATCCAAAAGACCTCAAGGCTTCAACTGCATCCAGCTTTATGTGTGTCAAATGTCAGAAACTTGCAGCGAAGCAGAGGTTTTCATGGAGATAAATCAGATGACACATGTGGTTAACCATATTAGGCAGTTGATAACAATTACTCTGAATCATCCTTCAACATATGGATTAAGTGAGTGGAGCAGTGGATTAAGTTAAAACGTTCTTTATGATTGCAAAGCTGGAGCTGACCACAAAAATTCAAACAATTCAAAAGATAAACTAAAAGCATGGCTTCATTTGGTGGGTGGGGCTCGACTGGTGCTGGCAGGTTGGATTTAATGTGGGCAAAAACTGTACATGTCGAAACCAAGAATGGATTTTAGGCACATTAACAACGTGGCTTCAGATATCTCATCTTTTTTATTGGATTACTGTGAAACTCTGCAGACATTCAAGATCCCTGGAGGACTTGGTGATCCTCTGACTTCTACGTTGTTACCAGCATTTGTTTCATTTGTTGCCATCAAGCCTGCAAAACTAAACCATCCCCATCATTCTCAGCCATGCTTTGTATCAAATGCAAATAATAAATGATCTTTATTTCAAACGGAGCGAAATAAATCAGGGAATATGGGAACTATATCTGTGAAATATTAGCATTGTAAATGTTCATGCTAATTAGCAAATTAGCATGCAGACAAAGTACGACCTGATATAACTGCAGGTGTGGCTGTCAGCTCATTCTCTTATTTAAAGCGGTTATAGAGGACACACACAGAGAATGTCGTTTTTTTTTTATCTAGGACTAGTTAATTATCACAAATCAGCTTCTTTTTTTCCTCATTAATGGAGGAATGTATGTTTATATTTGGGGTATGACATGTCTCAAGGCTGTTATCATGCTGATAAGGAGGGAGCAGGAAGGGGAAGACAGTCACAGGAGAGGAAGGAGGGTGGTAAAAAAAACAAAGAAAGAGGATGATGAAGGAGCACAGGAAGTCTAGCAGTTCTCAAGAAGGTGAGATCATGTTTCCCCAAAGAAAAGGTTGGAGGTTGGAATCAGATGTAAGACGCAAATTAGATGAAGTTGCTTCACTTGGACCAGAGTATCGCTTGTAATGTGCTAATGACTAGCCATGCACAAGTACTCAATGTCATCCTGAGTTTAATTTAGTCGCGGATATGATTACAATGGCAGAGAGGAACTCTAATACTAGACTTAGTTTAAGATGAATAGTCAATGTGTGAGACGCCACTCTCATCATCAGAGGAAAGACAAGCTCATCTATATTTGTCACATGGAGAGGCCGTGACAAATTCCACACGTTTGCATTCCCACAACACTTTGTGTCTCCAGGAGATACGGTATTTCTTTCTAGCATGTGCCACGGGGCTTGATGGCGACGATCACTCTGCAGCTCTGTCGGAAGAAGCTAATGGTGTCCGACCAGAGATCATCACCTCTCTGGTGGAGAAAGGAGCAACACATAAACACATGGGTGACACAAAAACCGCACCAGTAGAAACGACATGCTCTCGTTATTGTAGTATGTATAAACACACATCTACACGAAGGTGTGGAATGGTTCCAGTGTGATGGTTGACTGTGTGTGGAGGCTATTTTGGCTGTGTGAGCTGCAGCTGGATGCTGGGCAGAGTAGATGCCCTGTTCAGCAACAATGCGCATCTAATTTGACTGTCGATGCCAACAGCAACACTGGGGCTGGTAGTGTTTTTACCCTCTGAGTGTGTCTTTGTGTGTGTGTCATCTGCTCTGGGAGACACCAGTTGCTGCAGGAACTACAACAAAGGTGGGTATTTTGTTGGTCTGAGGACAGGTTTTGCCAAGTCAATAGCTTCCAAGCTGAAAAATGTTGGCAGAAACCTTGGTGCTAAAATGACTTCATAATGAGAGTAAAGTTTAAAGATGGGTGTGGTCTGAGAAGTCATTCATTCACCAAGTGATTTGAATCCATCGTGATAATTTTCTTTGTCTACACCACCTTTAAAATCCACTTTAGGCAGACTGCGGCTTCCGTACCTATGCAGGCGTGTGCCTGTGTGCCTGTATGCACATGCCTGTGTATTTGCTATTTTTTTGCAAAGCTATCTTAATATGTGTTAGGTCGACACAGACTATGATCAGTCAGCAACTCTCAAACAGCTCAGAGAGAAGAGGAAACTAAAGGAAAACAAACAAGTCAGATACACAACCAGTTCTGGCCCTACCCAGACTCTTGTTGGTTGAAGCATTCCATAAGACTTGGTTCAATGTTCCTCTCAAAGAGTAGATTTTCAAAGACTTGGTGGCACATTGCTGTCACTGACATCATAATTGCTGCCTGACAGTAAAAAAAACCAAGGAGCAGCATCTGTGTCTGCTTGCCTGTTATTTCGAGCTCTATTGTATTGTGTCCTGTGGCATGTCCTGCATCTGAGCCTCATGCTGGAATATCCTGCAGTGAGTCAAGGACTCGCGTCCTGTCGGAGCGTCTTTGATGCAAAGATTCAACAATAGCATTTCCTTCAGTTTCAAGTGAGAAGTGGAACAACTTCAACAAGAATCTGATTGTCCCAGGAGTTATTTACAGCAAACATCTGGAACATATTAAAAAATTAATAGAGGAGGCTGTGCTTGACATCATCTTGATGTCATTGCACTCAGTCTGAGCGATCCCAGAGGTTTAGCTACAGAATAAGTGTGCAGAGAGATGAACGAGTGGATTGCTGACTGCGATAAAGTTACATGTTTCCCATTGTTACTCGCTGCCAAACTGGCTTCCTTTCATACTTCCAGTGACCTTTCAGGTTGTGCAGCCTTTTGTGACCTGTGTTTGCCTGTGGATAACTGGTTTATGGCACTGAAGTCATGTTGGCAATGACTCAACAAGCAGCACAATAAGAAGTTACTGAAGTTAACTCTCAGGGCTGCATAGTGTTACATTTGTTGGAAATGTGGTGTTTACTTAGAAACACCCAGGTCCAGATGCTGACCTAGAAGGTGGGATTTACAAGATCAAGAAGGATAACATGTCACAAATGTTATGATACTGTACAAGAATAAGCTCAGCCTGTTTTATTTTTTTATTTTATACAAAATTACTGTGGAATATTAAAAAATAAAATAAAATCAAACAACTTGAATAGCTTGTATTTGTTTGCATGCTTACAATCCAGTAATGAATGGAAACCAATTAATATCATATTTGTTTTTCCCTACCAGTGATTGAAGATAGTGATCTCCTCTAATGAATCTCATTACACTGATTTCAGGTTGGAGCAACACTGAGACACTCTGTCTGGTCACAGTATCCAAACAGCGCCACTCCCCGGACAGCCTCAACTCATAGCATACTATTTAACTGAGGTCATCCTCCCCGAGGCCAAAATGTAGCAACCAAGCAAGATAGTATGGCACCGACTGTAATAACTGCAGACAAATGTGGCATATGCCCGTTTCCATTTAAGCACAATGGCCTTGGGTGCATAACACATGAGTACAAATACTATCAGCAGGGAATCCTACAGAACCTGACCAGCTGGGCCTTTACTTCACTAAGCACTCCTTTCCCCTCTCAAACACATTTCTTATGTGTCTTCGCTGATCTGATCTAAATTAAGGCAATAAAAACCTGAAACATTAATCTTAGAAAGATAAAGGCCATAAAGATAAACACCCTCTGTTTTAGTATTTTTGCATAGTAGGAACTACCAAGTGTGTGTTGATGAAAAATGTTCCCCCCAAAAGACGTGTGCCTCTGTGAGGAATGCAGACAAGTACCGAATGTGATCTGGCCAGCTATGTACACGGTTGTATATTAGAATCATGAACTTATTATGAATTTGCCAAAGGGAGACGAGACTAAATGTTTTTCATTTTTTCCTGACAGTTTTTTTTACAACAGTTTTACAAGCTTAAACATGGAATTTAGTTATCCATTTACCGTCCACGCTCATTGCATTGTAGACTTTAAAAATCCTGGGTTATGGGTTTAGTGTTCTTGTAGGAATTAATCCACTTAACATATAATATTTGGTGGCTCAAATGTTGTGTAAAACTCTTAGTGAAAGAGTGGATTGATATAGTTATGAAACTGAACTTCTATGGCGAATAACCCAAAACATTTAAAGTGCTGTACAGATAGGCTAAATCCCATTTCACCCCTTGGCCCTACCTTTGTGACCATAACTTTGTGACAGTTGTAGAGAATGGTGATGTGTTAGGGATTCTGGCCTCTTGGAGCTTTGGAAAGCAAACATGAGACACCTTCCTCAGGTGGTATAATTCCTTTACCTCATTATGGTCTGGCCTTTAGGATACTTGTACTATCTATAACCTTAAGGTCTAAGAAACAACTTACAATGTGTACATTCCACATGCAGCAGACAACACACCTGTCACTGTTAGATCAGAAGGAAAATAAACTCCTATGGTAAAATAGCCTATTTTGTTATAAGTGATAAAATATTTTTACAAAGGTTTTTTTTTTTTTTTTAAATTAACACCAAAACTTGGAGACTATGTTGCTATGTGTCGAAAAACCAGTGAACATATTGGTAAAAATAAAATAAAATGAACCTTTAACCACTTTATTTCTGGCGCTATGGTACAATGTTTAGTAAATATTTACCAACGAAGAAGAAGTTAAGAAGTAATGACGTCCAATCCTGTACCCGCCCCTTTTAGTTTTTTCCCTAACCCGCGCTATCTCAAAGATCGTCTATTTTAAGAAGATGCATTAGTTGATCAGAAGAATAGCGATTCACACGTATAAACATTATCATCTGCCTTGGGTCAGTGCAGTTATTAAAAGGGGAAATTAATTACAAGCTCAATGAATTTTCATTTTCTTAAAATAAAACAGCTAATGCTATCGTTGTTTGGATAAAATGGCAAAACAACTAAGTTTTAACGTATAACAGAGAGAGTGAGACGTTTGTTTTTCTTCCCTCTCTGGACACACGTGAGCTCTGTTGCTTCGTTGTGTTGCTGGTACGAAAAAGCGATACTATGATTTGGCATCATTATATTCCTTCTGTCATATAATTCTGTGTTGTCACGGCTACTAGCTGCAGTTTTTTTATATTTTTAAACTACACAAGGAACACTACAAACATGGCGGGAGTTATCCGGAGGCTCGACGAGACTGTTGTCAACCGGATTGCCGCGGGAGAAGTTATCCAGCGTCCTGCTAACGCCGTCAAAGAAATGATTGAAAACTGGTATAAATCATATTATTATAACATAAACGAATAAATGTGGATAGCTTGAATAACAACAGGTTCGCCAGTAAAGCTAAGTTGGTGAGATAAGCCATTAACCACCAATGTTTATATCACGTCCCTTTATGCGTGTTGCTCCCAACTGGTTGGAGACTTTTTTGTAACTCCACTTTGTTTTGTTGTTTTGTTTTTTATGTTCCAGCTTGGATGCCAAGTCAACAAACATTCAGGTAACAGTGAAGGATGGTGGACTGAAGCTGCTTCAGATTCAGGACAATGGCACCGGCATCAGGGTAAGGTGACAAGGGTGCCATTTATTCCCTGTGTGATAATCATCTAACCACAAACATGAAGCATGACTGTGAATCCTCATTCATTTCCTTGCATTAAGACAGTGTTTTATATGCAGCGGACCTGCTGAAGAGACACAGAGATTACAGACCTTTTGCTCTCTCTTGCAGAAAGATGATATGGAAATCGTTTGTGAAAGGTTCACCACCAGCAAACTCCAGACTTTTGAGGATCTTTCAGCTATTGCAACTTATGGATTCAGAGGAGAGGTGATGGACTTTTCTAACTAAATCTTTGGGGTTTTAAATCTGGGCTTTCATCACATCACATCACATCTGCTGACTGTGTTCTTATATGCAGGCCCTTGCTAGTATAAGCCACGTGGCCCATGTAACCATAACTACTAAGACCGCTGATGCCAAGTGTGCTTACAGGTATCATCACGGTATAAACTGTCTGCTTTAAAGTAACCAGTACGTCTGAACCTTCTCCTGTATTGATTATCCTCTGGTTATTGAACAGAGCCTGCTACAGTGACGGCAAACTAAAAAGCCCCCCTAAACCATGTGCTGGAAACCAGGGGACGCAGATCCTTGTGAGTATCTGTAACATATCAGCAAAAACACTTTGAACTATGTGGATGCAGAGAAATAAGTTTTCCTATCATATGCAGGTGGAGGATCTTTTCTACAACGTGTCCACAAGGAGGAAAGCTCTGAAGAGCCCCAGTGATGAGTACTCCAGGATTATAGATGTGGTCAGCAGGTCTGTGCTTTACCCCTCTGGCTCCATGATTTTTTGGGCTCTTTTAAACAAATTCATATTTATTGTCCTCTTTGTGTCTTTAAAGGTACGCCATACACAATTCAGGAAAAAGTTTCTCTGTTAAAAAGGTGAGATTAACTTTTGTTTTGCATTGAAAGTGAGACTCGATCTCAAATCAGCTGCTGGATGCTTTAAGGAAGAAATCACTGTTGGCTATACTCTGATGCGTGCCTACCTTGTGTGTGTTTTTGTCTCCTCTTTGGTTCTCCAGCAAGGAGAGACTGTGGCAGATGTGAGGACGCTGCCAAATGCATCCGTTGTAGACAACATCCGAAGTGTGTTTGGCAATGCCGTCAGCAGGTAGTTCTGGATCATAAAGTCACATCAAACAAAGAATACAACCGGCTTCAATTAAGAAAAAAAAAAGCCTCTCCAAGGTCACAAAATGATGTAAATACACCTTCATATAGACAACACATAACATATTACAGTTGAATTATTTATGTAACAAAATTAGGCCCAGTTGCAGGAGAATTTTGACCCACTCTTATTTACACCATTGCTTTGGTTCAAATAGGTTTACAGCATTATTTCATGCACAGGATTGCATGATTTGAACATGTGGGGATATACAATCCTGGAAAGATTGGAGACGGAATCAGATGTTGTCCTCTTGTAAATAATCTTTGTTCATGCAGAATGACTCCAGATTGTTTGGACATGACTTTATAATCCTCCCCAGATGGATGGGCAGCTAATGGTTTTGCTAAGATCGTTGCTGATGTTGTTACTCTTTTAAATTGTGTTGCAACACACCTGAATGCTCCCAGAGGTGCTCACACATACTGATTATCAATTATTCAAGTGCATTCGGTCATCATCATCACTTTGCTGCTGCTTACTGTCTTTATTCCTGTAGAAGCTGTTATGGTATACTTAATTAATCACACACTGCTTCTGCATTTTGACTTAGTTCTTATGTAACTAATGACATGCTTCATCTGACGTATTTTGAGATCTGTCTTTTAATGTCCCGATAGTTAAAAAAGAACATGACCGTCTGTCTTCGATGCCCTCTGCTTTCATGTGACCCCTTCTCGCCTCAGCCCTGACTGCATGACTGGCTTTTTGGTATGTTCCCAGAGAGCTGATCGAAGTTGGCTGTGAAGATCAGAAGCTGGCTTTCAAGATGAAAGGCTACATCACAAACGCAAACTACTCCGTGAAGAAATGCATCCTGGTCCTGTTCATCAACCGTATGTAACTAATGGAAACTAGCAGGAAGTTGAACCCTGTTTGCACCGCGTCGAGCCGAGGTCGCTGTCTGTGATGTTTCAGATCGTCTGGTGGAGTCGAGTGCTTTGAAGAAAGCGGCTGAAACGGTTTACGCGGCGTACCTTCCCAAGAACACACACCCCTTTCTGTACCTCAGGTAACTCACTTGGGTATGTGTCTATTTCCTGCAGCGGACTCTGTTTCAGTTAAATGAATGTCGTATGGGCGTCTGCTTTCAGCCTGGAGATCGCTCCGCACAACGTGGACGTTAATGTTCATCCAACCAAACACGAGGTGCATTTCTTGCACGAAGACAGCGTCATTGAGAGCGTTCAGAAGCACATCGAGAGCAAACTTCTAGGCTCAAACTCCTCACGCACGTATTTCACTCAGGTATGATGACGTTCTTTAACTAAACATGCACCTTTTATCACAGATCATCTGTTTACAAAGTGTGTCCGACGTGTGCCGGGGCTTTGTTTCCAGACGCTGCTGCCAGGGCTGTCGGTCTCAGGCGGGACAGAGGTAAAGGCCTCCAGCACCACAGCAGAGTCCACTGAGCGCGTCTACGCACACCAGATGGTGAGGACCGACTCCCGCGCCCAGAAGTTGGATGCCTTCCTCCAGCCGAAAGAGAGGCCGCCACCCCCTCATCCCGATCCCGATCCTGAGCCAGCCGGTCCTAGCGGCAGGAAGACGGAGAATGAGACCGAGACCACCCAGCCGGATGATGCAGAAATGGATGATACAGATGATGCAGACTTGTTGGAGGTCCTGGCTGCACAGGAAGCACAGGCGTCCACAGGCGAGGAAGGATGCGGTGGCCCTGCTCAGGATGCTCAGAGGTGATGAGACGAGTCAGTACGTCTGGTCGGCTGCAATTTAGACACAAAAAGCTGAAAGGAAACAGAAAATGAACAAAAAAATACAAATAAAATCCCAACTTTTCACAAGTGTTCACGGATCCTACCCTCACTGATGGTCGTGAGCTGTGGGTGGTGAAAGAACAAGATCAGAAATACAAGCGACTGAAATGAGTTCCCTCCATAGGGTGTCTGGGTTCTCCCTTACAGATAGGGTGAGATGTTCGGCCATCTGGGAGGGGCTCAGACTAGAGCCGCTACTCCTTCGCATCAAAAGGAGCCAGATAAGCCATGTCCCTCTCGAGAGGAGGTCCTGGGGAAGACCAGGGACATGCTGGAGGGACTATATGTCTCTCGGCTGGCCTGGGAATTCCTCAACATTTCCCCGGGGGGACCTCGAGGAAGTGGCTGGGAAGAGGGTGGTGTTGGGCCTAGGCTACTTCCCCCTGTGACCCTGACCCAGAATGAGAGGCGGAAAATGGATGGATGGAAAAATGAAACCATGAAATATTGCAAGTTTTTAAATTTGGAAGTATCAGTGAAATTTAATGAGATTCAGTTCAATAGAAACAAATTCAGCAAATAACATCCAGACTCAATTATCTGTGAAACTTCGTTGAAATTCGTTGACCCATTTTTGTGGAATTCCAGCTTTAACGAGCTCCATCAGTGTCATCATGACTAATACTCTCTGAGAGTCAGATCAGCGCAGATTTTAGTGTCTGATCGATTCTACTGCAATCCTGAGCAAGCCTGAACGTTGACCTGCAGCGTATGAGTTGAGTAATAGAGGAACCTGTATCATCCCTCATAAATGACATCATCAAGCTTCTGTCATTCAGTCAGTCTATGTGCTATAATCGCATGACCGACTGCATAGTTGAAAGGGTTCAGTTTTTATATAATGCGATTATCTTTGACCCTTATTTGTACTCATACTTGTACCTATATTTAGAGGTTACAAATTATATTGTCATCCAGTTAAAATCATCAGATGGTGGATTTCTTCTGCCCCCGTGTGGCTGAGCGTGTTATCAACTTGTCAAGTTGGCTGTAAATTTGTGCTACTGTCACATTGTGCTGCGTGCAGTAGTTGTGACAACACTGTGTGTGTGTTATCTTGCACGACAGGAAGCGACCGAGGACGGAGCAGAAGGAGGAAACGGACGAGGACCTGACGGCCGCTGCCACGCCCAAGAGACGAGCGATTAAACTGAACAGCATCAAAGACCTGAGAGCTGAAATCACTGAGAACGCACACAAAGGTACCACCAAAGAAAACATATGTTTCTGAGATCACAAGCTAAAGTTTCATATCATTTGCATCCTACAACCTGCACAAACAGATCCCCCCCCCCTCTTGTCTGTCTGAATTTTCCACTGGTTTGACTCGCGGCGCAGCTCATTTCCCTAACTCGCTCAACACAACCTCCGGCGCTGTCACATTGCGCGCTCATAACAGGAAAAAAAAAAAAAAGACATCATTCTGTTGCCATGTCAACATAACTGGAGTAAACAAACAGTCCGGTGCTCTTGGCACTGAAAGTGGTGCTTCCTGTCACATGTTTACAAACCATAAATTCAGTCAAATGCAGTTCCCTTTTGGTTGTGTCCACTTTTTTTCCTCCAGGTCTGCAGGAGATGCTGCAGAACCACTCATTTGTGGGCTGCGTCACTCCTCAGTGGACGTTGATCCAGCATCACACCAAACTGTACCTGCTCAACACCACCAAACTCAGGTCTGAGCTACACCGAGCACACACACACACCCCAGCTCACTTGTTCCCGAGCTGCTGATTTACATCTCATCTTTTTTTCTCCTCTAGCCAGGAGCTTTTCTATCAAATACTCATTTATGACTTTGGGAACTTTGGCGTACTCAGACTCTCTGTAAGTAGACGGTGCTGTGTGAATAAATTGACATGAAACTGCACCGATTTTAAAGGCAGATCGTGTGTTTTCAGACACCAGCTCCTCTTTATGACCTGGCCATGTTGGCGTTGGAATCGGAAGAGAGTGGCTGGACCGAAGAGGACGGACCTAAAGAGGGGCTGGCTCAGTACATAGTGGATTTTCTGAAAAAGAAAGCTGAAATGCTTGGGGACTACTTTTCCATGGAGATAGACCAAGTCAGTTTAGACTGGATTATTCAATGTATTACCTTTTTTTTTTTTTTTTTTACTTTAGTACTTGTTATATTACCATAACTGTGTCCACCACAGGAAGGAAATGTCACAGGTCTACCACTCCTCCTTGACAAGTACACTCCTGTCATGGAGGGTCTCCCCATGTTCATCCTGCGCCTTGCCACGGAGGTGAGATCTCTGGTAGCCTCATATCACTTAGAACCAGATTTAAAACCCCAAAAAAAGTGTTTTAAGGATTTTGCATGTTGAACAGGTGAACTGGGACAATGAAAAGGACTGCTTCAGAGACTTCAGCAAGGAGTGCAGCGTGTTCTACTCCATCAGGAAGCAGTTCATCTTGGAAGCCGAGCCAGGGGAGGAACAGGTGAGGAGATTAAACTTTGTTACTTATTAATGATAAAACTGAATTGAAAGGTTTGATGTGTGTGGCTGTTTGTGTTTCAGGAAACTGAGGCGAATTCTTGGCGTTGGAAGGTCGAGCACATCATCTTCAAAGCTTTTCGAACGCTTTTTAGTCCACCAAAGAACTTCAGTGAAGATGGCACCGTGCTGCAGATCGCCAACCTGCCTGACCTCTATAAAGTGTTCGAGAGGTGCTGAATCCATCAGATCTGATTGAAAAACCCCTACATGCTGCTCTTTGTACGTCATTAATTTCCTGTAAATAAATACTTTGTACTAAAATCGACTAAAAATGTTTCTCCTTAAGAAAAAAGTTTTCTGTACGAAAGACTGTCACAGGAAACCCTGTTTCTGAATGACCTATTTTAAAAGAGCCACATGGTTTTCTAAAAGTAAAAACAGGGACACGCAGCCAGGAAAAATGTAACTGGGTCACAAGTCCCCTAACGATACTCAAAATGTGGCAGCACGAGCTAGACTTTTATTACTTCTGCACCCCCCCACCCCCCCGCAGCATGGAGTAAGGCATAACTATGTCTATGTTCTAGCTAGGAAAATAGATTTGTCTTATTTTAACACTACTTTGACAAATTGATCTTGTTATTGTCAGCTTGTTTTAATTTGACCACAAGATGGCGCTGCACTGTGGAGTAACAGCAATTCCTTGGTACACAAGCTTTTTTTTAAATTTTTTTATAACAGTGATGTATCCATTCATCCAATGAGATGGCTCCTGTGATATTTGAAACGGCACACTATCTGGCTCCAATGAAACATGCTCAGCATGTTGCAGAATCAACACAATCACGCAACACTGAATAAAAAAGCAAAGAGAAAAACAGATTTTATACACATTTCTGTAAATTACACATTTATTTCCCAAGAAATACTTTAAATATTTGAAAAATTTCAATTAAACCACAGGAGACACAGTTGGTTTCATATAATTTCAAATAAAGACTGCACCTTTTTTTTCTTTTCTTTTTAAAATACATTGTATTGTACCTGTTAAAACATTTACTCTTTCGTTGAGCGGTGCAGACTCCCAGTCTCCGAGTGTGAAAAGGCACTTCACTGTGTGAGGGGAAGCTGGGAAGGTGCGGGGCTCAGAGCAGCCACAGAGGTTTAATAGTTTAAAAGCATTGTAATACCCATTCATGCAACTTATAAAAAAAAAGAAAAAAAAAATATATAGCCAAGCACCCACTCGGAAGGAAATGAAGTCTCCTTGAGATCATGATGTAGTAGAAAGGTCTGAAAATCTTAGTAGTGACAAGAGAAACGTCCTCAGATGGATCTCCCAGCAACTTTAATATTAGTCTTAGCTTGGTTTCTGAGTCATTCCTCCAAAAAAAGCGCCAGACAAAACAAATGTTTCCGGTTGGAGAAACAAAAAACAAAAAAAAAAGGGTGCAGTTCAATTTTAACCTGTGCTACGAGTTTTAAGAGTTTTTTTTTTTTGTTGGTTTTTTTGTGTTTTTGGTTAGCTACAAATCTTAAAGTGTTACAGCTGAAGACGGAAATGAGCTCCCAACGCGGTATGGCAGTCAGAGGTCTGAGGTGCGAGTTTAAGGGCTTCTGTGGTGATGCTGCCTGGCCTCACTGCTGAGACAGGAGGGCGTTCCTGTTGGCCTTCATCTTCTCCAGGCGCTTTACTAGATGGTTGTTGGTCATCTCCATCTCTTCTATCTTATCTAAAGCCGTGCGCAGCTGCAGGAGAACAAGAAGAACGGCATGAATCGTCAGGTTTAATGTTTAACATTTAAGAAAAAAAAAAAGACTTATTGTGTCTCATTACCTCTCTCTGAAGTTTACGTTTTTCTGCTTTGAGTTCATCTTCTATTTTTTCAGAGTTATCAGCTGATGCCTTGTACCTGGACACTTGCCCTTCAAGTCTGTTAATCTGTAAAAAAGTAAAGTTAATAACTATCTTTCACATTTCTATAAATAAATGTGAACTCTTGTATGTAACTTACATTTTGTTCCATTGTACCAATTTCCTGTTCTGCCTTCGAAAGCTTGAATTTATATTCACTAATCTGTCTGTTGGCATCCCCTACAGAGAAATAACCTATGGTGAGTTTCTACAAAAAAACTAAACAAAAAGCTGATTGCATAATTTACAATTACTTAGCGTAGGTAGGGAAGTTAACTTACTCTGCATCTCAATAAAGTGCAGGTCCGTACCGTTCTCCATCCTCTCCCCATCTGTATAAGCACTGTCCACCTTTGAGTGTTTCTGTCTCTCCTCCTCCAGCTGATTCTTCAGCTTCCTGATCTGAGCCAGCAGTTCGTCTTTCTCCTCTGCCAACTTCCGTAGCCTGACATCTACAAAACGCAAAGACAATGCATTAAACTGATGGCTTACACTGCAACATTACTTACTAATTTGACTTGCATGAACATGTAGAAGCCGTCTGACTCACCCAGTGGGCCCTCCCCTGCAGACTCCAGCACCTGGGCGGCCTCCTGGGAAACCAGAGTTATCCCTGAGGAAAGAGGCTCGTGGTCGACGTCTCCGTTTGGCGTGCCGTCTGGGATGATGACCAGCCCGTGTTTCTGTGGTGAAAAGACACGCATATCATTGAGCCGTGGCCTTGCTCAGTTTTTCTACAGAGCTTTACAGAACATAGAGACGGCTCATAACGTATCGCCCCCTGGCAGCGATCCTAACAGGACAAAACAGAGCTGCTGCAGTAACAGGACCAAAACATACCCGGGAGGAAAAATAATGAAATCATAAGATAACAATGTGTGCTGTACAACATAGAAAACTGAACAGTGAGAATGAAGGTTTCTGACGCATCTACTGATGCCGTGTTAAGTCTGACACCTGGGAACCAACACTGCACTAAAACCAAAGATTGAAGCAGAATTTGTCTGGTAAAAATAATAATGAATGCATCGGACAAAAACCGTTTATGTTCAGACTGCAATAAGCATCTTATTTCAGGAAACCCTGGACTATGAGTCAGCTCCCTACTGCCCATTAAATATTGGCAATCTGAAAGGAATGTAATACCATCTGTATCTGTGGTGCAGCCGTCTGCATGATTTCTACTGAGCTTCTTGTATTTTTACTGATCCATTTGAATACACAATAACTGCTTTTGTTGGCTGCTGAGTGTTTATAATTGTTACATTCCCATGGAGACATCTGTGTACAGTAGCAACACTATCTGCCTACCCCTCTGTAAGCAGTAATTTGATATGGCGAACTGTAGGCATGGTCATATGCAGATTCACTTTGTAACATGTATACAAATAGCAGAAGAAAGTTGGCAGAAATCAGAAAATTGGGAAGAAACAAAAAAGGTATAAAAAGCATTTTTTGTTTCGCCAGGCATGTCTTTCCTCTAACCTTCTTTTATCCTCTGGGACTCGGTGGACCTACCTCTCCTGCTTTGGACTTCTCCTTGATGTCAGCGAGCTCATCTCTGAGCTCATCTCTTTCATTCCTAATGCAATCAAAGTATTCTTTCTGCCTCTCTAGGGCCTGGCCACACATGAGAGAAGACAAGAAAGGAGAAGGGGAGAAATTGGAAAGCTGGACAGTCATGCAACACTACATGCCATACAGCATTACGTGTTGCATGCACAAACATGCACCGTGCACTTCAAGCCGACAAGAAGAATGGAGAGTGAGCGAGAGAAAGTATGAAGACATGGGTAAGATGCTAATATATAATGTTAAAGAGAAAAGGTAAGAAGAAAAGGTAGAGAATAGGGACTAGTAGATTGTGAGGAGGGACATAATTTCTTCTGATTGTGTACTATTAAAAAAACAACAACATCAAAAGTACACAACTGCTTCAAACTCTTCATGATCTAACAAACTAATCCAAATGATGGTGCATGCATGCCATGCTAGATTATATATAGTTCTCTATAAGCTTGCATGGTCATTTTGAACAAAAATAAATTCATGTGGAAGGCTGATCACTGCAGACTTTTAACACAGTGTCAGTTAGCAGATATTACAGGATCCAAACGGTTATTTTTTTACATGCAAAAACCAAAACCGTGTATGTGACTGGGTCCATTTATGTGCTAATGCCTACGGGTCTCCATCATGCAGAGACAGCATGAGAGGCAAGAGGAAAAACACAACCACCCTTTGCCTCTCATATTCTGTCAGAGCACCGGCGTGGGACCTCCTACCCCAATCTTTTTGTCCTTCCAGTTTATCGTTTCCTGAAGATCAAACACCTCTCTGGTAAGGGCATCTAACTTAGTCTGCATTCGCTGGCTCTCCTGGAGTGGCATTGAGCATGACCGAGACGACACAGTAGAGGACAAAAATCGCATGGAACAAAGAAAAGACGTGAAAATGACCATTAATACACACAGATACAAAAGATAGGAAACAGACACTGGTGAAGCAGGGCGAGAAAGGACTCATTTGAGCGGATACTGCTATGAAAGGAACAAATGTTTGTGCTCAGAGATTGAAAGGACGGTGACAGAGCCAGAGGGATACAGCAGTGGACATGGAAGAATATAAAGCAGGCCAGTGACAGGGAATCCTTATCAAATTCCTGCAGCACAAAGCCTCTTCTGCAGCTGCACAGAGGCACTGACACCTTTAAATGTGCTGACAGAATAGCACCTCGATGTGATCACACTGGCAGAAACAGTTCGTGCTTTCTAATGCACAGGCAGCCATACCTCTATAAGTTCATCTCTTTGGCGGATTCCCTCTTTCAGTTCTTCCTGTTTATGCTGCAGAACTGAACACGTGTGTTTTTGTCTTTCTAGCTCCTGAAAGCAGAAACATAAACCATTTTAGCGTTTCATTGAAATATCCAGTATGTTTACTGATGTTTACTGATGCCTCTTAACCTTTGACTTGTCTTCCAGCTCTCGCCTCATCTCTGACATTTGTTCCTCCATCTCCTCTATGACGTCCTTGAGTGTGTCCACGTGGTAGATGAGGTTGGCTTTGTCGTTGTCCAGCTGTGCGTTCGATACCATGGCTTTCTTATACTTCTCCTCCACCTCTGTAAGCGACTCCTGATAAATTCAGAAACATGTCAATACAAAAAAAAAAGGAAACAAATTTAATCACAGCTCACCTACATGCAACAGGTGAGCTGTATAGTATTAAATTTGTTATTGGATCACATTTAACAAAAAAAAAACTCTTGCAAAACACACTACACAGGTCTTAAAATACAATTTTATGCATCTGTCATAGCAAATTTTGATACAAATCAAGTCATTGGGACCAATATGTGAAGTAAAGTGCAGTGAAGACACTGATCACGCAGTATTTAAGAGAGTGTTGCATCATTTTCAAGGAGTGAAACAAGCCACAAGAGTGAAAATGGGATGTGAAAGAGAGAACTACAAGTGTACCAGGAAACAAGGGTGCAACAGTTGCATTAAACTCTACTAGGACTCGGACTGTTAGTGAACTACTCCGATCAACAAAACATGTGCAGTCCTAATGAGCAAGAAGCTTATGAAAGTGACTGTAGAAGTCAGTCAGCCAGAGGGCCATCCAACACCGTGCCAATGAGAGCCTGAAAACTGAGGCACAACGTTTATCTGTCAGCAGGTGGAGCCTGTTACCCTTTTTAAAACTCAGAACCCAGCAGCATTGTGGGATTGTTTTCATTTCAGATCAAAACAGGAAGTGAGGGAAGATCATGCAGAAGAAAAGAGTAAATACAGAACTCAGACTGGAAGCAGGCAGAGACGGCGGAGAGGGGGGAACAGAGGAGAGTGAGTGGAAGTTAGGGATGCCATATTACTCCCAGAGGACAAAAGAAGGCATGCTGTGAGCTCAAGCCCCTCTACCTTCAGCTCTTTAAGCCCTTGCATGTACCGCCCTTCTACATCCTGAATCTGGTCCTTTAGTTCATAGATATCCTGTAGAGCAGATGGAGGGAATGGTTGGGTTGAACTCGGGCATCAGAGAGAGAGGGGGATTGTAAAAGGGAAGATAAAAGCACCAGTGCGGCCATCTCAAGACAGTCCAGCTGACACATCAGTACCAAGATATAAGCTTGGACAGCTTTACAGGACACGTCACATCCAGTCCTCCCGTGCATACGAGGAGAAAAATGGTTAAAGCAGACACCGAGAACAGCAGGGAGGGTACACTAGGGGGGCGGGGGGGGGATGCTCTGGGACGGTCATGTGTATGTGGAACATGTGTCGACACAAATGGTTTAAACATAAAACACCATTTCAGCTCTTAAATACAATATCATGTGGTTTAGAATATGAACAGAAAGAGTGACATTAAACATCTTACCCTAAGTTCGCTCAGACTGGTGTCAGGATCATAAACGCTACCGGTGTCTGCGCTTCCTCGTCGTGAAGAGGTCCCACCCAGCGATGCCAGGGTGGCTGCCGAGAGGCCTGGGGTGGCGCAGCGGGAGGGTGGCTGAGGACACAGCAGAACCCCAGTTAGAGAAATGCAAAGAAAACCAGCCGAGCACAATGCAACACAGCTCCAGTGTGTTATTCCATACCATCATCTGATACCCCACAGCTCTTTAAGTGACCCTGTCCTACTCAAATCCTCCCAAGGGTGGCACTGTCATGTGCTGCAGTGCACTTAAAAACAGCTCATACTCTCCCAAACAGAAGTTACTTTATATAAACCAACTACAGTAACAACTGATGTTTCATTCATCAGTTTTCCATCACATTTCCCGTCTTTAGACACTTCTGATAGTGAAACGGAAACAACAGTTAGGCTTCAAAACAAACTGAACTAGTTAATGTTCATCTGATGTTTTAAAGGAACCCGTTACAGTGATAGAGCTGAGTTTCTAAACACATTTAGGTTAAAACAGAACGATTCACTTACCCGACTATAATCCGAGTACTGCTTGTCACATTTTTCATCCAGCTGCAAGAAGAAGGAAAAATATCATTAAATGGAGGTAAAGGTTGTTTGTGAGAACTCGCATCTTCTGCGGTCATGCTTGGAGCCGTATCATCTGTAAACCAGTGGGTTAGTTCACATATTAACACGAGTCAGATCAGTGCTGCGTGTTCACAAACGGCACGCAGTTGATAAACGAACGAGCGACCGACAGGATGAGTGGATTACACCACTTTATTGAAGTGGACAACTTTTCCAAGTGCATGCTGCTGTACTAACAATCAATTCAGCTCTCCTTTAAAGTAACCTTTGACATGTTCTAAAAGCATCGGTGAAAAAACACACAGGCTTTGGGATGAGTTCTTAAACAAACCAAAAGGGTTATTTCTAAACATGCATCATTTATTTCAGGCAGTTCGTTCACCCCATACGTTGGTGCTGCACTGCATTCCCAAGCACACAGTGGTGACGCCTGGTCCAGGCACTTACAGCGTCCAAATCTGGAATGCTCAAATCATCCAGGTCAGACACAATGCTGCCCCTTCGGTTGGAGCGGCTGAAATAATCAGCAGCTGACTCGCTAATGTCCGAGAAGTCAGAAGACTAGGCACACACACACACACACACACACACACGGGAAGAAGAGGATAGTGATAAAGCAGTCAGATGGGTAAAAGACAGAAAGAGTCAAAGATCCCTCTTCTAAGTAAACTGATGCAGCTCGTTAACTACAATGGCTGTCCAGCTACAGCAGCTCACCGTGCTGTCCCTTCGGCCTCTGCTGAAGCGATCCTGCGACACACTGCTGACAGTGTCGTCATCTGAGGAAGAGTGCTAGGAGTATGCACACACACACACACACACACACAAAACACACACATGATGAGCTCCCAAAGTAACTTAGGATGGCTGCAAACCAAAGTCTCTTAACACATGCACACGCATCTTGTTAAACACAACAATCTGTAGAGATCTAAAGTATTCCTATTTAACAGATTACTGGATTACACTGAAGACCATAACCCTGCGAGTAATACCATTTCATGCAATTAAAAAGTCATGGTGGCAAATGAATCAACTGAGGCCAAGTCACAGAGAACAACCTCGGTCCAACGTCTTGATCTTTCACACAACTGCAGTAAAAAATGTCAAATCAAACAACTTCCACACATTATCCATCAGTGATGCTGTTTCCCACATTCGTACCTGTTGCCACTGGTAAGAGTGGTCATAATTGTGTCTAGCAGAGTGAAGGTCACAGTGAGAGGGTGCCTATTAATTGGGAGTGTTTGTGTGGTCATGCATGGTGGTAATGGTGGGTTTAAGGTGCTCACCGCAGGGCTGCTGCGAGTGGAGCTGGCTCCTGAGGAGTACCAGCTGTACTCAGAGGGCTGTGGATGGGAGGAGGGTGACAAATCAAAAGGCCGAAGTTTAGCAAGCGACGTCGGGGTAATGGTACAAAACTCGGTTTGAGAAGCAGTCAGAAGACTTACAGCTTTTGAACTGTACCCCGAGCCGTAAAGACCAGCGTCATCACAAATAGAGGCCTGAGGGCACACGTGGGAGACAATGCAGGACTCAGCAAAACACAACAAGGAGCATAAATCTTTGACGTAACAGCTAAGTAGGTTGAGTACAATGACTTTCTGTGGGCCATGCACTAAAAAGAAACTCTGTCTATTCCCCCGTCATTGAGTAGGCTGCTTGTTTCAGTGCTCTTCAACCAAAAACCTAGACTCATCAAACTGAAGTACAAATCCCTGTCCTCAGTCTCCAGAAGCTAAATATAAGCTGCCTCAGCCATTAAAGAGGGGGAAGGCCTACTTCTGAATGTAACTGGAGGCATGCAGAAGGATTCTGGCTATCGAGCGGACAGAAACTGACCATGCTGTAGCTGCGAGACAGCCCTGTGCCAGTGGTGGAGGACGAGGAAGTGGTGGCCTGTCGGAGAGGAAGGGAGCAGGCGGAAAAAAGTGACTTTGGAAGGATGTTGAAGCCAGAAGGTGAGGTGGTGAGAGATTAAAGAGCTAAGGTGAAAACAGGATGAATGCTTTGCTAACCCTGAGCATTTAACTTGGAAGTGTTGAGAGGAGAGGTCAAAAGGGTGAGACCATTTCAATTCAATGTTTTAATACTGAGAAACTGACTTTAAGAGTTTTACATAATTAACTGTTTGAGCGGATGTTTTCAAGTCATGCTTCGTCTTTCTATGACATAACTGAGCAACAACTGGCATGTTTGCCTGGCATGAGAATTTTATAAACACAAACACAATATCCATATATTATGTAACAACTATGCTAGGCAGATAATAAATATCCAATTAAATACATCTTTCTGACAGGAATATTGAGCTTCAGCTGGCCCCAGTTTCACTGGGTGCCCTTCAGCCTAAAGTTGCGCAATACAGACAGGAGGACCAACCCGTGGCTGATAGGTGGAAGTGGAGGGCAGAGGTGGTGCTTTGGTCTTCGTAAGGCTGGTGTAGTTCCTTTGATCATGGTACAGTCCGGTCTATAAGAGTAGTAACATGTCATCACTATTCATTTCCAATCTACGCGTCTCAAAACTGTAATTACTCAGTCTTATCAAGGGTGGAGGCAAGCCACTATCAGTCTACTCTTCCTCCATGCTTGTAGTCACAGCTGAGACAACGATACCAAGTGATGCACTGACCAGCAGGTCCTTCTTCGAGGAGCTGGATGAAGCCTTCTTATGGCCATGCAGGTCATTGTACACAGAACTCTGTTCAGCCCCGCAAAATGTAAGAAAAATATCAATAAATATGAGACAAAATACCCAGAAGAAAAACAGAAAAATAAGGTAGGACACGGGGAAAGGATGAGCAACTTAAAGTTACATACAGTGGAGCGAGAACTCTTGAGGATGGAGCTGCTGCTGGAGCGGCAATCAGACTGAAGAGAGACCAGGAGTCAGAAGAGTTGGGATCAAAAGAAGATCAAAAATCATCTCCAGCTGCCAAATTCTGCTTCATGCAGACATGCGTTTACATAAAGCAAACTCTATTCACACACAATCCTTATGGGAAAGAGCCATTGGAAATGTCCTACGTGTTTCCATGCTCATATTGTTCTTTAACAGTATATTTTCAGTAACTGATAACTGGCTGAGTATGTCGATGTTTTACAGCGTGTTCACACTTGCAGTTTAGTTCCCTGATCTGGACCACAGCAGAAATGAGTCTTGGCTAAATTTGATATTCTGGTTTTTGTATGGTTTTAGTTCAAACTTGCATTTTCTTGACTGAACATGCTTTTCAAACTCAGCTAAAACATATTAGCTGAAAAATGCTGTCACCAAAAAAATACTAGTGTTTTATCGGTAAATCAGAGCCGCAAAGTTCGGCATTCAGCACGTTGATACAAGACTGCAAAAATTGGAAAGACACTGATTACTGCGACAGCATTTCTTCTATGAGCCATGTCCAAAAAGGAAATAACTGAAGCGTAAGTGGACATGACTGTCTGAGGAAAGTTTGATGCATCACAAAAAGTTTAGAAATCCCTAAAGAGACACTATTAAGCACTCATAACACGAGTCAGTTCTGTTTAGCACACCGCTGTTAGCTGAACTCCAGGCATGCAACCTACAAAACAGTGGTTCTTAAAAATTAGTCAAATTCCCACATTTCTGGAAGAATGTGACCTTGAAGGGAAAGATTAGATTTTCAAGTGGGACAACAAAAAGTGAAAGCCCCTGCCATGTTTCCACCTAGGGGTGCGGCTCAGTACGGGAGGGTACACAGTTTCTTTTTTTTGCGCTTCCACAGGCAAATCCCGGGAGGCGTGCCGGAAAACGTGTGTAGAATTTGGGGAAGCGTTCATTGGGATCCCAATCTTACCCTATCCCCGACCCTTATGGTGGAGATTGACACGCTATAATCCACCGATTGGTCAAAAGAATCGTCATTTCAGTGCCATAATTAAATGCATGCTGGATTTTTTTGTTGTTTAAAGCATCAAGAAGAAAAAACACAAACTGCTGGATGCACCCATCCTTGTCCCGTGTTATGGTGTTATGTTCCACTTCGTTATAATTCAAAGAAGGCGTTGCACAGCTATGACATCACACTATTACCTCTCCTACCAGCTAAGGGGTACGGTTGGTAGTGGAAACGCAAGCGAGATCAGGCTTTACTGTACCAAACCGTCCTGTCCCCATGCTGCATCCCTTGCTGGAAACAGGGCTTAAATGACCAGAAGTAGGGCTGCACGATATCAGGAAATCTTGCGATATGCGATGACACTGTTAAATAGTTGCGATGACGATATAACCTGCGATAAATCAAATTTGATGCTGCTTAGATGTTTTCCCATACATTTCTATCCACTTCATCCTTACAAAGACTTTTGTAGCCCTGAAGTGCTAAACGCATTTACTCTGGTGCTTGGCACGAGTATTCCACGTCTTGCAGAATTACCCGTTTGTAATGCGTCCGTCTTCTAACCAACGTAGTTCCAAATAGCCGACGTGAATTCTGTTTAGCCGTGTTGTTCTTCTGCTTTTCCCTCACCACACATCTCACTTCATGCTATATTGCTGTAGCCGTTAGCATCTACTTGAGTCCATTTGATGTGCCCTTGACGCACATGAGGCGTGAACGCACAGCAGCGCTTGGAACGTAACGTCACCTCCTTAAAATATGCCAACAGGGGCTGCTGTTTATTGCAGTTTAGACAGTTGTTGCGATATGAATATCACGCAAGCTAATATGGCGATAAAGGTACATTTTTGATATATTGTGCAGCCCTAACCAGAAGTGATATTATTGTCTCGTTTGTTTAACTGTTAATAAATAAGGCAAAGTTACAATCTGTTGACTAATTAGGCCACAAAGTTACAGAAATCTAGAACATTTTTGAGTGCATTTGTAAAACTGACACACAATGTCAACACAACACACCGAGGCATCTTTTCTATGGGAACTGGATCGACTCTTGTTAGACCCCAAGTCACGAACTGCTGATGAAGTTGACTTTAAAATAAGAAAAATGAAGACAAACATGAGGAGTAATCTTATTTAAGAACAGTAAAGCACCAATGAGCATTGCCAAATTGAAGTAATTCCCCCTAAACATGTATTTAACAAGCACTTTCCTAAAACCAGCAATGGCTTCCACACAGAGCACCTCTTTGTACGCACCCTGTAGCTGCGGACCGACATGACATCATCATCCTGCCCCTGTTAATGTGGAAACAGTCAACAGCAGAGAAGCAGAACGACAGAAACATGGACGATGAGATATCAAGGGCAGTGTAAAAAAGGAAGGAAGAGAGGAAATTAAAGAAGACAAAAGGGAAACATGAGGAAGATACAGACCCGCTGATGACGGCTGCTGGCTCTACTACTACTAGAGGCTCTGGCTTTTTCTGTTTCAGCCTAGAATCGGGATAAAAAATGTGCAAGAATTACACAGAGTAGAGAGGTCGCCGTAATACGCAACAGTTCTCATGCAAAGCCCAAAACACGCAAAAGCATCATCTGCATATCACCAAAAAGATGTCAAACATTTGTTGTCTTCTTTATAAACCGGGTAAAGATTAATGGCCAATAACAGCAATAAATTAGGCATTTTAGTGCTGCACACTAAAACACTCTATAGATAAAACCAGCAAACAACGATTCATTCCAAACATGAAACAGCGGAAGCTTTGAGGACTATAGTTGAAAACCACCTCCTTGCTTGCAGACTCAACCACCCCAACATCAAACCAAATGCCAAAACTTGCTCTTCAAAACATACAGTCATAGATTCTGGTGTCTCCAAAGCAAATACACTGTAGAGGCATATTTCCACAGTGAGGTACAAAGTAGTCTGGAAGTCAAGTGCAGCTAAGTGGTCAGGCTTGACTGGGGCTCAATCCCACACAACAGCATGTGTTAGTGGAAAAGAAAGCAACACCACTCCTCCTCTCGCCTACCATCCACTGGTGGATCTGACCCCATTTTCTGTTGCTACTGCTGGATGAGTGGTAAGAAAGCTGGACAGAGGGAGGAAATGCCAGGAAAAACATACAATCATCTTTCAAAACTGCTGAAACACAAAAAAACTGGGTGACATTTGCGTCAGGAATAGAACTTTTATCTGTGAAAATGCAGAATTTTTATTTATACACACGAAATAAACTCCCATATTTAATCAACTGTTGATTCACGATGAGGAGCACTTATGGGGCATCGCATTAGCTTGCTTGAAGTGCTGAATAATGCTCCCAGTGCATCTCTGCAGGTAGGCCCATTTTGTGGTATATACCTCTTTCTGCTGTCGTTCAAGTTCCCTCATTCGGATATCCCTGGCTTCTGCCCGAGCCGCCCTCTTTGCCGCCAGCCTCGCCTCCGCCTGTGAAACACAACATGAACACACCCATCAGCCATGAATGGAAACTTGGAAGTCACGCCCAGTGAATACAGCGTGTAAACAAGAAAGTAGAGAGCATCAGTAAAACCGAAGAATGAAGATCAAACAGCTGAATCTTTATGGAGTGGAAGAAGGTGTAGAAATAGGACATTTATTTCAGGAAAATATACACCTGTAGATCAGATTTCTTTATATCCAACACTTATTCAGCTGTAAGCAAATAAAGAAAGTTTTGTGAGGGTTATGTACTGGCTCCTAATGACAGAGTTCTTACTTTTTATATAAAACAAATATAATCAAGATACAGTATTGTGCAAAAGTCTTGAGCCACGCTTCTCTTCATATTGTTCTTCCATGGAGCCAGATTTATTGTAATCTATAAAGTCTTAAGCAACAGTTCTCCAGGCTTCCTGAAGGTCTATCATTCTACTACTTTCCCACTTATTTTCAGTCCATTCCTTGTTTGACTGTTTTCAAAAGGGATGTGTCATTATGTTTGGTAAGGCACTAAACACTGACCTATGAATCAATTTAAGCATTAAAAAAAGCAGCTAGCTTAAGGGATGAACCAGTGTCGAGTCCAGAAATAAAGACACAACTTAGCAACAAAGCCCAAAAATGTATAGGAAAAAAATGAAGAAAGAAATGGTCTCTATGGTGGCTGTCAAAAGGAAATTCTTAGGAAGGGAAACTGGGAGTTATGCCAAATTACGCAAGACCTGGACTTAAAAAATCTGTGATTGCAGGTCTGATGGAGAGATGAATCCTCCTCAGAGCCTGGACCTCAACACTATTTAAGCAGTGTGGGATTACTGACGAAACAAAACAACCAATATCCAAAAAAAGAGATTTGTCCTTCAAGAAACTGGAAAATTACTCCTGAAGACTACTTAAAGAAATCATAAGAAAGCTTGACTAAGAGGGTTCAGACTGTGAAGGAAAAAGCTGGTCAATAAACTCTCTCAGAATTATATTGTGAGTAAATTCATGGTGATAAGAAATATTTGAAGTCCATCCGTCTACAGAGTTGGCTGTGTATCCTTCAGCACACTCAAGTCAACTAGCTGGCATTAATGTAGATCTAAGCTGGTTGCTAACCACAGGGACGACCAAAAATAGAAAAAAACAAACAAAAAATATACTGTGCAGAAACCTAGGAAAGTATGAGAGTAGCTCCAGAAAGCCACCAGAACGGTGAGACTGAAACAGAACTCACGTCATCTTCCTGAGCTGTCAAAGCATCTGAGAAAAGAGGCCCCACTACGTCAGTAATATGGAAGTGGTTTCGGTTTAAGGAAAAACGAAGAACAGATTAATACAATGTGCAAACGCCAAAGCGGAAAACAACTAATTTGTTTGATCTCCTGAAAAGGTATGAACCCTTGCAGCTACGCAGAAACAATGGAAATGAAAACATGAAAAACTCGGTGCACCAGTTCTTGCAACGCAAGCTGAAAAACACAGAAAAGCATCATCTCATCATTTAGGACTGCCACCTCTTATAAAAAGCAAAGAGATTACAACAGCAATAAACTCTGTTTAACAGTTTAACTATTTGTTTTACGTCGCGGACATCATTAGTATCCTTTGAAATGTACAGCATCAGTAAGCTCTATATCATGACTAGTATAGAAAATACAGACAGTCAGACCAAATATTAACTTTGTGATGTGCAAACTCTACTTTTGCTTTATACACAATATTTCCATTTATGTTTGCTCGGGCATGGGAGGAGTTCGGAGAGGCCGTGGAGAACGACTTCCGGACGGCTTCAAGGAGGTTCTGGTCCACCATCCGGGGAAGCAGTGCTCCGTCAACACTGTGTACAGTGGAGAAGGGGGGGGGGGGGGGGGGGGGGGGGGGGGCTGCTGACCTCGACTCGGGACGTTTTGGTTCGGTAGAAGGAATACTTTGAAGACCCCCCCTAAATCCCACCAACACGCCTTCAGAAGGCGAGCAGAGCCGTGGGACCCGGGGGCGGGCTCTCCTATCTCTGGGGCCGAGGTTTCTGAGGTGATTAAAAAGCTCCTCGGTGGCAATGCCCCGGGGGTGGATGAGATCCGCCCGCGGTATTTTAAAGGCCCATTTATGCTCGACACAGAAGACCGATACGCAGAAGGGGACTCCTGTGGGGGGTGCTCCAGGAGTATGGAGTGCAAGCACTTGCCAGAGATTGGTCCGCATTGCCGGACAGGATTTCTAGGTGCAGCAGAGGTGTTGAGGGAATCCGGTTTGGTGGCCTCAGGATCGGGTCTCTGCTCTTTGAAGATGATGTGGTTCTGTTGGCTTCGTCGAACCGTGATCTCCAGCTCTCGCTGGAGCAATTCGCAGCCGAGTGTGAAGGGGTCGAGATGAGTTTTCCAGTAAACTGCTGCTCCTTTTTTTCATTTCCCCCCAAAATATAAAAGAAATTAGGGTTGACTCTCGACTTTTACACAGTGCTGTATATCAGAACAACTCATTAAAGCTTATGGTTCCCACATTAGAGAGCACGGACAAATTTAATTCCTTCAAAATATCAAGTGATTCATTCAGGAGATACCATGAGAGAAGAAGAAAATTTTTTGATCTTTTGAGAATGTATATAAAAAAAAAGTCACACATGAATTTTGCCTCATATACTGTAAATATATATATTGTTTTTTTAGTATTTAAGAACTCTAAATCATCAGCCTTAAAAATGTATATGGACAAAACTATGGTCACTGTATGTCACTGAAGTGCACGGTAGATCTTAGCTGACCGGTTAGATCTGCGAGCCACAGCTCGGTGGTCCTCGGGGCCCTTGGATTGCTTCATCCAAAACAACATGTGTGAACCATCAACTTCAGGAGGCCGGATTTAAAGCCCTCATGGGGGAGATGCCAACAAATAAAACTTGTTTCTGCTCAGGCTGTTAACATAGAGGCAGTTTCACAAAATCTAACTAGCTGACCATCAAAGTACAACCATGTCTATGCAAACGCTATTCCAGATCCAATAAAGTCTCCTCCGGGGAAAAAGAAGGGAAAGGGTATAAAATCTGCCCCAACTGAGTCAGAATATAAGGAGATAATTTTACAGAATAACGTAGCAGAAGGCAATTTAAGCAAGCCCTGCATAACTCAGCCAGAGTCACTGAGGTAGCCATGCCGCCTATCCTTCAATTGCATCTGTATTAGTAATTACATACCACACATGCTTCGAAACTGAACATCCAATCAACAAAGAATGGCACACAAAGCTTGTAGAGCTCTGCCCTTTATCTCTAACTAAAAGACAGTCCATAAATACTGGGGCCAGTGTGTACAGTATCACACTGCAGACAAACACTGTCAGCATTCCAGTAATTTCTTATCTGCACTAACAGGAGGCCTGCGAGTAGAGCTATTCCTGTTTCAATAATAGCCTGAAGTGAAGAACGCAGCCCAAACATCTTGTTTCACGGTGACAAGCAACAAACAATGAGAAGGAATGATGGCCTGAGCCAAACCTGAGGAGTCACGTACTGGTGTATATCTAGAGTATAATCTAAAGGATCAATATCAGCTAAAAGCAAACTCTGTACTGTACTCTGTGCAGTCTAATAAAATCTGCTAATGCTGCTGTTCTGCTCTCATTAAAAGGGCTTAATGCTCCAAGAATGCACAAGGGGGTAAAAAAAAAATTGAAAGTGTCAATGTGAAAATTGATTTGGTTGCAGCTCTGATTGAGTGGTCTCAGCTTGTCACACCTGGGTTGGCAAACTCACCGAAGTGACGATGGTAACAAATCAGCTCCGTCTCCTCTCTCCTTCCTCATTAGCAAAGATCTGGGAGCTAAACATTCAGTGAGCAGCTTGTCATTTTAGCCGGTGCTAAATGTCGCCGTTGCAGTTTCAAATGGCAAACGTAGTAGTTGCAGATTAACCTTAAATTAATGAGTTAAGTTGATGACTCTGGTACTAATTGTTATTGTTGGTTTTGGGTGATCTCAGCAGACTGTGCAAAGATGGGGTTAAAGAAGCACAACTATTGCTCTACAAACAATCGTGTGAATCTGTATTCTCTACAAGTTAGGTGTTCACACAGTTTCAGAATGAAACTTTCCTTTTATAGACTTGATAAACTATAAACAACCCATAATATTCTGATCACTATCTTATGAAACAATGGGTGTGTCAATCTTAGAGGGCTCATCTTGTTATCGAAGGTTCATCTTGTTATCTTGTGTCTGATACATTAAGGTATGCAGCGAATTGGGATGTGCAGTATCATGATGAAAGCAGTCTGGTAGCAGCTGAGGTTAGAAGCAAGACACAAAACAGAATAAAAACTGTACGTAGTGCTTTGTTTCTGCATGCATAGTTATAATAAATGCAAAAAGGACTTCTTTCAAAAATACATAAAAAAGTTAAACGCAAAACAAAAAAAAAAGAATGTGCAATCTCTGATTGATGATTTTCTAGGTTTACTTGATGGCTACAAATCTCAGACATAAAGAAACTTCACTTAATACATGGTGCTTTGTGCGAGCTGAAAAATGAGAAATACTGTTTCAAGTGCACGAGGAGGGAGTGTGAATGAGAAAGCAAGAGAGACGGGTGTGTGTGAGCTCTGCACCTGTCGAGCTGTCTGACAGTATGACCTGCTCTGCACAGCAGCGCAGCTGAGCTCTCTGTCTCTGTCCTATCTATAGACTGGCCCATCCATGCTCGAACTCTCTGACAGCCACATCACGGGCCTGAGAAGGTAACCTGAGCAGCGCCGTCTCACCATTAAACACACCTCCAACACTAAGGCTGATAAGACTTCAGCATTCAAAGCTCATTAAATAATAATAATAAAAAAATAGTAACTCTCCGTGTGTGAGGTCTCACCAGCTTTATCATTATGATGGCTGTTACACTTTCTACAATCTGATTTCATTTGTACGACAAACTTTCACTCTTGTGTATTAAATTCAAAGTTTGTGCTCTGGACATTATTGTGACAAATAACTTCCCCTCCAGTCCTGAAGAAAAATATCTCATGTAAAGTCTTACTTAATGATCCCAACACAGTGTAAAGTGTTGGCATACCCAATGAAGCAACTGATCTCCGGTCAGTTCTGTAACTTCAGCACAATCATCAGCAAATGCTTACTTAGAGCAAACTAATTATATTAAATAAGTCCATATTATGGAAATGACAAGCGCTGGGTCTCTCTCGTCAAATAAATGTGATAACAGACAATTTCCTGAATATGTTCACTGCAAAACATTTTCCTTGTACCAAGACAAATAAGAAGAGTTAAAAGTTAAGACTTTCCTTGTCAGATAATGGAGACGCTTCACCCAAGAAGTCCATGTGTACGATCCTGCGGCCACATTGGCAACCATCAGTTTACTGACAGAGACTACAGTATGTGCTTTGTTCTCCGTGACCTGAAATGTCTCCTGATGATGAACAGAAAGGAAAATGACACTTTACATTGCAACAGTGCTGTGTGGATATCACAAATAAAATCATATAGACTATGAACCCAATCTTCCACGTAAAGACACGCCCCCTCTCTTCACTGAGGAAAGTGAAAGGCTGTCGTTTCTAAGTGCCATTTGGTCCCTTAGATCCTAATCAGAGAGACAACAGGTCTGAGATGATCATCCAATTCTAACTCTTGGCCAGGGCTGGATTTGTAGGCAAGCTGCTGTATTCAAAAGACTGACTGCTCAGTAATATAAGGGGGCCTCTGAGCGAGGCCAGTGACGGTGCAGGCTCAAATTCACAGTCATTCTCACCAGCGATGCATGCCAAGTACAGACGGGCAAGCTATTAAATTCTCTTAAACACAGAGGTACAAGCAAAGGCAGCGTTATGAAGATTTGTTCAGAGGGGTAGTGATATGCAAGTTAGACATT
>JAOXYM010000017.1:7004755-7037080 GCA_028567055.1 Leptatherina wallacei
GACCCTTTGAACTCCCAGCACAGTTGATCTAATCTTTGGTTTGCTCCACAAAGAGATTCAGATTTAGGACCTGACTGGGAGGGTCAGATGACTCATGTTTCTATGATCAGCCTGCATGACTATAAAAGAGAGCCAATGGAGCCTTGCGCTTGCTGCTCAAGAATGAGGCAGTGCACAGCTTTCAAACAGCATAGATCACACTCTTACAAGAGGGCCAAGACAAATATTTATGACTAGCTGGTTTAGCCAGCTTCAAAAAGCAAGGAATCGATCGACTTGATTTCTTCACGGTGTGCCTATTTTCTATATACCTGCAAAATGTTCAAATAAAGTAATAAAACTGATCTTTGCATTTCATATTTTTTGAAACTCTATTCTGGGAAAAAGCAAAGGAATGGAAGGCCTGCTGTGGAACAAAATGGAATAATCCCAGGGCATGTCGTTACAAGCCAGGCAGTCTCTCTCCTCTGCCAGTGCTTTTTCCCCCCAAACAGAAACACTTCATGTCAACCTCTCTGTAGTCCAAACCAGCTGTCTCCACTCACTTTGACACAAACACAATGAACTAACAAAACGTAGATGCCATTTTCCTGGTACAGCTTTGACCATAATACTTTAACTCATTCAGTTCTTCATCGATCCGAATGAGTCCACAAGAAATTTGACCCTATTCATTTATGCAAGTTAAATAATATCCTTTTGTCTTGAATCATTCAAAACAATAATTTTCTTTGGTGCCAATAAGGGCACAGATACAATGATGACTTAAAAATCTAAATATACAACAGTATCTCTGAGCTTTGGCAAGACATTTTAATCAATTTATTGTAATTAAAGTCTTTCAACCACTGAGTAGTGCGTGTCTATTGGATAAGTGCTGATAATGGTTTCAACTGTGAACTGGTGTTTTAAAATGGATGGTGCAGCTGCTTAAATAACAAAAAGAAATGATAAATCAGCCCTCTGTGCATATTTGATGAGGCCATTATAAAGGAAGAAGTGAAACAAGAATACTGAGTTAGTTGTAAACATTTTTGCATTGATTTAGCAATGAATAAATGGAGCATACAATACAGGTCCATCACAGCGTGCACTGGTGGATTATAGGCTTACCTCCCGAGCAATGCTACTTAATGCCTCATCTTCTGCAGAAAACCGGTCTTTCAGCGGTGCGCGCTTTCTACCAGAGCCTTGTGTCCCCATGTTGTCACTTCAACTGTAGCTTCACCAATTCTGTGTTCGGCTGGAAAGTCGACAGTACTAAGTAAACCTTGTGGGAAAAAGCAGACGGAAAAGAAAACAATTTCAACAGGCCTGTAAACAAAGCCAAACACTACAATATGCCACAAACACATGAGTCATGAATGTTTCTATAAAAAGGACACATATGTTATAACAATCTCTACTTTCAAAAACATTTAAAAGTGTAGGTAGGCAACAACCCTCACATTCCTCTAGCACTGACTCCCATTCCTGCAAGAACAGACACTCACGTATGGACCCCATTAGGGCTTTTGATAAACAGTTGTGGCTGACATGAACCAGCTTTAATGTGACATGCAAGATGGCTGCAACTTTATAAGTCAGCTTTTGAAAGTAATATACAAATAAATCACAATTGATTTATTTTAAATCTATATTGAAACAAAAATTCTACACTAATAAAGCTTGCACTTAAAATTAGTATAATAGTTTTATACAACAATAATATTATATCTAATATATATATATATATATATATATATATATATATAAATATATATATATATATATAAAAAACTTAATCGATCACCATACAAAAGAACAATGTGACAAGCTGGTGCAGACATGAGAGAAAACGCCTAAAGACCTGGCTGAGTCAGAGGCTCCAAGTGAGACATGAGCATTTCATGGAGACATGTCATCGTCTATATCTTGTAAAATACATAATATTTAGGCTACCAGTCTAAAACGCTGCTGACGAATTAATAGCAAGGGATGGCTACTATTAAATATATAAAAATAAATATAAAGCAGCTGAAGTTGAGCAAACTCACTCACTTGTAAGTGCAACAATAGTCTTACAGCTGTGCTAAATTGAACCATTAGCAAACACAATTCAAAAATTCTCAATTACTAAGCTAACATTGTTATATGTCTTCAAAATTCCCGAGGGAAAAATGTACTGGCAAAAACGACCTTCTCTAGGTTAAAACTAAAGTTACATAAATGGAATTCCTGTTAGTGTTAGCTAGCTGGATATACTTGCGTTACAGGTTACTATGGTTAGCCACCTCTTCGAGAAGCTAACTTGAGCTGCTAACTAGCATTTCTTTATGCCGGAATTTTTATTGGAAAGTTATCCAATTTGGCTCCTACTGTGCTCCTCCACTGAGTGCAACGCTTAACAAAACGAGAACTGTCAGGACGCGTCCTTCCGACAGCAATGACCCCAGCACCAAAGACGATCTCTGAGAGCTGAGGCTTGTTGACCAATTTAGCAGGGCAGTTAGCTAGGATAGCCAGCGAGGCTAACCTCGACTCTCAGGAGAGAGAGACAGGGCAAACTGAGACTGATCCTTGCGTTAAATTCCCAGCCCCAAATCCTTACATTACCTTCGCGACACCTCTAAAAATGTCCCTGATATTGCCGAGGTGTAGTCCCTTATTTTCTGATGGTTTAAGGGAGAGCCATTCGATTTCTCTTCACAGATTGGTGGTGTTTTTGTCCACACTGACAGCTGTCATCAGTCCGCCTTTCTTTCCACCACTCTCCACTGTCCTCCTTACCCAGTTTCCACACGCTGGTTAGCTCAAAAGGTCCCGGATGTTAGGGAAAAATTAGGGTGTGATGCTGCCTTCAGGGACCGTCAGGGAATGCCAGCTGTTGTACCCGTCTCCGGTAAGGAATGTTATTTTCCATCAACTAATAATTAATAGGTCTTGTATAAAACCATACTTCAGCGGCTGGCATTGAATGTGTTTGAACAAGTAATGACACAAAAAAATAATTGTTTTTGTGTTTGATAGCTTTCTGTAAATCAAAGGTTCTTTGCTTTTGTGAGTCTCAACAACACAAACGATGAGTAAAGGATACAGCCCTGGAGGGACAAGTGAAAGTTTGTAATATTTGTGTTGCAGCTTGCAAGAGTTTTAATGAACATAATAGGCTATTGAATTACAAATTACAAATAGAGAAAAGTTGGGATTTTTTGTAAACTGTAATAAAGACTTATGTCTGTAATTTGATCATTTATTTAACACACACACGAACAAGTCTAAAAGATGATACTTTATAAGTGTGTTCATATTTCTAACATTGTTGCATTCAGAAAATACAAAGAAATTCAAGTAATGCTACTATTGTATTACATTATCCTTCCTTTTAATGACACTTTTTTGGTTTTGCAAGAGGAAGCTGTGATCGTTCTTGCTCAGTACAAGATTTCAGCTGCTCAACAGTCTTTTGGTCATTATCATTGTCTGATTCTTTGATGCCATACATTCTCAATAGGAGACAGACTAGGCTACAAGTAGGCTAATGAGTCACACTCACTCTGTCTATGAGGCTACTTTGTTGTATGCTGTATGAGATCTGGCATCGTCCTGCTTAAATAACTACTTACCACTTAAGATAAAGTCTTTTTCTGCTAAAATAACCAGCAGGTAAACTTGTTGTGTTGATGGTGCAAGGTAAATTGCTCAAAATTCTAATATATACCTCTACATCTATGATACCCTCATATGTATGCAATCCACCCATGCCATGAACACTGATGTACCTCCATACCATATGAAACACTGACTTATACACCTTTCTTTGATAACAGCCTGGATGATTTTTCTCATCTCTAGCATATATAACCAAGGATCCCAGTTTCCCCTCAGAACATATCTACTGTCCCTCTGTCTATCGAAGATGAACGTGTGCTCTGAGAGCTCTGTGGCATTTCTGCACATAATTGATACATGGCTTCCTTTTAGTGTAATCAGGGACATTTTATGGATGCAGCAGTAGACTGTGTTGAGTGACAATGGTTTTCCAAGATAAATATGGCTTTATTGACTATGGTGACATGATAGTTTCTCATGCAGTGTTACTGAAGGGCTGAAAGGTCCTGTGCGTCCAACAGTGATTGCTTTCCTAGACCTTTACACTGAAATTTTGACAGACTCCCCGAAATATTTTCAATGTATCAAACCAAATCAAATTTTATTTATAAGGCACTCTTCATGCATAAGCAACACAAAGTGCTTTACATCATAGAAACAATTTATGCATATCTAAAAGAAAATAAATACTATTTAAAAGCTTTTAAACAACAGTATATATAACAGAAATTTAATCTCTATCGCACACATTGAGACATTATTTTAACTTTCTGATTATTTTTGGGCTGAATTTAGCAGAGTGTGGTGAGCAATAACAGATGCTTGCTTGAAGAGGGAGTTTTTTTTTTATTTAGATATATGTATATATATCATTATGATTTAAAAAGAGTAAACACAGTTGTTTGACAATAAATGGCTTCACTCAACCACTAACCATGAGTGAAAGAAAACTTTTTCTCTTATTATTCATGTTCTCTGAGAAATGGCCAAAAAACCCACACAAATTCTGCCAGCTGTATGTAGTAGCCTGAAGCTTTTATACTGTATAGATCACAGGGCTTCACTATAAGAGGACTTACACTCACAGCCACTGTATTAGGTACACCTTGCTAGTACCGAGTTGGACCCCCTTTTGCCTTCAAAACTCTTGATGGCAGAGATTCTACAAGATGCTGGAAACATTCCTCAGATATTTTGGTCCATATTGACATGATGGCATCACACATTTGTTGGCTGCACATCCGCGATGAGAATCTCCTGTTCCATCACATCCCAACGCTGCTCTACTGGACTGAGATCTGATGACTGTAGAGGCCATTTGAGTACAGTGAACTCATTGTCATGTCCAAGAAACAGATTGATCTGAGCTTTGTGACATGATGTATTATTCTGCTAGAGGTGGCCATCAGAAGATGGTACACTGTGGTCATAAACGGCTGGACATGGTCAACAACAGTACTCAGGTAGACTGCAGTGTTTAAATGATGCATACTAATTTGAAATAAAGTAAAATAGTCTCATAATGCTGCTGTAGATACTGTAGCTGCTGTGGAGCTATAGAACTGTAGAGCAGTCCCTTATTTTAGTAATGCATCATCACAACTGGATGATAATTTATGTTGCTTAACAGAAAGTGTTAGTCAGTCTGCTGCAACCACATGCTTTACTTTTACAGATATCCTTGCTTTGTATGTTATCATTATTGTTATCATCAGTCATCAATTTTGATCATTTTATTGTTATTTTTACCGAACGTAACAGCTAAACTTTGTTACTAACTACATTGAATGTAGGTCATTATCAAAATAAAGTTTATTTATATGGTGCCTATTTTAGTCAAATGATACAATAGAGTTAATGCAGTGGAGTAAAAGTATGGATGTACTTGATGTTTGAATACAGCAAGTCAACCAATAAACAGTAGCATGGCCGGTGAGCTCTGTAGTTGTACGTTACAGCTGTAATCCTAATGTCAATGTGGCCAAAATTCGGGCAAATTTTGTGTATGATCCTATCAAATATTCACAACAACTCTGTCACAATATTCAGTTAACCTTTGGCACACTTCCCAAGCCAAGCCAACTTTATTTATAAAGCACTTTACAATAGCAGCTACTGAACAACGTCAACATAAGTAAACATTAAATAACTTAAACATTCAACGACATAAAAAGACATAAAATCAGTTAAGAATGAAACAAATAAAAGAAATAATAAGCAAAATAGTACAATAAAAGACATTTTTGGGTGAAATGGCAATGAAAAGAGTTGGGTTTAAAGAAGGTATTAGAAGTTGGACAGTGAAGAGGCCTGTCTAACCTGCAGTGGATCATTTTTCATTTTAATGCAATATTTGATACATTTGACCTTTTCAAAACAAGTCCACTTAAGAATACCAGCATATGATTAACAGCTTCTTACATACTTGTGTAATTATCATTCTTGTCTCATTTTGGTAAAAGTAGCATGATCAAATATATTATACATTATGTTGCTGCCATGCAATTGACTACTTATGTTAGCTAGTTATTGGAAAACCAAGTGGCCAGTGAGTATATATGTATATTAGCATGTAGCATTTAAAACAAAATATTGCAGGATGTTTTGTAAACTTTCCAACTCATTAATCCATATACTTTTCATAAAGTGAAAACTTAAGCAATTACTGTACAGCCTACCTACTATTTCTTAGAAGTAGTTAACATGATAAAGTATTAGAATATATCCGTACTCATAAGAAACTACATCTAAATGTTCCTAGCTGCACAGAACTTATTATTTTGATCATAGATCACAAGAGAAGCCCCAAAGCCCTTGTCATCTACTGTAACAGCTATACCAATGTTCTCCACGTGAGGGCAGCATTGGATAATGATTTCTTTTTGCTTGAATCGAATGGCTTGCTGAATGAAGGTACACCACATGTGTGGTCAAAGCACCCAACACATTCTTCGATTAAGTGATTACAAACATTTGATTCCTTTGTTAGTTTTATCTAAACATTAAAACAAGCAGTTACAGACAGACAGACGGCAGTCTGATGAATTGAAATGAGTAGCTAAATAGCTTCGACGTGGTACACACGAGCCAGAATTTATACATGAGTATGCACATACAAAGGGTACCTCATTTTCTTGTGTTTTTAGAGAGAAAAGAACTAGAACATATGTGAAGGAGTTTTTACTCAGAGACCTTTAGGACCTTCATGGGAATTTCCTGATAAACACCCAAAACATAGGACGCTCACACGCACAAATACACATACACACACACATTTTTTAAGTCTTATTTTTCTTTATTACAGGAAGCTAATGGTAATGACTGTTTTGTCTCTGATCGCCTCTCTCTGCCTCTCTGTTTGCTACAGTACAGACAGGGTTTACTGAAGTCTTAACCTTAAGACATCATCAGCCCTACTGTCTCCACGCTACCACTCCCGATTAACTTTCTTTGCCGTCATCACTTTGCACACCAATTAACCGTATTCTGCAGCTAAAATGATTAAGCATCACACTGATGCTTAAAATACAACTCTATTTTGCAGCTGATTATTGAACTGGAACCACGAGAATGACATTTCTGTCTTCTTGCTGTGCGAACAGAACAAACAATCTTCATGTGGAAATGAACAAAATAAAAACTGCTAACGTGTAATTGTTGTTTTTTTTTCAAGAGAAATTGCCTCTACTGGCTCCCCTCAGACTTTAAACAAAGTGTTTTACAGGAAAAGTATAAACAAATATATTACTAAGAGTTTTGGGTATCAGCTATATAAAGTAAACAATGTGTGTACATATTGTTGGACAGGCCTTAGGTGGAAGTTGCAGATAAAACCAGAAGGCTTTAAGGCATCCAGACAGTGTTTAAGTGTGTTTGTCTAGTTTTATGGCCCTTTTAACTCTCAAACACTTGACTTGTTTTCCTGGGTTAGACAGGCGTGTACTCAGCTGCACCAAATCTGGATGTCAGCCTCCCTGTGTGTAGTATCATCTCATCTGTTACTCTTACCTAGTAAACACTCTGCCAAAGCATGTGTTTTTCTGTGTGTGCTTGAGGAGGGATTTATATAATTTTGGATGGCATGACAGGCACTACAAGTCGGTGATCAGTGGATGGAAGCACCTCCCACTGCGCTAACAGGACTAGATGAATTGTTAACTGGTCTGTCTTTAAGAATGACTGTCTACTGAAAAGGGATAGAAACCACAGAGCCTCAACTTGTAATTACCCCATGGAGGGCAATGCTTCTCCTTCTCTCCATCTCTTCGGGAGCCCTTTGAAGAGGCTCCATAGGGAACTGGTTGTAATCAGGACACATGACTCATTGATTACTTCTCTGCGGTCTTCCAGGAACACAGCTCAAGGAGTGGACGCAGCAGGGGGAGGGTAGTCTCCTCTGACTGTGCAGATGGAATGGAGTTACAGATGCAGGATGGACAGTATGACTTGGACAGAAATTAGATCCTATAAACGTTTGAATGAGTTGATTGGCTCATTCTGTCGGTTTAAGAGGCTATTCATTACTGTCTGGAGCAAGGAGGAGCTACCATATGTCAAGTATGGCCATGGGTCTGCAGGTTTTCTCTCCAGCCCTCATTAGTGCACCCATTAGTAGCCAGTATGCACCTGGTGCAGTGGTACATGCTAGGGATGGGGGTGGGAGATCCTGCATATCCCAACTAAATATAGATTTCATTCATATGATAAGAAAATACTTCTTTTAAAGCTTTATGTATCATGGGGACATTGTAAAAATGACTTAATATTAAAGATCTTGATATGACCCTTGACTTTCTTTCTTTACTTTAAGATATAGTCCAAGTTGAATAACAATTATAATGCATTTTATTGCATAATTTATTTCAAATTCATTAGAAAAATTCCAAATATAGAAGCTGCATGTGAATACCTAAATAAACACCATGATTTAGTAGCTTGTCAAAGCACCTTCAGCTGCAATAACTCAAAGTAATCATTTTCTGTGTGACATTATCAGTCCCTGATATCGTTACGGAGGAATTTGGCCCACTCTTCTGTACAATGCTGCTTCAGTGCATTGAGGTTAGCAGGCATGTGCTTTTGCACAGCTCTCCTAAGGTCACCGCAGAATTTCAATTAGGTTGAGGTCTGGACTTTGGCTGTGTCATTGCAATCTTTGGTTCTTTTCTTTGTCAGTCGTTCTGTTGAAGATTTTCTGCTGTGCTTGGGATAATTTTCCTATTTCATGACTCTGAGAGTTTTAGCTCTCAGACAAATTGCTTCACATTTGACTCTAGAATACTTTGGTATACAGACGCGATCATGGTTAAATCAATAACTTCAAGGTGCCCAAGTCTTCTGACGGCAAAACAAACAAACAAACAAACCCAAATCATCACCTCTTCCCCACCATGCTCGAGAGCATGAGGTGTTTGTGCTGTTATTATGTTTGGTTTTTGCCAAACATTGGGTTGTGTATGTGTCTTAAGGACACTGTTACAGAAGATTTGGTGACTGGATGCAACTTTGTAAACCAAAGTCATGCTTCTTTTTAGGTAGGTAGCCCTTTCCAATGAGGCGTACATGTTCAAACCTCTTGTAATTATACTGTTTTAGCTTAACATTTAACATACTAATTGAGGTCTGTAGAGTCTGAGATGTCGCTCAAAGGTTTCTGCAATTTGTCTGAGCATTGCATGGTCTCACCCTGGGGGGTAAACTTGCTGGCACGTCTACTCCTGGTGTAACTGGGCATTGTCTCAAAAATAACACAGTAACATAGAAAGAGGTACTCACACTTGCTGGTGAAAGTTAATCAAATGCATTTGATTGGCATTACCTGACTGCTTCTTATCATATAATTTAGATCCCAAATCATTACACATTAATTCGGTTCACATTAGTCTTAACGGGAAGAGACTGTCTGTCTGTGAAACTTGCAATTAGCCACATAATCAGCCCTTACGTCATCTTATATTTACCACATTTCTTATTTTACAGAATCTAAATGGTAAATGGGTGCAATATATGGATCTACTGCTTAAGCAACAACAGAGCAGTTTTAGCATTAATTTCACTGAACCAGAGACCTGAGCAAACATTTTATCCATACAGCTGCACATGCACAAAATTCTTAGAAGATACTTCATTTGGCACTGAGAGACATCTTTGGTAAACAGATCAGGCAAAGCAAGTAGACCATAAAAACAGTCATAAAAGATTTCTTTTGATGTTTCTGGGCATGCACTCTGGACACCTGTGGGGTTGAACTCAGTGACTAGCTGGACTATGTGAACATGGTGTGAAGAGATAATTGGGTCATTACATGTCAAGAAGCTGAATAAAAACGAATGAAAATGTCTCTTAATTGCTTTGTGCCTGCAAAAATACAGTTTGGACAAATTCTCTAAGACAATTTTGGATTTAAATAAAAAGTCGGAGATTACTTGATTCAGTTTTGTGATTTTGTCTCTATGGAAACCTCAAACTCACCACAACACACCCACAAACAGAAAATATTTGTCAGTAAGCTGTCATGAATGATATATGCCATATGGTTGCTATTTGGATGGAATTGTTCTTTGGCAGTCAAGCGTCGTGGATGTCGTGATTTTCTCAGGTTCGTACTGATCTACTCTCCTGCCTTCTCTGTGAGAGCATTTGTGATGTGGGGTGTGTTGTTCAGGCCTGTTGAGATGGCAAAACAAGAAGCAAGAGAGCGTGGAGCTGTAGACAACCTACATACACATACACACACCCATGTCATTGTTAATGACCACACCGGAACAACGGTAGCTGAAAAGGCCTGCAGCTGAGAGAGCTAAAAGAGCCAATGAAGCAATGATGTCCACTTACTTAAGATTTTCAGAGAGCCTCATTGTGTCTTTATCTTGTCAGAGGTGATGACCCTCTGTGCTCTAGTACATATGTTTGCATACTTCCTCTACTTGTTTGTCTTTGCTCAAGATGTGATTACTAGCTGATAACATTTCAAGCATTTCAACGACAACATTTTTGTGTAAAAGGCAAATCATAAATAAGACAGCTGTCAAGAAAATAGCTGTAGCGTGCATGCCTTGCGCTATCTGCATCTGTGTGTCTGAAGGATTTTAGATTATAGCAATTGTGTGAACTGGCAACCATTTAAAGGTTTATAATTCTTTATTTGCCCATGTTTAGCATCCTCTTGCCTCTGATTGTATAAAAAGAATGGGTAGACTAATCAGGGTCTTCATTGGGGGTGGGCTGAGCTTATTTGCCAATGGACATTTGGTGAAAGGGTGTTAGATGTATAAAGCTCCTCACACCATGAGGTAGAGCCCTAACACCAAAACTCATTCAGACGTGTTGTGTTTGTGTGTAAAGAGGAACTTGTTTTACTACTCTCCACTCAGAGCTGTGGTAATTGAGTTGATCCGTGCCCACAGACTTTTCATGATTTTTTTTTTTGTGTGTGTTAAAGTTGAAGACATTTGCCTGTTTACTTCTTTTCATTGTTTTGAAAGCATAATGGATGTAATTATGTTAATAACCTATATTTTGGCTCTGTTATCTTAGCATTATCATAAGAATAGAACAGGTTAATTACATTACTCACCCTGTAATAAGTGTGACAACAAGACGAGAGCAATTGTGCAATATTAACAGACACAGATCAGGAAGCTTTTTGAAGTTCAAGCACTCATTTTATAACATTTTAAGACAAAGTAAGAACTTGTGTTGGGGATCAAAATGAAAGATAACCTATAATTTGATATTATGGTGTTGACTGTAGATGATAAGGTTATTAAGGCACTTCTCATTCACTTCATTAATGTTTGACAGAAGAGAAAGAGGAGAAATTAGCACAACGTCGGTCTGACGGGTCTCTTAAAAACTTAATTTCAGTGAATCCTTTGCTCTATGAGTAGTTACAAGTAAGAAAGGAGTTAAAGCTCTACTTACTTTATACAGCACTTGCCTTTCAGACCTTTCTGAACAATAAAGTTCAGGGAGTACAAGTGCAGAATAGCTGAACAACATGATGGGAGAGACAGGCCCTGGACAGTGAAGAAGCAATGGGTTGGAATCTAAGCCCCTCATTAGGCAAGAGAGTCATCCCAAGATGTAGGATGGGACACTGCAGGGGGCTACAATGTCAGAACAACTCTAAAGAAATGTCAGAGTGCTTGTTGGAAATGTGCAGCGAGGTACAAGTCAGCTGACTACTATTTGAACTGATTTTCTTTTTCTTGAGTAAACACTCCTTAATTTCCCTCCACTGGTGAAGCTTTTATCTTACTGAGATCCATGTTATTGATGTTGCTCGTTGCATACATTTTCTGGTTTCAGTGGAGAGCCTTAAATACACAATAAACAATTCTGATGTACTGTTGTTTTAACACATCTGGCATTGGGTAAGAAAATGCCTGACATCAAGACACTGACAATGATGGGAATAGTTTCCAAGCATTTCCAAACAAGACAAGGGATTCACACTCATGTGATGCATTAACACTGGAGGATGAGTGTGCATAGGCCTACATATTAAATAGTCAGTAACAACACTCAGCCATGAGATCATGCAATCAGTTTGTCCATTTGTTTGTATGGTGCATAGATTGACACTTAAAAAGTTGAACTGTTCTCGGCAGGCTCCTTTCCACAGCAAGCTACACTAGCAAAGTGATGCAACAGACACAGAATTAATCATGTCACCCTATGCAAAGTAAATGAAAAGCAAGACAGTGGAAGCTTGAAACCGGAGGAATCCTGCACTTTATACACATCAGTAAGTATTTTGATGACTTGAGATTTTTCTATGTTTTGTTTTGTTTTCTGCCTATCATCATTCAAATGTCCTGAAATTGAAAATTGCCCTCAAGGGTGAAGATTTTTTAGTGTCAACAGATCCTTGGTTTAGTGTCACAGGTATGCACTGATCTACCCCTTGTTTACATCCTAGTGGCAGATGTCGCTAAGATAGCGCTGGTGCTAACCTTGCCAACAGGACTTCTTACGTTTGTCCATAAATGAACGTTTCTGGCAGGCTATTATAAGGAGCAGAAGCACCAGAAAGGGTTATCGAGTTCACTAGGAAAAGAAGTCCAATGACACAGAACCAAAAGCCAACGTTGCTGGTTTTGAACCAAACCCAGTTGGACATGGAGTTGGTGAGACATTTTTGAGAAGAAATTTATTTTATTTTTTTTCCCCCTGAAAAAGCAAGAGAGCAAGTAAGTCATGTCCAGAACATTGCTGTTGCATAAACATTGTTCAAATCACCTGACAATCTACTAAAAACCACACCGTGTTTGCTTTTTTTCATGTAAATAAAGATTATTTGTGAAACAGTGCTATTCAGACATGATTTATTATTTATGTTTTGGCAACGTAAGATTAAAAAACCCTGTTTTTTTTGTTTTTTTTTTTGTTTTTTTAAAGTGTTAAATTGCACTTAGAAGTCAAAACAGTCCCTTGGGTGTCCACTAAAGGAGAGTGATGGTTTTAGTTGAATGGTAACATTAGCATGCTAACGCACTAACAGTAAATATGCTAGCATGCTGATTTTAGAAAGGTTTTCAATGGTAGGGGGACTTTATTCTTAAGCAGTTATTGCAAATGGGGTTAAATGTTAATTGAAAAGATACATTTATAAACAAATAAATTGTATTCCACACTGGAATTTGCTAATGTTAAGTTCTTCATATAGCACAATAGCGTGCCAACATTTCATTAGCAAAATGTAAAGTACAGACTGAATGACAGTTATCTTTACAACATATAAATGTATTGGAAAAATAGAAATATTGATTGATTAAATGTAGGTAACTTAAAGGAAAAGGTATCCAAATTATGTCATGAGACTCTTAGGATTCATCTTCTTGTGAACATGAATGTCAGCAGAAACCAGTTGAAACTAAAATACTGACAAAAAGTTGATGCTTCACATTTGCCTGCAAAAATTGGCCCAAAATGTGATCTTTCCAGACTTAATCATTTTGTGTTTATTTTAGGGTCAGATGTAAATTGAAAATTCAACAAGATGTTAAAAGGAAACAAGGATAACACCAGCAATCAAAACAAACCAGTTAGCCAACAGAGCTTCCTATATTTTATTAAACTGAAAGATCTTTGATGCGTAGAAGATAATTCACTTAATATAAGCATATAAGCTTTTTACAGTCATATTTCAGAGCTACGTAATATTGACTTATGAATGTGTTGAGTGTAATGGCTTCACCAGTAAACATCTTTTCATCACTCAGGGCTGCAAGAATGCCCTTTTCATTATGCTAAAAAGCAACACACATCCCTTCATAGCTGAGCTAATGTTAACAAAAGATGATTAACGAGTTATTCCCCAGCCAGTACTCGAGAAGACTCAATAGTACATTTAGGATTACATTAGTCCATTACTGGTTCATATCTGTGCCTGCTCCAAACAAAGGTGATAGTGAAAATTGACCCCACCCATGGAAAAGTCACTATTACCTACTTTCATCAAGGGCTTTCAGAGACAACGGGCTGCTATGAAAACATAGAACTGGTTCTGTGAGCTTCGAGCAGCCATGCATTAGAGTTTTATTGCATTGTACAGATCTGTAGTCCTTATATGAAGGATTGGTGACCAACAGAGCAAACTCATGAATGAATGAATGAATGAATGAATGAATGAATGAATGAACGAACGAATGAATGAATGGATGGATTAGTGAATGAATGAATGAATGAATGAATGAATGAATGAACTTTTGAGCTGCATCTAGTTTTCCTTATCCACAAAAGAAGGAAAAAAATGCTGGGATGGGATATTGAAGCAGCAGGCAGTGTGGTTACTTTTTCTCATTTTCTTTTTCTGCAGATGTTTAATAGTCCCTGTAGCTATTTGGTTTTACAAGCACTGTTTATATGCATTTCAAATGCCACATGTAATTTGTAACAGCATTTATAAATGGAGGCTGGAGTTAGTAAAACATAAAATGGAAGAGAAAATAAGACAAACAATAATTAGCTCTGCGCAGTGACCCATGGAGGAACTCAGCCCTGTTTCCATCAACATTTGTTGTTTGCATTTAATAGGACCACATTAGAAAGCGTTGATGGAAATGTCAAAATAACAGGAAATAAGGCCCAGGACTTTTTTCAGGTTTTACTGTTACTAAAACATTCAGTAGCTGATATCAATAAATAATTGCAAACTGTTAAATTAATCTATTCCTCAAGATGCCCCTGAATTTCTCACACAAGCTGCTGGGTTTTCCTTCTCATTTTTGACATGCATTTAGAAGATGTGACTCAAACAAACAAGCAAACAAAAAGAAAACAAACAAACAAACATGAATGAAAACAGTAATCATGAAAAAATTCCCCGAAATTAAAGGAATTCTAGGAGAAGATGTCTTTCTTTTTTTCCTCATGAGGAATTTCTACTGGATTCATTCATTTTATACTGCTTATTCCAATTCAGGGTCACGGGGAAGCTGGAGCCTATCCCTGCAATTAGCAGGCGAGAGGCAGGGTACAGCCAGGACGGGTCTCCAGTCTATTGCAGGGTCAACCCGGAGACAAACTCTTTGGACTGTGGGTGGAAGCCAGAGTACCTGGAGAGAACCCACGCATAGGAGAACATGCAAACTCTTGCTGTGCTAAACCACCACACCACCGTGCAACACCACCGTTCCACTGCAATGACAATATTTATTTCTGTGTAGCATTTTATTCAATCTAGGACAACTACTCCTTCTGTCGCCTTTACTGCCACTCGCTGTTTTTTCAGCATCAAACTAGAATGCAAAAACCTTATTAGATCAATTCTTTTTCTTTTTTTAATAAAGACATTGCCTTTGGGGAATAAAATAGGACCATTAACTGGTTTCATCTGTTTTTTATCCCTCAAGGTTTTATTTGCTATTAGCCACCTCCATTTCTACTCTGTTTATTGCAGCCATGTGCAAAAAAAAGTGCTCATGCACTTTTTGACAACACTGATCATGCTTCAAAAACACTACAAAAAAAACCTGACTGAATACAAACATGTTATTCTGAACAAAGCAATACGAAAACTAGACTAACACTAGACTAACATAACATAATTCAGTTGGGGATTGAATGTATTTGCTCAACTAGACTCAAAAGGGTTTAAATGGGCAAAACTTGGTACAAAGTTCCATATTTTTGTATTTTCTGTACCTTTAAAAAAAATTAAAACTGTAAAATGTGAGGGTATATTAATACAGAAAAAGTCTGACTGAAAACTGCGACTGAACGCAGCCCATCAATTATGAGTCAACTTAAAAAGACAATGCTTGTGTGGTGAATTCAGCTATACTTGCATGTACGATGATCTCTCACAGAGAAATTTTGTTTCGAATAAAGTTTTGAAGAAAGTCCACATTGTCATGATGTTAGACATTTGTAGGTCAACAGCTTACCCTGCTTTGCATTTTTAGTGGGACAAAGATGGTGGTCCAATTAAATGGCCAAGCCAAATGCTAACCATAGCTTGTTTCAAAGGTGCATGCAACCATACTGGCCTGGGACCACAGTAGATTATGATAACAAGCACAATTTAGTTTCTTTTTCACGTTAACTTCCAATTTGCTTAAAAAAAGAAAGAAAAATGTCTACCTTAGTCCCGAACAGCAGATGAGAATAAGCTTGGAGGAACTTAAAGAATGAAACTGACGCTTTATGTGGCTCACTATTTGTTGTAAAAATAAACTGATTGTGTCACCATCACCAGCCCAGAACTAGTACCTGGTTGGTAAATAGAGGGTGTTACTCCTCTAACTCGGATAGCTGTTGACAGTATTATTAGATGATGTCAGACTAAAACCGGTTAGATTACTGTCCCTTAGGAAGATCCCTCTATAAATACAGCCGCGTTTCCACTTATGGCACAGAGGTGTCTTATCTGCATTAGAAGGTGCAAAATGTTGAGCTCTGCTGGCTAAAGTGATGGTTGAGCTAAGACCTGATGAGGAGATGTCTGTTTTTAACATTCCAAGCACTGTGTTGAAAAAGTGACGTAACAGCTCAGTCCTTGCACACTATTGCCGTTTCAGATTAGCTTTCCTTGTTTCCTTGTGGGTTTTTTGCTCCACAGATGATCCATCCCATCATTGCTGCTGTTGTGGAGACCAGCATCCTGTGCCTCACTGCAGAACTGCCCAAGACAGTCGGTAAACAGAGGAAATACTGAGCCCCTAAATACATCCCTACCGTGTTTGGACGACTGCCATGACAACACATAGTGAATTTCCCGGAGAGCCAGCATGTTTGTTAGGTGGATACACACAGAGACATGCCCAAGCGAGGCCTTCTGTCCGAGGGGGTGCAGCTTTGGCTCATTATGTGCCAGCGTCTGTCACACCACCATTATAAGTAACCTCTCACTACATGGACACACAATTTATTGAGTGAGGAGTCCATTCTTGGCTCAAATGCATGCATAATTCAGAAGGAATGTCAAGATAAAAATCAGAACTGAATGTAAACACTCTAATCTGTTCCATGAATCTTTCCTCTGGAGTCTTGACATATGGCCAAATGATCTGCTGTGTGGGTTTTTGACACAGGGTTCCTGCTCTGGCTTTTATGTTGCTCGCTGAGGATTTCCAGACCGCTTTAGATTACACCCTTTCACTCCAGAAACAACTGTCAAGGCTAATCTGCTCTGTAAGCACAGGTCAGCTGGACACCAGATCAACACAGAGCATCAAAGCTGGACTGTCTTTTCCTGCTTCTATCTCATCTTTCTCTTTCTCTCTCCCCGCCCCCTACCCCCCCCCCCCTCCTTTTTACTTTGGGATTTTATAGCCCCCCTGACAAGAAAGGAGGAAATCCAAATCTGCATCCTGCAGAGGATGTCTTTTCCCTGACATAAATCATGCTCTTGAAGGATTTGGTTTTGGCACCGATTGTAACAGTGAAAAAGGGATGGGCATTGATCCAACTACAGCTCACACAACCCTGATCAATAGAATAGATCTGCAAGGGAGCCATAATGGTGGGGGTGTCATATAAGGTCGAACATCGGCTGGAGAGCAGCCCGACAGGAGCCTCTAGGGCCGTGCGTCACCCTATCTTAAAATCTTGTGCCTTATTTATTTAATGATTATAGCAATTGTTAAGTGGCGCCATGAGCTAGCGTGACTGCATAATCCTTACTGAGGTCACAGTGTGCAGTTTCCAAGGAAAACGCTGTAATTGCTGTTTTGAACTGGAGGACTTCATTACCTTTGCTCAAGAGAAGTATAAACTTATAATGTTCACAATTAGTGCTTATTTTTAAACTACTGCTGGAGTTGTTCTGTGACATCCACTCTCTGTTACTGACAAAGTGTTAGCAACGGTTTCATGGCCTTTTTACATTCCTTTACACTGCTTATAGCAAAACCATATGTGCATTTTCTCTGGTGAAAAAAAGTGATGTAGCTTCTGATTTCAACTGTGCAGACTGTTCACTGCAAACTGAGCATGTGGTTGATTTAAGTTTGCATTTCAAGGATGCTTTGATGTAAAAACCCTTTAGATTTCTATCTTTGGGCATTATGTCTTGATACATAATCTTTCTTGGTGTCTTCCTGTGAGACCCCCTAAATCCTGTGTCCTTCATGTGCAAATCCCTCAACAAACTGGCCCAGAGTGTCACCAGTGTTGTCCTGTTCAAAGGAACTCTGGGGTCAAGCCTGCCTGGTCAACCTCTCCCAAAGTGACAGAATTTACCCCCCACAACTAGCCCCATTTCACTCTAAAAACACATGGGGCCCCTGATAGACTGTCACCTTTCCTTACTGCAGGCCTGTGGTGATTTACTGCCTCAGTACACACCCCATATAAACATATCGTCCACATGTCATCGTGTGGACTTTTGTGGAGACACGGTTCAGATTTCAAAGATTTATCCGCTTCTTTGCTGTTAACATTATGAAACATTAGCCATCGTCAATTCATGGTTGTATTTTTTTTTCCTAAAGTCCTTTCATCTTTACCACTTGAAATTAAAAAAAAAGGAAAATCAAAATGCTCATCTTGGTTTATCTGGAAACACACTCGCTGTCAGGTGTTAATGTTTATCTTAAGAGCCATAAAAGGAAGTTAACTTGCCACCCTTTTAACATATTTATGCCAGGAAACAGAGGCGCTAACAGTGAGGAAAGATAAAGGGAGGCTTGCCATATGTTAGCTTTTAGTGTCACTGTGAAAACACAACGTCTATAGATTTAAAATCAACATAATTAATGAAATAATAGCATTTGGCATTACCTCTCCCTGATAAAACCCCTTTCTAATTCCCCTTGCCCAATTTCTTGTCTGGAAATACTTCCCTCAACTTTCCCTGGGCACTGACACCAGCCCTCCCCCATCAGTCGCTTTGTGTCATGTTTCAAAGACCCATTTATCAGGGTAATGTGGACAAATGACAATACCAAACATAATTTCAAACTTTTGCCCTGCTTAGCTTGAAATCAAGTTTCACCTGACCTGGCCAGTTAACACCAAACAACAGTTTATATGAAGGAATTGTCCTTCCCGGATTATCACTGCATACATGCCAATATTTATTTTCATGTGTTGAATGCTTTACAGGCAATGCTCACATGTTGTTTATTTTAGTTGATAAACTAGAGGGATTGTAGATATTTTGTTGGTGAAAGCTGTTTGAACCTGTCTGTCATCGTCGTGTATCCTTTAGGTGCAGAGACTTGATACTGCATGAAGGATCAGCCTGTTCCTTGCATGACCCCTGACCCCTGCGATGAGAGAGGGGCCGTCCTGTCCAAATCAGCTCCGAGCCAAGACCTCAGGGTGTTCTGCAATGTATTAGTGGAGCCAGCTGAAATTACATTTGTCTGCTCGACATTTTTTGGGTTTGTTTGCTTTTTGCCTTGAGACACGCAGGGAAAAAAGTTAAAAGAGTTTAATACATGCATGTGAAGTAAAGAGCCTTTTTTTAATCACCTGCAATTTCTCTGAGATGTTTTTTTTTTCCACTACACCTGCAAGCTAGGACCTGTCTCTGATGGGGCTGTGCAAGCTAACCACTAACTATACCTGGGAGACAGAGGCAAACAAACCAAACAGCAAGCTAGTGACCCCAAGGAAATGCTGCAGTTGCCCCTGTAACAAGCAGTGTCCCCCTGCTGAATCAAATCTAATTGGATGGTCTCTCATGCTTTGGAAAATGTATGATTATTTCCACAGTGATAATGTTGTTCCCTTAACCTCAACACAAAGAAGCAACAAAAATAGTTTGAAAAAGAAGATCCTGGATTACAAGCAGCCATAAAACTGTGCTCATAAAACCAACAGAATATTGACTGTTCAAAACATGCCACCTGAGCCCACATTTAACTAAAGCACATGATTTGGAAAGAAACTAATGGGAGTTTTTACCCAAAGTCAAAAATATCTTTTATTGCTCTTCAACAAGAGTCCGTTAGGTTAGAAGCTGAAGCTGCAGCTTTCAAGTGGTTATTGTGAACACTCCCAATGGGTTCATGGCTACTTGTGGAAGGATAGTAATCGCACACGAAGGGCACACAAGTAGTTCACAAGGGGATAACTAGAGATAGTCAAAAACAAAGATAAAGTCCCCATGTAGCTTTTCAGGTCCAGAAATACATTTTGTTAAAAGAAATAATTGGTGTAGACAGTGATGTGTTGCTGAAAAGTCAGAGAATTGATATGTAAGTAGGTGTGGGGTTTCCTAGAGGCCATATGGGAGCAGCAAGGAGGGTGCTGTGGTGGGAGAGAGGTACCTGTTGGGTCCCATGTCCTCCTGTCACTCTGATCTTATCAGGGGGCCTGACCAAGAGGAGGACCAGCTGTCACTCTCACCGCTCTTTTGATGTCCCTACTTCAGAGCTCTCACACACACCACTTCTGAAGAATTAAGGCTTGTTTTTGTCCATAATGAGAATTGGTGGCTCTGTTGGTGAGCAAGTTAACAAATACCACTCTAAAAAAAAAGAAAAGAAAAGAAAGAAAAAAAAACCCACATGATAAAGCAAGTTGGTTACAGCTCTCTGAGTATATGCGGGGAAGGGGGCGGCTCAATTTAGCAGTTTAGAGCCTGAGGCTTGACAAAAGAGAATCATTCCCCTGAGCTGACACAGGACATCCTGCTCATAAAACTGCCAGGACGTCCTCACAGGGAATGATAAAGGGGAAGCAACAGTACTCACCTGAAACGTCTTCACATTACACCCACCATATCATTGCTCATGACCTCATGAGTTCATTTGAAAATTGCACATTTTAGGTAGAGTCCCATAAGCTGCATCGGCTCTGTGGAGCAATTATCTTTGACTACCGATGCACGTAAGCTTGTTTTAAGAGTTGGCTAGACTCTTCTTCTTGTTTAAGGATGAAGTGTACACTAACATGTTAGAGCTAAACAAAAGCAAACTGACACATTTTAAGGATTACTTCTCATATTTTGTCAGATCTCTCTCATTTGTATAATCTTGTCTTCAGGTTGTTTTGGTTGAGAGCCTGTTTGTGTCATGCTTTCTGCTTTTCTGTTTTTTTTTTTTTTAAATTGCTATTTTAATCCACAATCAGTATCAATCCAATAATGAGTAGCAATATTTGTCTGTTTGTTCCTGAAAAAGCTCAATAACCAGAGCAGATCAGTGAGGTTCTACAGAAATACTCCTGGTCCTCAGAGGATGAACCAAATCACTTAAGATGGAATAAAAATGCTTTACCAATTAGTCCCATACTTTGATTTATGGCCAGATGCCTGAAAAATTAATCACACTCTAATCAGCCTCAGCTGTGTTTTGTGTTAACTGCTAATAAGCAAACGTAGTCATGGTTACATACCAAAGTGACATAATACCTAATTAACACCATCGTTTAACTGCAGTCATTGTCAGCATGTTAGTGAGCTACTGTTAGTTTGTAGCAGTCTACCGTATATCTCCTTATCATTAATATTCTATTGATTTGAGATCATTCATCCAGTTATTTGTCCGGTGTTGCTTAATATTTCCAAATGAATGTAACAGGTGTTGACGAAAGCACTCAGAGAGTCTTTAACTTGCAGGTCCATCTCCCTCTCCATCTCAGACAATTGCTTGTCAGGGGCGAATATACTCACAATGTCCTCTGTGACTGGGTGCTCTCCGTACTCTGCGAACTTTTGACCATGTCTTGACCACAGCTTGAAGTGAGCTGAGACAATGGTTAGCAAACACAGTGCAGTGAATGAAGGGATTAGGTATTAAATGACAGGATGTGCTTAAAGAAGAGCAGGTGGTGGTCGAAGAAGGTTCGGCTTAGCCTAAAAAAATGGAATATCATGCTTTTTTCTTGTTTTCTTCATTATCATGCCCTGTCTCTATCGCTCTCTGTCTTCCACACTAACTTGTTTGTGATAGCTCAACTCTTCCTGTTCATTTCCTCACTCTTCTATCGCCTTGTCTCTGTGTTCCCTAGCTCTATTGTCTACATCCACACAAGCAGAGGAGCTTGCTCCTTAACTCATGCCTCAGACAATTGACATGCATGAGATTGGACATTCCGGTCCAGCCCTATTCATATGTACAGTAAGCAAAGGGACAAAAGCCATCTCACACATTGCAGAGCCCATCCCCCATGCATAGGGTCACAGAGGAGTGGAGTGAATCTAGTGTCACTAGGGACTACAACTCAATAGACTTTACAACTTTAAATCTAGTCTCCATAAAAGACTTGGTAACACCATTAAAAAAAACTATTAATGTTACCCATTGTCATGTATCTACATGTAGTTATCATCAGGAATCAGCAAGTGGTCTTTTGTAAGCATGTTCATAAGATGCTTTGTATGTGCTACAAGGCATATCATGAACAAGATCAGCATTAAAGCTGTTGACTTGAATATCTGCAGAGCACCACTTATGTATCAGAAAGGCTGTATAAAAAGACTGGAGATAAAAAAAAAACAGGCTGCTGGGTTGGGCTGTACAGCGTGATCAAGAATTTTGCACAAGATACGAGGAGAAGTTCGCTAGGCTAGCAGTCAGTGCTGCCAGGACTGGACCCATCTTGATGAGTGGACTCTATCCACTGTCAGCTGGGACTGAAATGAGCGAGTGAGCCGCTGCCCGGGCCAAACCATTGAGCTTCCACCTGCCATTATTCTCCAGGTCCCTGCTAGGTCACAGCTAACTTCTTCTTGTAGATGTGAGCAGGGCTATATCAGCATATTCATAGGTCCCCATTCACTACATGAGGGGAAAAAAAGGTGGAGATTCATACTCTAGCTAATGTACAATGTTGAGGAAAACAGGTGGGTTTCTCAGGGATTTTATAACTACTGTAGTGCGACTTTATTCTTTACTATCCATCACTATATTCTGCAACACCTGACCTTACTCATGCCTGTTAATATGCCAGTTCTGAAACTCAATATCCAAGTTTTCAGCTGGTTTTGCATCTAATAAAGTTCTTGTCTCAGAAAATCCTGCATAGCTTATTCTGTAAAAAACAACACACATGCTATAGCCTACTAAATTCGACTGATATTCGTTCAGCTTTCATGAGCAGATCTGAGATAACGCTGAGAAATGATAATGTTGAGAAAATATTGGAAATAAATATTTAGGCTTTATAACATATATAATCATTACTCCTTTACAGGAGCATGAAGAGGTATGACCTCCCCTATGCTGCCAGGTTTGCACTTTGGGTGGGAGTGGAAAGCTCCTCTCAACGGGGTGGTAATGAGTTTCTGAGCTCACGCTTGTCAGTCTAGTAAATCCACATCTTACATCTGAAGACCAGCACCCTCTCTCCAGTTTTCACATCAGGGAAGCAACACCGTCTCACAAACACCCAGTGACCATTATTTAAGCCCACAGGGCAAAAATACACAGATGAGAGACACAGAGAGAGAGAGAGAGGCACAACATTAAGTTGTGTAAATAGAAAAACATGCGCATGACAGGCTCTGAGAGACATGCTGGAATGACCGAAGAGATAAAACACAGGCAGCTTGATGGGATATTGTATGTTTTAGTTGCCTGCAGACAGGGAAGGGCTGGAGTGTGCTGGGTTTTGGGATTACCTCATTCTCATGTAGGGAGAGAGCCCCTCCTCCATCTGTTGCCCGCTGTAAACCAAGCCAGAGTTTAATTAGTATTTGTCTTCAGCACACCCTTTGTTGCTCCTTACTTCTTTTTGTCCTTTCACTGACGTCTGTGTGCAACTTTTTTTTTCATTCTACAGGCATCACATGCTAGATTTTATATTTAGAGTCTGATGATCTTTTCCTGAGTTAGCTAAGATATTTATATAAGAATAGAATAGTATTAAAATGAGATGCATGTTAGGTGGTAAAAGTTAGAGTACAGCGACCTAATGTTTAATGAGATTACTGTCCAGTGACACACACTTTCTGTGTTAAACCTCACTGTTTACCTGTTGCTGTATTATAAGTAGCCTAGCTTTACTGTTGCACCTATTTATACCTCACTGGACATCGACAAGCATGTTCTTCTGCACACTGATTTGGACGGCACTCGTGGGAAGCCTAATCTTTTATTCTAATCCTGCTTGTTACTTTGAGTGACTTCATTACTAGATACTATTTCTATAAAGACCTCAAGAAAGTTATCAAAATAAGAAAGGAAGGGTCTTGGTTATGTTAAAATAGCATCACGGTTCTGTTTTTGTGATGGTGTCATGAAGTCTATTACTTGCAGGTGTGGTATAAGCTGATAATGAATGATCTGGATTACAGGTGATTAGATTAGATCTCTGCTCATTTATTCATTTAAAATCAAAGTCAGACAATAGTCTGTGAAATGATATCCGACTTGAAATCAGCAGCATTTCACCACGAAATGTTGGGTGTGTATTTTTTAAGAACTATCTGCACTCAACTCCTATAAAATATTGCAAGTGTGTATCCGGCTGGCAGATGTGCACCTGTGCCTGCGGATCAAGCTGCGTTTAGCTTAGCTTTCATTTTAAAAGTAAAAACTTCAGCATCAAAGAGGCTGGCAGTAGATAGGTGGCATTAGCTTCTCAAGACAGACTCTAACAATGAGTCAAAAGAAAGTAATTGCTGAACACGGTGAAACACAAAAAGGAAAAGCCAAGAGATAGCGAGCATACAACAATACCCCTGGCCTCTTTATTGTGAGGAGCTGTTCTCAAAGAGATGAGCCTACTCTGCAACTGGAAAGGTCAGCAAGCACACAAAGTCAAGCCGACACGGCCCCTCTTTACTCAACATCAAAGACAAGTCCAGCGCCTGTCATGCTCTCTCTGAGCTGGGTTGAAAACAACAGCACTAATCCCACCGACCACTTGCTGTCTCTCTTACGGAGAGGACAGAGGTCAGCTGGATGTACAAATCCTAATAAGCTGTTTCAATTGTGCAACTTTCTAAACTTAAAATACTATCTTTGATGTGCAGGTTTATTTTCTCTCTCTCTCTTTTGGCCTTTGAACCTGCCTTGTGTTTCATGAAGGGAGGAGAATCTGACCTTCACTATAGAGAAGATTTTTACTTAAAAACCTTTTACTTTGTGAACATTTCCAGTAAAAAGGAGAGTTGGAGTCTCAATAAATGAATGATTCATGAGTCTTAAAATTAATGGTCTATGTAGTGATTAGATCTGCAGGGTAACACAACTTCAAAGAAAAAAAAATTCAAATGCTGAAAATGTTTGTCAGCCCCATAAGCTTCTTAGTTGGGAACTTTAAGGTCACGGCGGCTTCCTGATGGGAGAAAACGTTATTACGACAGGGCTGATGTTTGGGAGTCCGGTCTCTAGGTTTCCTACCTTCCCGAGTGCCCTTTTCCTCACCCCGTATGAAAGAATTTTAATGGAAAGATACCAAGGCAGATTTTAGAAAATGAGATTATTGGGCAACTCTGTGCAGCTGCCCACTGTCTTAAGCTCCTCATGACAGCTCAGAAATGAGCAGCGTCTTATCATCTGTCATTCCTTCTAAATCCTGTGTGCCTCCAGCTATATACGCCAACTGTTTTAACGCTGCATGTCCCCTACATAAACCTGAACTTCCATGATCATCATCTTAAAGTCTGTTAGTAAAACTGCAGCCATGTGTGTATTTTAATACCTTATTGCACATGTTTACTTACAAGGAAATGAGACCTGTAATTAAACATGACTGGGTTGATTTTGAAGCTGCAACCTATTAAGCTAACAGCCGGGCAGAGTCAGGAAACCAGATAAGGGGCTGTGAGAGCTATCTGTGCTGAAGTGGCCAACCTCAGTGGGACATTTTTGGGGATTAACTGGAGATTCTTCCAGCATGACAGATAAGAAGTCATCAGGAGAAGAAAGAGGTTACCAGACGAGACAATTTCAACAATGTTTACTCACTGACGAGGAAAGCTTGGGTGGTATTAATAACAGAGCCAGAACTCTAAACTAGCTGTCCAAACATAAGAAGAGTGGGATGCATAAAAACTTAGTAGAAGCCGACCCAGTATGCATTAAATATCGGTTTATTCTAGTAAGTCAAAAAGGAATAATTACAGTAAATGAGAGAAAGCAAAGCATAACAGATAATGAACAATTATTTGCAACAATAGGAAATGTTAAGATCTATATGACAGAGTTTTAAATGAAATCATCCAATTCAACCACATGCTATGAAAAAGTTTAATTACAGCAATAAAAGAATTATAACAGAAATGAAAGTGTAATTATAGTTTTTATACAGTCATTATCTATAGCATTTAAGGTTCCATTATCTTTTTTTCTCCTTTTTCTTTATGAAAACAAAACAGTGCACAAATGCAGTCCAACTTGGATTAGGGGTGTTGTTCTGAGACCATACGAGATCTATCTAAACAATTTTGCAACAGTTCCCACAGCTATGTGGGGGTTTTTCCCAGGAGTTCTCATTCTGCCTGGGGGGGAAACTGTCTACACCAGGGTCATGACCTTCAGAGAGGCAGGCTGGAACCGTCGAATCTTCTTCTTCAGGGCCCGGGAAGCTTTGATGCGGCAGGCTGGCGGCTCGGGGCGGGGTGGGAGCTGCTTGAGGGGCTGCCCGGCAGCGGTGGGCCCCAGTGCAGCCTCAGCCCACACCAAACCTATGTCTTCCTCGCCGATGTCCACCTGGTCACCCTCATCCAGGGACAGGCTGCTGTCAGAGTCTGAGAGTGACTGGAAGCTCTGGCTGGACTCGCTGTCTCCGAAGCGGTTGGTGGTGTTGTCGCTCATCTCCCCTTCACTGCTTTCAGCAATGGTGGAGTGAAACAGTGAGGCACATTCAGCTGAATACTCAGACTCACATCTGGGTGGGTAGTGACAGGACACATTAAAGGGTGCTGGAGGATATCTGGCATTAAGACTGTGGAAGAAAGAATTAGAGGACATGGAGGCCTGAAAAGGGCGTGGAGGTCCCATCCACTGGCCTGACTTGGCACTCGTACAACGAACCATCTGCATGTTCCCTGCTGTCTGAGCACGGGGCTCTTTTGACCTCTGATGCTGAATGCATGGGGCATGGAACATGTCCGCATTGGATGTCCATTTGGCAGTGGTCTGCCTCCTCTTCCTCTGCTCTACAGGCTGCTCATACTCCGAGCACTGCAGCCTACGGCCTTTGCTGAACTTCGCACCAGCAGGGATGGGATGTGGTTTGAGGTGGACCTTGTGGGTGGCAGTGAATCCTGTACTGTATAGACAAGACTCAGAGCCTGAGCACTGCCTGTGCTCCTCTGTTTGACAGGAGTTAACTCGTTCGGTCACTCTTCCCCTTGCTGATCGTTTCTGCTCTCCCTTTGCTCCAACGTGGATCTCCCTGATCCTTTCCCCAGAGGACATGCCATGTTGTTGCCTCACTGCTCGAGGCTTCTCGCTGCTTTTTCTTTTCAATTTCACAGCTTTGGTTTTACGATCTGCTTGTCTAACCTTGACCTTCTGAGATCCAGCGGGGACAAATTTTGCATGGACAAACTCAGGTGAGCCCATGTGACCACCTTGAACCTCGAATCCTTGACTCTCCTCGGTGCTGGAGCTGTGAGCCATCACTGGCCTCTGCCTGTGACCCTTCCTTTCTTGGGGTCTTGACTCTGGATTATCTCCACATTTTTTATCAGAATGGTTCCTTGCTATTCTAGGATTTTCTCCTTGGGTTTTATCAATCTTTTTTAAGGAAGAACAGGTGACCTCATCAGAGCTGTACTCCTTCATGGCAGCAGGATAGGAATACCAGTAAGGAACATCTGGGGCTCTCACAGGTTGTTTATGGCTTGTGTTATCAGTTGGCTCTTGACTGGAGTATGTTTTCTGGTCACTGTCTAGTTGGATTATGTTTTTGGTTTTGACTAAAGGAGGCTGCAGCATAAACACGTGTACGTTTTCAGCAGGCTTCCTGTAATAGCTTCTTTGTAACTCCCTCACCTCTGTTCCTGTGTCACTTTGGACTTTACTCAAGCTGCGCTGCAGGATCTTGTCAATATAACCCAAAGTTTTGGCCCCATAACCCATTTGGACTGCTTCATGATCGTTAACTGGGGCTCCTTGGCCCTCTAGGATTCCAGGTGTGTCAGCTTCACCTCCACAAAAGAAGATCGGGCTCTGGAGAGCCACAGCATGCAAGGGGCTGGGGTAATGGTACACTTCAGTCCCACTGCGACACTCCAGATTGCGTTGGAACTTGGGATCCATCAGGGAGGTCTTCAGGTTTGGACACACTGGGGGTTTCTTGGCTTCCACACTTTGTAAGTAACCCAACCCTTGTGCCATCATTCTGTCAAGGTCCCCTGAAGTACACAAAAACAGTCATCAGCTTTTAAATCCACTCATAGATTACATGCTATTAGGTAGTAAAATACATGTTGAGTTACTTATTAAAAACAGTTGGTGATACATGGTTCTCATTACTACAGCAGAGACTGTATTAAGCAAGAGATTGAGAGCAGTTATTACCTGTTGACACAGGTCTAGGCCGTGTCTGTTCTGCGCCCGTAGCGCTTGCTCGGATCCTGCTGCTGCCCAGATGGAGGCCTGTGGCTCGCGGAGGGTTGGGCTGGGTAGTGCTCTCATCAGCAGAGCGCCTGCGGCATACATCAACTTGCGGCGTAGGGCTAATGTGACAATTAGCAGGGCTCATGGGAATGAGGCTTGTCTGAGACAAGGACAGACACTCGCTGTAGACAGAGGTGCAGGAGTTGGACCGGGAACAAGAGCCGCCATCACTGAGCTCATAAAAACCTGGAGAAAGTAGGAATGACTACAGATAAGTATTTCTTTTTACATAGCAATCCATCACATGAAATAAATCTGGTGTTTACTTTAATATAGTATGCTTTCACACCTGAACTGGGCCTACTGTCACTCTCCAGCTGCTCTGTGGAGGCTTTGTTCACATCCAGCTTCAGCTCGTTGATCTGTTGGTCCAGCTGCTGCAAATGAGTCTTCAGACCCACATCCTGTTTCCGAAGACGAGACTGTAAAACAGACAATACGCAAGATCTTAACCAAGTCCCCTGAAAAAATAAACCAACTGCAGAGATTCCCTCAAATAAGGAATTCAAAGACCTAGAGGTTATGCAGAAGAGCAGAGCCATGCGTGCACATGTGAACAATTACACAGAAATTCTCTGTAAGTATATAAACAGGAAAGCACATGCCAGTAATGTTATAATTTCATATAGACGAGGGATGTTATTTAGATAAAAGAGGCTCTAATGTACAGCCATCGGGAAAACAAAAGCGGCTCAGCTGTGGCTGATGATTAACCCCAGCAGGACATGGGGGAGCAAGGAAGAAGCAGTGGTGGGTAACTCATTTCTCCCCCACAGCGAAGGCCTGGCCATTGTGTAAACGACTACATGGAGGAAAGCTGGGGGGTTGGGATAAAAAAGGTGCCTGCTTTACAGCATGAGCATATTTACTGTTACAGTGGTGCTAACTAAGAAATCTAGCTTTCATTACGTCTGAAAGACAATTTACGTCTTGCATGATCTTAAGATCACATGGAATCAGTTCTTAAAATACTCTTTTTGCAAATGATGGGTTGTGGTGAATTTGAAAAGGCTCCATTATGCATGCATGTAAAGCATAATTTATACCATATGTGGTCTGAGAACTTTATAATGCATCCTTTGATGTGTGTGCCCAGTTTCTTCTATCCATGTTAAGCATATAACATTAATCCCTGCACTTCCTCTGTATGATTTTAACAGCAGTCTACATGGAAAAAGCTTGTCATGGAAAACTCAACAGAGCCAGCTGTCTCCAGCACTCACAGGGGCCTTTCTGGGATGAGCATCTCCTCTCATTCACAGCAAAATTCGCATTTGTTTTTATTTCCTGGCATTTAGTGGTTAATGATTGAGGTCCCCCCCCCCAAGCCCTCGTGCACAACGTGCGCGCTCGCACACAACCAAAAGAAGAAGAAGAAGAAGAGAAAAAAAAGTCCTCTGGGCCCGGCAGTGAACCTTGATTTATGACACCTATCTGACTTCCTACCCCCAGCTGAGAGCATTTAAGTGTGTCTGGTAATAATTGCCGAGTTAATGCACATGAGTATCAGCTGACGGAAAGATTCGTTTTATTCCAAGGACAAATAAACAGCCCAGAGAAAGAAATAAAAAAAAAACAAAAAAAAAAAACAAAAAAAAATGCTTAAGTCTCCTTGTAATAAATGACATTTGTAATAAAAGTTGTATAGTAATAGAAAAAAAGAGGAAAAAATACACACTGTCAAAAGATTCGTTAAAAATTATGTTTTATAATGGATTTGAACTAAATCTGCTTCCTACCAGCTGTTGCTTCAGGGCGGTCAGGGTCGCCTCCAGTCGCTGCTCCTCGGCCCCCATCATCGTTGCACCCTCCGGGTCTGCTTGGAGCGAAGTGACCGGCTCCTCTCGGTCCATCCTCAGTGCCCAGCTCACCATGTCGCTTTGCCTGTCCTTGAGCAGATGCAACTCTTGCAACCCAGCCAGAGCAGCCTGCAGCCTCTCCCCGACCCTGCTGCGGTCCACTCCGGCTGCTGCAGCGCTCATCATCCCCGCACAGGAGCCCTTCCTGCTCAGCATGCTGATGCGCGCAGTCCGGCCTTATCCAGAGGCAAAATGCTTAAAAACAACGTCCTCTTTTTCACTAGCTGGCTTAGTTTGTTTCACTGCTGCTCTTCTTGACCTGTTTAGATTTTTTAACTACCTGTGAGAATAAATTGTGTGTATAGAGTAGAGACTAAGCTCCTCCCACAGGCCAAACGGCCCTCCTCCTGGCAACTGCTTCCCAATGAACATCTGGTATTAATCTTACTCATTCAAGCCCTTGCAGACTGAGGCTGCTGTCCGTGCACGCTGTAATTTCATGTGTAACACCACATGGCATGATGAGCGTATTATCATGCGATTTTTATTCTCTCCTGTGTAGAAAATTGTTGATCAGCTTTTAGTGAAAAGCTGTAAAGTGGTTTCAAGGAAAGAAAATGTTTACAGCATGTCTACACAATGACAATTAAACAATTAAGTAGAAGCATTTAAACGCAACAGAGTATTTATTATTACTTTAAAAACAACGACAACAAACAAAACAAAACAAAAACAAATCTCATTATACAGCTCTTGACAGGATCCGGTTGTCCTCTTTATCCTCTTATAAAACAACACGAGTTCTACATTTATGCAAGCTTCATGAAGTGCAGTTTCCAACGAAAACAAAATATGATCTCATTATACAAATGATAGACAAATATCTCCCCCTTGTGGATGAAGAAAATAGCACAGGTTGTTGTCAAGAGGGCCATGAACGTCTGTCTTCACACTTTTGTAACCAAGAGGTGACACATCATAGAAAAAAACAAGACCCTCTGCTTTGCTGTTAATTGAACAAACTAAGACGTGGCATTATATTAGATGGTGTGATATTACAGTCTCCACTACTTTTATCAAAACACCATTATGGGGATATTTATTTGGTGAAGGGGGCTCTATTGCTCAAGTTCCCCATTCTGGGAACAAGAATAGAAATATGTTAAAATTATTGTGGAATTAATGTAGAAAAGGTTAATTAGCAGTTTTGTTCTATTGACTACACAAATCTTGGATTACACTAAGATTTAATGAGAGCACTTTAAACCAGTTTAGTAGAATTAGCAGCAATTAAAAGTATGGATGAAATACATTCTTGGAGTTACACAGTTTGATTTCACCAGATGGAAACACAGACGTGAATCATGCTTGGAACAACTCTGTTTCAGCTTTCTTTGCTTGAGTGGTGGGGAATGAGGCTAATGCATAGACAAACAGCACAGACGACCATGCATATGCAACCTCACGCTAACATCACCAGTTACATTAACACATGGTTTTGGATGGTGGGAAAAAGTTGGAGAACTCTAACAAAATCAACACAAGTTCAGGGAGAACATACCAACTCCACACAAAAAGGCCTGGACTGAGATTCAAACTGGGAACCTTCTTGGTGCAAGGAAACAGTCCTAACCACTGTATTATGGTATTTTATTAGTATATATTTGCTGCCTTGAAATAAAGGCAGTGAATTCTCAGTGATACTTGAGTATTTTAATAATCTGTGCTGTATTTTGACCGAAAATATGTCAAATTCTTCTTTTGTCAAATGGTATTTATACCATTTAAATGTCTATTTTTTGATAACAGTAAAAAACTAATGCTTGCTTGCATATATTAATTTGGAACAGCTGTATTGTTTGGATGTTGATAGGCTTCTTACTGAGATAAGATAAGATAAGATAAGATAAGATAAGATAAGATAAGATAAGATAAGATAAGATAAGATAAGATAAGATAAG
>JAOXYM010000017.1:7043795-7055003 GCA_028567055.1 Leptatherina wallacei
TGGGAGGAAGCCGGAGTACCCGGTGAGAACCCACACATACACGGGGAGAACATGCAAACTCCACACAGAAAGGTCACCGTTTCAAACCCCTCCTCAGCCCAAACCAGCAACCCCCTCTGGCTCAAATTCCGCCCGGGACTTGAACCAGGGGCCTTCTTGCTGTGAGGCTGCGGTGCTAACCACCACACCACCGTGCAGCCCTAGGCTTTATAGTTTTAATAAAAAGATTTTTTAATAAGTTTAAAATAATACAATATTGAGCTGCTTATGGCCTAATAATAACATAGATTTTTTTTTAAAATAACATGATTTTTTCTTCTTCTTTGAATTGATTTAACTCTTTAAATTCAAACATGACTCTGGCAAAGCTGATGGAGCCAGACATGATCAAACTGGGACTTAGTGGAGGTAATGAGCTACTAGGATTGATTCTTAGAGTGGCTGATGTGATATGGTTGGTTGTGCAGTCAGATCTGACCCAGTAAAGCAAACCAGTTTTCTTTGGGAGTGAGGAAGTCTCATTAGCTTCTGAATTTTACAGGAAGCACAAGATGAACAGACAGAATTCTGATGAAAAAAGCCAGCTAACTGTTTCATGTTAACATAAAATTATTTTTTCAATATTTTGGGTGCACAGAGAAGGAGTCCTAATAACACTTCTGATGCACTGACTTCCTTCCAGCACCACAAGTAGGGACATTTGAGTGAAGTTTCTCTGCAATGTGTATACAAATACAACATTAAAGCTGTCATGAATCTGTTTCTGTTTTTTTTTCTCAGCAGACATCCCTGGCTTAGAGTTGTGTTTTCCCTGTTGACCCCTCTTTCCTGTCCTCTCCAACCAGTTGTGGCAGATGAATGCACTTCCTGAGTCTGGTTCTGTTGGAGGTTTACACATATATCATTTTTAAGTTTCAAAATTTGATACAATCTGATTTTTTTTCTTCCTTTTTTGATAAATTGGCTTCATATCAACAGTTATTATGAATTAGAGAAATGTGGATTATATAATCAGTTTGATTTGAATTGGATAACATTGAATTGAACTGGATTGGATTCTTATTGGATTACACTGTATTTTCAAAACCGCCCTAAGATGATTTTCTCATGAATATACATGAATATTTATTATACAAATAAAGTTGAATTAAACTGAATTGAATTGCAATATGGTAAATTATTATGAAAACATGATCAGAATAAAACCCAACTGAAAACCAAACATCAGATCTCACTTTTGCCTTTTAAATGCAAAAAGAAAGACTTCAAAGTAAACAGGTATTTGAATTTGCTGTCTGTTATACACAAACCCTTGTGTAGGAAAGAAGTCTGTTGTGCAATGCAGCTTCTGTGATGAGCATCAAGGAGAATCTCTGCCGTCCCTGAGAGGAACAGCACAATGTGAGTTGTTGTGTCCTTTGTCGTGTGTGTACTGTTTATGTATCTTTATCAAGATGGTGGTAGAGACATAAAAAGCATGGTTTGTCTTCAACAAGGAAATCTCCTCTTCTCATTTGGAAGAGCAGTTTTTGACAAAGCAAGTTTCTTCTTGCACACAGGAACACCAGCAGATGTTGCTTTAAACATTGTTTAAGTCATCACAATGAAGCTGCAGCACAAACTCGGGAAATCCGAACCTGACTTGTCAAAACCCCCCATATGTCTTACCAAAGTCAGATTTTTGCATCACACATTCATGCAATGAACCAAATGTGTTGTTCTGAGTATAAACACAGGCTTTACAGGCCATGCTCTGAAATGTAGAAATTTTTCCACCCATGAAAGTATGACGGGATTATGGATACTTTCAGAGGGGTCATTATAACACATCTGTCCACACAGAATAGTTAATTTAATCAAGTATGCGCAAACAACCCTTTTTCCTTTTTCCGAAATAGAAAGATGTGAGGTCTTGTTTCAGCTGTTTGCTTTAAAGAAATGAGAACTGTGCCGTTGAACACGATGACAACTTAAAGCACTGTGTGGTTTCTAACCACCAACCCCAAACCCCCTCTTTCGGCTCAAACCAAAACAACCTGCGGTTCTCTCCTCTGTTCTGAACAACACCACACTCAGGTGATCCTGAGTGGATGTGAACAAATTACATTTGATAGGTTGATGAACCGAGGCTCATCGAGTTCAATCAAATTAATACATCACAGCACTTTAATTGAGTAGATCAAATGTAAAACCCCAGACTGACCTTCTGAACACTTGCTCTTGAACCCTTCATTCCCTCCTCCGGTGTGCTAATCCTCTCGGAGCCCTAAATAGACGCTCATGTGGTCCAGAGGAGATGGACCAGAGGGCAATGAGGCTGACAGCACCAACACAGCTGGCCTGTTGATTCAGGGACCCTTTCTGCACACTGTTTCACACATGTGATGACCCCTGAGGAGGATGAAAACCCAATTTCCCTGCCCCATACTCACCATGTGCTTGTGCCTTTAGAAACCAAATTCCATAGTGAACACTGGGTTGGCCAGTGATCTGATGGCAATGAGAGACATACGTGAGTGTATTTCATTAGACAAAGGACCACACAAGACTGTAAGTCGGTATTTCCATAAACATTTGAAATAAAATACAACATCCATCAGAAGTGCCAGATTAAAGTTTGATTTTGAACAAACAAAGGGCTCAGACTGCTTTTCCAGAGGTCTCTTAGAGCTAAAGTCCCCTAAAAACATAGTTTTTTTTTTTTTTAGGTGTATTCCCATAACCTTTGCAATTTGAGAGTCATTACAATTATGAGCAGACATTTTCAGGCACCCATCAGGCAAGACAAAGAGCATTTGGTTTACCAAAAATTTATTTTATATTATTCCCCTCTTAGAAATTAACTCACAAACAAATCAAGTTTATCTGTCATTTAAGCTACAGTGAGTTTGGCAATTAGAGTTTGGTACAATGAAAGAAACTATTCCTATGAACCTCTCTCTCAGGAGGAGCAATTATCTTTCCTCCCTATCAGGCAAAAAGTGAGGATTAGGAGTGTTTGCAAGATAATGTTCAGCAAATGTTTGCAAATTCCTCTGCATTACCCTTCACATATCTAAAGAATGAGAGCTCTAAACTACACTAGCACACTCCTCTTTATACTGAATGATATCCTCCTTTGACCAGGACTTGACACCTTATAAAGAGCAAGGCAAAGGTCAAGCTGGAGCACACGGAGCTGTCGGAGAATGGTTGGAGGGGCTATGGGGAGATTTTATCTGTTGGATGGTTTAAATCCTCTATCCTTGCTTGTACTTTCTGTTCTGAAGGTTCAACACACATCATGTTTATGGACACAGGGACGAAGTAAATTCCAGAGTGGCAGGAGGACATGAGAGATGCTGAAGATGTTATGTATGGGAGTGGTAAAAATCTATGTTGCCTTTATTGGTCATGAGTTATGTACTGAATAGTCCTACAAAGCATTTATGTAAATCCTACCAGTACCACATATCAGGGCAAGCATCCAAAAAAGTACAGGCAAGCGACTATTTAAATAGTCAGCTCTGAATAAATTTATCACTGTGTTTGGATAGCAAATAGATTTTGATGAAGTGGTTGATAGCACAGACATATTTCTGGACCCAACTGGGTGCAGAGTTTCCCAGTTGCTTGAGCCAAGAGCTGAAACACGTGATTAAAAAAGGACATTTTGGGAGAAATAAGAAACTCCATCCCTGGCATTTTCTTGTAGTGAAAAAGTTGTGAACTACAGGGGAAAGGCAGGGGCCAATAAGGCCACATAATATAAGCTTTCTCTCCAAGGCCAGGTCTGACGCAGGGACTCCGACACTGTGCAGGTTGGGACAGTGCAGGTCTGTGTGGTGAGCCAACCACAGAAACTCTGTCACCTCTCTGCACTGCAAGGAAATCCCTGTGTGCTGTCGCTGATGTCTCACACAACAGCTACATGTTGATTCTACTAATTTGTGAAACATCAGCCATATTTTGGGTTTAAACTTAAAACAAAAAAAGAAGTAAATAAAAACAACAACAAAGTGCTGCATGGATACGTTGATTCAAAGCAGTTTATCACACCTGTAAAACATAAAAAAGAAAAAAATCACAGAAAAAATGTATTTATTTATCTTTCATTTGGGAAATATCTTTATTTTCTTTGTAATGCTTAGAAGGAAACAGATATTGTACCACTTTATCTCCGCTAAGCTGCCAGCAGCTGGTTAGCTTAGGCTTAAAACTGGAAAAGCGATATCAGATCTATCAGCAACTCCATGTAGGAGCGCATCTAAAATGCACAATTTAACACATTACATATTCAGAAAAATGTTTTTAATATCAACCGAATCCTTCTGAAAACAAAGATGCTGTAAAAGAAGTGTTTTGAATGCTTTTTAAGAATGTTTTCCCTTGTCTTCACTCTCTGCTAACTCAAGCCCTCGTCACACTGGTCATACCCCCCCTATTTTAATAAGGGCGCTGCTAGCAGCTGCAGTAGTGGGTAGAGCTCCTTTGGGATTTTATCAATACATATTTACCATCCCTAATATCTCACATGGAGGCTCTGAAATTGGCAGCAACAAAGAAGAAATGAAACTGAAGAATCATACATACATAATTGTACATAATTAGTCAAAAATGATGAACTAGTCACACTATCTCACAAAGCTAGGCTTATCCAAGTTTGTGGTCAAGCACAACATGCAGGATACAATGTAATGTCGGCCTTTCAAACTTCTATATATGATGTAGCCCTGAGCGTAGCGAGGGTGATGACACTTTTACTGCTGATGAGAAAGAATTTGAGTGATTTTCTTTCACTGGGTTTATCTACACTTCAAAAACCTGTTAACTAAAACTAACATGTCATACAGTATTAATATGTGTAATTCAGCTTGTTTATTAGTTAGAAACACAAGATTACATCACATGGCAGACATAATCCATTATGTTAGAAATAAAAAGATATTTTGAGCAAAAAGAACATAATCTGGGTTTTTCTTGGACCTTAGAGAAAAGTGGCAGAAGAAGCATGGAAACAATAGACCAAAGGAAGATGTGGGAGTACTTTGGAGGTGCCAGGAAAGCATTTGGTTTTTCCTCTTCATTGAGGATGTTGAGTAATGATTAACATTTGCTTAATTACAAAACTTTGGCCAAGCTGTTGGTATGACTCTAGTGATGTGGGTCTCCTGGTGAACCAGTCCTCTGATGCATTTCAAGATATGTTCCTACATTCAAGATTGCCATGATGTTTGCCTTGATTCATGTTTTTTTTCTCCCTTTTTTCAAATATCTGAGTGTCTATGAGCAGCTGACTCATAGAATTTGGAATTTGAATCAGATTTTTTAATGCTCTGGCAATCATTGTGTTTTTAATTGAGACTTTCTCAGATTTTTTATTCTTTGTGCAGTATTTTTAATTAATGACCAGTGAGTTCAAAACACGCTTCACAAATGTATCTTTATAAGAAATGAGGGGAGGACAATCTATCCATCAATTTTCTATACCCCATTATTCCAATTCAAGGTTGCAGGGGGTGGAGCCTATCCCAGCAGCTACCAGGCGAGAGGCAGGGTACACCCTGGGCTGGTCGCTATGGTCCATCTCAGGATAATAAAAAAAAGAAAGGAAAACATGGTACCCTCTAAATATGAGCATGTCATAAATATGTTGCTATTCTGTTTATTTGTATTTAGCTCAAAGCAAATCCGAATAATGATGGTCAAAACTCAGTAAAATGTGCTGCTAAGAGTAATCTTTAACTTAAATAATATAAAAGAGTGGCATAAGAACATTTTTTAAAGGCATCCCTCACACAGTGAAAGAAAGCAGCTTTTGTCATGATAGAATCTGACACGTTCAGACAACATGGGAAAATCCTGTGAGGTCCAGCTCATGTCAGATGCCCCTGCCAGTTAAAACCACCATTTACTGATTACCTCCTATCAGTTTCCTATCTGTGTGATGGGCGATGTGCACAGTAAAAGGCCAAGGTATCTCTGGGTATCTGAGCTATGTAAACTCACCGCTGTGGATCATGGTGCAACTTCCTACTCCTGATCTACACAAGGAGATGATGACAAATGTATTGAGTAAGAGTTACTCTGAATGCTTGTGTCTGCGGGATGATAGTGCTATCTACGCAATGAGAAAAAGAATGAAACACCAGGGTGCCATATTTTTTATGGCGACTGCTCATCTCTCACTCAGTTGCATCAGGATGTGTTGGGGAAATATGTTACATAGTCTACAAAATCTGTGCATCCATCGCATGATTAAAAACAACCAAGTTGATTGTAAAGAAGTTGTTTTCTTTGGTAGAGTTAAATTGAGAATGAAATATAGATATGTAAGTGGGTGAACTATGGCAGAGAGCACACAATAATCTCACAAAAGTTTGATAGTTGCTTGAGTAAAATGCTACCAATTTAAACTTCTTGAAACATAGCAAGGCATCATCATCATCATGTGACAACATGGAGGAGGCATTGGGCTTTGTAGACTGAGAAACATTTAGATTATTTGTATTTATGGTTTTTAAAAACACGGAATGGGAATGTCTTATTCTGGCAACAGGGTTGGATTATATACACCATAATTTAAACTGTGTGTTATGTGCCTGCAAAGCTGCACATAAGCTGCAAAGATATGGCTTGTTGACTGTGATCTCTGCTGCAGCTTAGAGTACCTAACATGCCACACACTCTATGCCCTTAGGCACTGAATAGTTACATCACTCATTTACACTAACTTGGCTCTAACAGAGAGACGTTACAGCATTCTTTGAAGAAAAAAAAAAGAGTTTATGTGCTTAGAAATCCATGTTTACAATCATAGGCATGCAATAGGGGCTTTGCATAGGGGAATAGGGGCTTGTATTGCCAGGGAAATGAATAGACTCTAAGAAGGTTGAATCAAGAGTTAAATGCAAATTCTAATGAAAAAGTATTAATGATATGCAAAGACAAATATCAGGATTGGAAGCAGCATGGGGAGGCACACATAACTAAGTCACATATAAAAAGCCAATGAAAACTTAGTGAAATGAGGCATGAATGCTTTCTTGTACCAGCAAATATCAGATTATGCAAGTAATCCTTTCAGTCAGCGATGGCTTGGAATTTGAGGAGGTAGGGAGGGCCAAGTCATGTCAAACCATCAACTCCATTTGCCAGCTCGTCGCTACGCAGTCCCCGCTGTTTGTGATTGATGATTATGGCTTATACATGACCTAGCCCAGTGAGCAGCCTTCCCAGCACTGAACACTGCAGGGTTTTACTCAGCTTACATCATGTTTCTTTAATGCTGATATTTTCTTGAAAACAAACAAAGACACACACCTGAATATGATGGTTTTAGACCCAGTGTCTGGAAGACAACTGAACTGGATTGAATAAGTGGAGAGTTTGAACTTAAGCTTGATGAAACCTGGGCTGAAGATCAGAATTGCAAATGATGTTACTTGTGGAAATATGCTTGGTTCAATTTCAGCGTTGACTCCATCTATTTGTTGTACCTGATTCTAGTGAGACATACAACTATTTCACAAACAGAGGATGGAGACAGTGAAGTAATAGCAATACTAAAAGCATGTGAGCGGATAACAAAGTGAAAAGTATTGGGTAGTATGTTTTGCACCAACTGAGTGTGTGTAGACCTATTGTGCTGTGGGGGAAGTTTGAGCTCTGAATTATCTACATTGTTTAAAAGCCCCATCCCTCTTGTATCTTGGCAGATGAGGCGCAGGCTGGGGGTGTCCGTGTGGATGACTGTATGTGAAACATTCCATGGTGGGTTCAGGTCGGGGGTTCCCCTTGTTTCCTCGTCGCCACTGCTAACTCTCTGCTGTGAAGCAGCCTTTTCTTCAGTTCGTGGTGAGGGAAGCAGCGGTGTCTCAGGGGCTCATACTCTTTAAAGCTCAATCACCATCCCTTATGCCTCTATACCTTCTTAATCCATCTCTTGAGAACATCTGCAGCAATGGTCCACAGTGTAGGACCTCGAGTTGTTTCGAATAATTTGTGTTCCTCGATGACATTGAAGAAAAACTCCTATAGTTTAAAAAAAAGAAAGACTAAAAACACCTGCATGACTTTGCCAATTAATCAGAACTGCTGAGCATGCATGCTCTTCTGCAGAAGGTCATTTCACATTTTGAAAAATTACACATCTTTTCAACTGGGAGCTTTCCAGTGCAAACACTATTGTTCCTCAGCAGCTGTACATGAGTATTTTGCTCAATTGCTCCTGAAAAACGAGTCCAATAGGAGATATGCAGTTTTATCGTGAGTGCAAAGATGGTCTGAGCGTCTTGGGAGGAAGGTAAACCTCTAATGGTTGTCTCTGCAGCGTATCTGAGTCAAACTCTTAATCATCAATGTGACTGATTTGTCATAATGGTTTTTGGAGGAGAGTAAATAAAAGAAAAAAAAACTCCTTGAGCGATGAACCAACCCAGGTAGCCCTCACATCTGAAGAGTGGTCTAATGGCAAAGCAAACACAGATTACCAAGACCACTTTCCACAGGTTAGCCTGCAGTGAGAGTGTGCTGTACCTGAACAAACATGTGTGTGTCCATGCTCATGTAGTGTACATGGCTGGAGGGGACTGAATGATGATGCTAACTTTCTTTGCTTCGTGCATTACATAGCGACTATATCCACAGCACTGTTCAGTACTTGTGTAGTAAGTTTTCATGGTAGTCATGAATTGCTCTGTTTGGATCAGCACTTGCTACCTATACATTACATTTCCTGCATGAATATATTTAAACATTTTAACAGCCACAACTATCCCAAGGATGCACAAGTTCCTAATCAAAAATGTTTGCAAATCCAAAGGGAATTATGTATGACTGCAGCCTCGGTGAGGGTCCCATTTTTTTCCCACAGGCTCTTTTTCTTTAGTTTATATCAATCTCATTTTAATGAAAATCGTTTTAGAAGTAAGCAAGTAAAAATTTTGTAGATATTTGTAATTATATAGAAGTTTACTTTTATTACTGTACAGATATAGTGTATTAAAAGGAATAAATGTCCAATCATTACGGGTGTAAATTTACACTACACCAGTTACAGCTTCAACAGTGAATCAGTGTCCATCTATATTCTGTAAACTGTATTAAACAATTATAAAAGAAGGTTAGTATAATTCTAATGCCACAACAGCCGCTGTTTTCTTTTCCTTTCACATGGATAGATAAGAGAATGACATTTGGTGAGAACTGTGGAAACTCTGGACAGGTCAAAAAAGTTTTTCACAAGGTGTAGGGGATGTAATCTGGTGGCCTGGCCCCCTTGTGACATGTATTGCACGGGATTTTTAGCCATTTCAAGAGGGATTCAATACTGTAGGAAGCAGCACTCCCTCTTAGGCTGAGGCTTTAGGCTTTGTAATGTCATATTCTGTAAGGCCTGTAAACCCAGCATACCATGTCTCATCCTTATAACTTTGTGTCACAACCAAAGCAAGTATATTCTCAGCCTAAAGGAAGCTGTTTACTGTGTAAGGAGGAACTAAACAGTTATTCACTTCACATTAAGCTGAACAAATTTCCCAAAGGTCATTACATCGAACTTGCATTCCAAACTTAAAGGAATAAAGAGGGAGCTTGCTAAACAGTTTTAGTATCGTTTATCATTGTTCAGAAGTTGAACTTACAGATAACCTCAAAGCTAAAACTGTTATAGCAGCAGTTAATTGGGTGAACATGATGAATGGAGACAGGGCTCGTTATATGCTGCCAACTTTGTAAAATATTTGGAAAAGAAAACCGTTCTTAAGAGAAGTTCCCTCATCTGATATTCCCTCAGCAGAGAACTGGGTGCAAGGATGCAAAAGTGATGCATTGTAAAAATGACTCCATATATCATTCACACAAACATGATAGAATTTGAGGTTTGAGTTGTTTTAGTTTTTGATCATCTCTGCTGTTAGAATTCCTCCTTTATGCAGGTAAAACACTGACTGCTCACATTTACCCAAGTAATATTGAAATATTTCCTTAATCTAACGTGCAAGTTTTAGGCCTATGGGATGAAACTGAAGCTCCTACAGGAAACCCACACAAGCTCACTGAAATCCACCCCACAGGTTCCAATTTGTTGGTCTCACATTACATTTTCATTTAGATTCATTTCAACAATGATGATTTGAAAGCTAAAACAAACAACAAAAATCCAAATTGAATTTAAGACACTTTTCTTTTGCCTTCCAAATAGGCTCAGCTGTTAACAGCAAAATACTTTAAATACTATTCTCTGGAAATGGACACATTTGTCTTCTCCAAGAGTGGATTGCAATTTAATACATGACACAGTATAACATGAGTTAGCCAGAATAATATGCACACAGTAAGTTTCAGTTTATTACTGTATATGTTTGTGTGACGTATGTTTACCGAGCAGAATTAAAAATACATTACTTAGATAAATAAACAAATAAATGAACAAAACAAACAAACAAATAAATAAACAAACAATATTGTTGTTTATAGTGATATTTATGCTATTATGATATTTCAATATTAAGAATTTCTTGGAGAAATTCAGAGTTAGTGAGTGGAAGTTGGATGAAAATGCCTTGTCGATGTCAGCGGTCAGAGCAGAATGGGCAGACTGGTTGGAGATGGCAGAAATTCAACAGTATCTCTAATAACCACTCATTACAGCAAAAGTATGCAGGATACCATCTCTAAATGCACAACATGTCCAACCTTGAAGCAGATGGGCTACAGCAGCAGAAGACCACACCGAGTGCCACTCCTGTCAGAGGATTGCTAACACTGGACAATAGAAGACTGGAAAAAATGTTGCCTGGTCTGATATTCAAATGGTAGGGTCAGAATCTGGTGTAGATAACATGAAAACAGGAATCGATCCTGCCTTATCAAAATGGTTCAAGCTGCTGGTGGTGTAATGATGTGGAGGATGTTTTCCTGGCACACTTTGGGCCCCTTAGTACCGTCTGAGCTTTGTTCAAATGCCACAGCGTAACTGACTATTGTTACAATCCATTTCCATTATGATCATAGTACCCATCTTCTGATGGCTTCTTCCAGCAAGGCAAGGCAAATTTATATATAGAGCACATTTCATGTACAGGACAATTCAAGGTGCTTTACATTGCAGAAAAGTACACTTCTCCATGTCTGATTCTGACTCTGGGAGCTGATAAGAGACCAGATCCAGATGATCTGAGGGGTCTGCTGGGTTCATACTGGGTCAGGAGGTCACTGATATATTTT
>JAOXYM010000017.1:7055756-7091641 GCA_028567055.1 Leptatherina wallacei
TTTAAGGTCTGAGTCCATCACTAGACCCAGATTTCTGGCCTGGTCGGTGGTTTTTAGATGTATAGACTAAAGCTCAGTGGTGACCTCTAATCGCTTCTCTTTGGCTCCAAAGACAAATCACCTCAGTTTTGTTTTTGTTCAGCTGAAGAAAGTTCAGGCTCACTGATGGAACTGGGTCCCGGTTCCACCCTGTGCCTGCTCCCACAGACACAGTGCAGTGTGCCGAGTCTCTAACGATGAAACAAAATAATCGTGGTCGAAGGCTTGCGTTTTTGTGGAGCTTTTATTGTGATTGTGCAGCTCCTACGTGACAGTGAGGTGGACCAGCGCTGGTTATATTTACAACTATTTACAGGTAGACGTCCGTGCCAGTCTACACCCCATCTACTAGTACCCGGAAGCGAAACCTGTGATCCTGCTGTGAGTCAGCCTTCAGCGTGACCTCAGCTGATCTGCTTAACTCAGCCTCTGGTTTCTTCTCACTCTTCACTTTAACTATCTTTTCTTTGCAATCCCCTACAAGCTCCATATGATTCTCCACCACCTCTCTCTCTCTCCAAACACTCTTTCTGGTTCTCTATTATAGGTTTGCTTCCAGGGTAAAAAAGGGGTGTGTCTGGCATGACAGCCAATCACATCACATCATTAATTAGTTCACTCATTCAATTCAGCTGCAAACAATCTCCCAATCAGGTAGGGACTCAGGTAATCATCTCAATTATCAAACAGATGAAACACATACAGGTAAGTAAACCGGTAAGTAAACAAATGTAAATACTAACAATTCCTCTCCGAACAGGGTTTAGTACAGTAGTAGCTGGAAAACAGCTACTGTGATGGCTACTCCATCACACTCACCCAGTCATTAATCTCCTCAAGGCATTTACCAAGAGCCTGTACTGGGCCTTCGTAGCAGGATAATGCAGCATGTCACAAAGCTCAGACCATGTCCAACTGGTTTCTCGAACATGACAATGAGTTCACTGTACTCCAATGGCCCCCACAGTCACTGCATCTTAATCCAATAGAGCACCTTTGGGATGTGGTGGAAGCGGATGAGCCAACAAATCTGCAGCAACTATGTGATGCTATCATGTCAATATGGACCGAATTCTCGGAGGAATGTTTCCAACATCTTGTTGGATCTATGCCACAAAGAATTAAGACAGTTCTGAAGGCAAAAGGGAATTCAGCCTGGTACTTTCAAGGGGCACCTAATAAAGTGGCTGGTGAGTGTATGTGTGGTAACCATAGTAAACAAATAACAGTAGCTGTAAATGATCATCTATTAACACATGGTATACATACTTTTCTTCTTCTTTTAATGATTCCCAGGATGCATGGTGCTGTGGTGTGCCATGTCTCCTCAGGGACTGAGTCTGTAGCATATAGAAGGGCTTTTTCTGAGGCACACGGGCCCTCTTCACTCTGTGTTGACTTAGTAAATTACTTGGGATGTCAAGGCCCAACCACAGCTTATCCTCAGAGGGGGTAGATGTGGGGGCATGCAGGGAGGCTGTGAGAAAAAGAGGGAGTGCGAGAGAGACGGACAGAGATCATTGTAGAGGAATGAAGAGGTAAGAAGTCTGATGAAGAAATGCTTCGGGTCGAGCTGAAAATGTTTCTGATCAGGAACAAAAGGCCTGAATAAAGTTTTAACCCCTTAACATCCACCTGTTTAAGCCACCCTTGCCTATTTTGCATACCCAAATGGAAAAGCTTACAGCAAAGGAACTCTAAGCTTTCTAACCCTGTAGACCATGTCTATAGTGGTTATTTTAATGCATCTGCTGTGTTGATTGGAAAAAGACATACTGGAGCATCGATGACCTGGTGGATATTAAGAACAGCACATACAGAATTTTAACCTAAACAATATCCACAAGCACCAGACCAGAATAATTGTGCGATTCTATGTAGAGTTTACTGCAAAAAGGTTGATATTGAGATATAAAAAGTTACCAAAACACAATTACTAATAGTGTTTGGAAGAACATTAAAAAGCCTTGTGAAGTATTTCTGAGTTAAGGGCCAAATAATACAAAACAAGCTGGAAAACACAAATATTTCAACTTGGAAAAAAAGCACCTGACATTTTTTCTCTGTGTTGTAATGCATCATTTTTTTCGTTTTCCAGTGTCACACCTCTATACAAAGGCTTTTTGTTAGATTTTTCTTACTCGTTGCAGCTGATCCAGGTGGATGGAGGAGGCCAGTCAGAGAGTCCTGCAGGGCACATGGCTATATTATGGTATGCATGTTAGGCACTTGGGGCTGTCTATGTCTGCAGTCGGGTGAGCAGACTGCACACCTGTGGCCCCCTCTGCTTAGTGCTGTTTGCTTTGACACCTTGTATGCACATCTGTCACCATCTCCATCAACCTCATAAACCCCCCACCCATCACTTCTCTCTCCACTAAACCCGCCTTTTTAAGCTTTTTGTTATTGTAAAAAAGAAACGGAAATTGTATGCAACCTCAAGCAAACTGTGCATCACCTATTTGTTTACATAAGTTGTGTCTTTTTTCTTGTTCTCTTTAAAAATGTCAATTTGTTTAATAATGGCCTTCAACTCCATCAACACTTCAACTTAGTGCTTTTATCCGTTCTCTTACACTTCAGTAACTTCTTTCATTTTTTTCTTTTCTTAATTTTTTCCCTTCAAAATCACATTTCCCCCTTCATCTATCCACAGATCACACTAAGCCTTTGATAGAGATGGTGGCGGAGGGGGCATTGGAGCGATGGGGGTGGAGGACGATGTGTGATTGTGGGTTGTGGTGTCAGTGGCTCCCCAGGACTTGTTCTGAAAGGATGTGACTGAATCTCTAGCCAAGTGAAGACCAAAGTTTTAAAAAAAGTTCTCAAAGAAGTGCTTTGTGTGCAATCATCAAACCATGATAGTGTCACAATTGCCTTGTCTAATTTGTCATAACATGTTTTGCCATTTGTTGACATCCCTTGTCCACCTTTAAAGGGAGGTTTCATCACTCGGCTACATGCCTGCGGGCCTTTGAGTTGGACTTCTGACAAAAAATTGTGTAACCTTTTCTTTTTATTCCAATTTCTGTCACTCTTATATAAATATTTTTACATCAGATGTCAGTTCCTTACCACACCATCTTTAATTTGACCCTATTTTTTTCAAATTTTGTGCAACAACATAATTCCAATATTACAATGCTAAACATTTTGGGACAAAGATTCAATTGCCTCCAGTAGTAAATGTCAACAGCACTCATATCTGTTCTTTGAATACTGCAGGAAACTCCAACTGGTTGGGTGTTTGGTTGTTAAAGGTAGGGTAGGAGATCCTGGAAAAACAGTTTGAGAAAGCTACATTTTGAAAATACACAATTCAAAAGTCCAAACCCCTTTCTTCAGTTTTCGCCCGAAGCCACGCCTCCAGAGCAGAGGAACACGCAATGCTTGTTCCCCAGGGTTCACGAGCGCTGAACAGCTGATTGTTTACTCTCAAGCACAAGTGTCAGTGGTTTTAAAAAAAAACTCTACGCTTGCAACCCGTGCTCACGGTTTGATAAACTGTGATAAACTGTCTGTTTAATAAAACGTGCGCACGGTGTATAAAACTGCTCTCTGCAATCCAAACATTGCCCAGGGATCTCAGTTGAGGGTTGGATTCCGTGGCCTGCAGCTTGTCTGTTGTCATATGTAGACTTAATGCAGTTCTGTGTTTCAATGCATAAGTATTTTACACTGAGATAAAAGTTGCCTTCATCTACAAGCGCTCCAAGCCTCTGAGAGCCTGCGATTTATGCATGAAGAGGGGAACTCGCAGAGGAGGTAGGGACGAGTGGCAGCTGAATTTGATAGACATATCACCATCCGATCGTTTAGAACAGGCCGTTTAAAATGATTGGATGGTGTTTTTTTCAGTCCTGTCCGTTCCACAGGTGACTAAAATATTTTGTTTTTGTGTGAAGGGGATTTTAAGCAATATAGTAAAAAATGCTCCTTGAACAGTTGTTCCAGGATCATCCATCCTATCTTTAAGGCAATCCAAAGTGCATCATATCTTGTAAATATCTGATTGTAATATATCTTTTAATGTGCAATGATTTTCAAAAGTAATTTGAATTTATCTCTTACAGCTAATGTAATATACCATAAATGTATTGTGGTTTGATCTTTTTGAATAAAAGATATGAGAAAGCTTGTATTAATATGACATTAAATGAGAAAAACGTATTCCTACTCAGGGTCATTGGGGACTGGAGTCTGTCTCGGCCTTAATTGGGTGAGAAACTACACCCTGGATGTGTTGCCAGTCCATTAGATTCACACAACCATGCAAACACTCCTAAGATCAATTTAGAATTGCCTTGCATGCATTTTGTAGACTTTAGAAGGAGAACATAGAAGGTCCACACAGAAAGAGCCCACTCAAAATTGGAATCTAAATATCCACATGGAGCCAAAGACAATTTTGTGCATCCAGACAAAACCACTTAAAACGCTGTAGTATATATGCCAGGGCTGTAAGTGGTGCTGTAACACTACACTACCACAGAAATACACTAAAAAACAAAGAAGACAAAGACCGCGTGCATAAACTCATGTGATGTAAAAATATGAAGAAGATGCTACAAAAGAAGAATCAAGCTAACAATGAGACACTTAATCACAAATGCATCACTGTAATAAGTTAGCATTTTTGGGCTCCCGAAAACGCAGGATCCATGTAGACGAAACATCCAAATAATAAGATTCTTTATCAAATACACCTAAGCTTGTCTCTGTCTGGACATAGCCAAGAATAAAACGCATCAATGAGGAGGAAATGGAGAGCTGTGTGATGCGAAGTATTCCTTCAAATCTAAATCTGAAAGAAACATTTTAAATCTTCACTTACAGAAAAATCTAACAAAAAAACCAACACCAGTAGTTTTCTTGTGCTTCAGCTGGATTCTCATTGTTTCCTTTCCTCTGTAGTTTCTAGCATTAGATGACCCGAGAGGCCTGAACACTTCACAGTGTAGCAGCAGGTCAGGAAAGTATTTCGTCTCTAAATCATTTGGCCCTTTATTAAATTATTTGTGTTTTATGTGTTCATATGAGACACTGGGAGCAGTGAAAGGACCTGACAGGTGAGGGAGGATGAAGACTCTGTCTGCCGTGTTCTGAATCAGCTGCAGCTGTCTGATCAACTTTCTGGAGAGACCTGCAAAGACACTTGTGCAATCATACTCAAGATAAAAACATAAACACACAAGTTCTTTCCTTCAACTTTTCCCCTCTTTTTTTTTTTACAAACTGAGGGTATTTGACCAAAATGTCGCAGCTTAGCATGTTTCTTCAGCTCATCGCAGTCTCCCTCCAGATCTGAGACAGCTTCCACATATTGGTGGCTCTTTGCTCTGATAAAGACATTCAAAACTAAAGCCATATAAGCAGCCCTCTGACACTGAACATTCACACAACCTGACTTCTAACATTTTCCAGCCGGTGGAGGGGAAGGAGGGCAGCAACAAGAGCCTCTTTCAGGGGCATTTCAGCTGCGGATTACAGCGGCTGACTGCTCCCCACGTCTGAACAATGTGACCACAAAGGCCTTGTAGCTTTGCTGGATTCGGCAGATCTAATAAATCATTAAATCACCTTATTCAACACTGAAAGAATGAGGGAGAAAGATTAGAGCAGCATGAGAACCATATGCAGGGACAGAGAGGAAGAAAAGGGGGGTTCAGAAGGAGATATGTTTACTGCCTCACTCATAAATATTAATTTCAAGATTCATATGACAAGTTAGAATTTGGATAAACCCACAAATTTCTATAGTAGAACTTAACTCACGCCAAAACTTAAAAAAAAAAGCATAATTCATAAAGCAGTAGGCTGAAAGCCTCTTAACAAATGGCTTTGTACTTCAGTTACATATGTACCATTGGTAAGCATGCAGGACTAATGATCATAAGGTATGTTTACTGTCAACCTGTCAAGTTACTTTCCTGTTTCCTCTGACTTGTTTGTGACTCATGCAATTTTGCAATCTATCAATCCACCTCTGTTTTGTTCTGGAAATGAGCTGTTAGCGATTGTGTGACGAGCAGCATTTTTTGTCCTGGACATGTTTAAAGCCACACTAAGCAACTAGACTCTTCCAGGGAAAGTACAAAGCCTTGCCTGGTGGTCTGCACACATGCTTAGATGATCTACCCAAAACAGCCTGGATGGTGGTGTGGCAGAGACACACCTGCTTTGTCAACACCATCTTCCTCACTACTGCGTCCAACTAAAAATCCATCCTGTGTGACTGCAAAGACTGTAAGGCACCACAGATTTAAAGTAGACTTGATTTGAGAAAAATGAATGCTTAATTCGAACACTTAAATGAAAGATTGCAGTTTGATTGAAAGTGAAGAGAGCTTTCATTTCCTGTGTAGGAAATGAATGGTAAACTAAAGTAATTGAACAAAAAATAAAGATCCAGTGAAGGATTTAAGTGAGAAGTCTGGGGATCACCAGCATTTGTCCTATGGGAATGCTTCACCTTCTTCTTGTAGTTTAAGTGGGATTTTGCTGCCAGATGAAAAATCTAAATGAAAGGTATTGGTCACAAGCAGCATGTCCACCTTGGTTCTTGCCTCATTGGAGGAAGAATCTCAGAGATGTGAAAGCTGAAATAAAATATTTTAAACAATTAGATGTAATTTAGATTTTTTTAAATACTTTTTTCATCATTTCAAAATGAATTGTTTTTCCAATTTTGGAGAAAAACCTTCCCACATCACCTGCCTTTCTTTATTTGTTAGAAACTCAGACACAAAAAGTCTCCGGCATTCCTCGGGACCATCCACCTGGACGCCAGGATGACCCTGGTTTATCACCTTTGACCTTTCAGAGACTTGAGTCCCTACACCTGAGCGCTGCGTTGTCCCCCGGTGTTCGCCAGATGTTTGGATAGACTACCTGCTTCTCAAAGCAGGGGAGACATGACAGGGCAGGTCACCGGAGAGAGAGCAAAACAAAGAGTCAGATTTCACAGACCCTCTATCAATCAAACATCTTAGAAGCACAATCACACACACAGACACACACAGGAATCCCACCAGCTTCAAAGGGAGATGTGTGAGGGATTTTTCCTCGCTTCCGAACAAGGGCTTGTTGTAGATCAGCAGCAGTATTTATTGTCCTTTGTTACTACTTAGCTCAACCTGAGGATGTTACCAGAACTGCTGGGCACCTACCGATACACAATTAATGAGTCACAAAAATTATAGTTGTCAGAAAATTATTCCTTTGTTTTCCATTTTTTTGCAAAGTAATACGTTACACTTCACAACAAGCATGGGCAAGATCTGGTACATTCCCAAACATAAATTAAAGTATGACAAATGAACACGCTTACTGTTGTGTATCTTTGTATACGGCATGTTGATGAAATGACTGGACAGAGATAAATGGGTATTGTTCTGTTGTTCTTGTCTGTGAGGTTAATCTCTAACTTTCTGCTTATTGAGCTTCCTACAGTTAACTTCATGGATTCTTGTTTCCAGGTGAGTCTTTACACTCATGTTGAGGTTAGTGAAGTAGTTTGCTGTGAAGGACTTATCAGTCTGTGCTTACGTATGCAAGTGTGTTTTCTTCCTCACCACCTCGGTCGTCCCGTCTCTCCCACACACACCCATCCACCACCCGCCTCGCCTTGGCCGTGCACCTGTCTGGTACAGGCAGCTGTGGGTGGGCGGGTCTTGGCTGTCAGAGGAACATTCCAGAGGAGAAGTCACCCTGTTAATCCCTTGGGTTTAGGCCCGACAGCTCCCCACCTCCCTCCCCTCCCTCTCATCTTCACCACCTCCAGTACCCCTCATTGCCTCCCCCTCTTACTCTCCCACCGTCCCTTCTAGTCGGCTCTCCTTCTCAGCTTGGTCAGGCTCATATGGGGTACTGCTATGTCAAAGGTGGACACTGTGAGAGTGTGATTAAAGGACGAGTACCCCCCCCCCCCCCCACACACACACACAAACATGCTCACCCACCCCACAGCTCCCAGGCCCAGAGGTTTTAATCCCCCCAAATATTCAAGAATGAAAGCAAGGTCTGGATCTGTAGATTCATTCTGGAAAGAAAAATACAAGGACACTGGACATATTACCTTTCTTTCTCCTATTATGATAAACTTAAAATCAGTAACTCATATGATGAATTTATGACCTAAAAATGTACTTTCTGGCCATTTTTTGAAGTGCAGTTAGTGGTTATTTGCATGTGTTAAGGCCGCTTGCTCATACAGCACTGTGTCTTTTGTCCGCTGGGAGTTTCACTCCTCTAATTGCCCATATCACTCTCTAAGTACTGCAGCTTTTTTCTCTGCCTCTGCCTATCAAACAAGAGTCTCTTTATCACTGCGGGAAATTCTGATGTCAGGCCAGATCCTAAACTTGGCAGCCACCCTGTTCAGCTGGAACACATAAATGAGAAAATCTGCTCAATTCCCCCTACAAGCGCTGAAGATGACGTTCCGCTCACTTTTCCCCTGACACAGCGGACACTATCTTAAGAAGAACATTTTATCTTGCATCGTTTACTGTTTGGCAGGAATAAGTAATTCTGTCTGTCCATCCCAAGTAAAAAAAGCCCGATATAACTGAGCAGCATCCTGGACAACAGAAGCAGACAGACTGGCTGCACTGATGAGAATAATACCAGTTGAATGGACTTCTACAGATGTTTGCTATAAGCAGAAAAGAGCTTGATTTGGATTGACATTTAACCTAATTGTACTTTGTGTTTTTCTGTCAGGCATGACATTTTTATATCAATACTCCTCCTGAATTTATGTGTCTGCTGTATTTTATGGCTGTAGATGTTTAAGGCTGGGGTAAAGCTCATGAGAAAGATTTAAAACCACCAAATTTTGAACATCACATGGTTTTCAGTAACTAAGAATACCAGGCAAATATACTGGATTAAAAAGTTCAATAAGCACAGGCAAAGGACACATGTTGTATTAAAGCTGAACTTGCGTGTGCGTGTAGTTGCTTTAACAAATGAAATCATTTTGTGGGGTGAAGAAGTTTATAAAACGGTTCTTTGTACGAGTGAACCGGGTCACTTACAACGCTGCTTGTTTTTCTTTTGCACCCCATCCATTAACAAGTCACACCTCCTTCAGAAATTCATTTTCTTGACTGTAATGTGTGACTGTGTGCTGCGGTGCTGACTGGACTGCAGGGGTGTTTGGGCCACACCAGGGGAAGCAGTAAGAGAGAGGGTCCCAGGGTGCAGGCTGTCCTTGAGCTATTTACCCACAGACCAGAACCCCTCCGAAGGCCAGGGGGAAGCCACGACTGGGCCAAAGGCTATTAAAGCCCTGATGGGTTTTGACAGTAATTTCTTCATGAGTCCACAGCCTGCGGGGCCTGCCAGCGGTGAGATCGGGTGCCTCTTTTTGCCCATTAAAACACACAAACTGTGCCCGCAAATCGTGCTCAATGGTATCTCTGTGTTCAGGGAGTGTGTTTGTGCATATGTGAGCGAGAGAAGTGAGGAAGCAGGCCTAAGGAGCAGGAGAGAGGAAAGCTTTGCCAATTGTGAGAAGAAGGAAACTGCGCCAAAAGTTTTGGATGCATTTCTTCAACTACTCCATCAGTTCAGGCAAGAGTCCAAGCCATCAGGGAAACATATTTAGAAAACCATCCTTGACACCCGGCTAAATCATAAAAGGTGTTTACGTGCATCTCGGCCCAGGGGAGTAGAAATCACTCATGACAAGGCTTTAGCATTGTGTTAGGTGGAGGTCGGATCCTCAGCCTTGATTAGTTACTGGATGTGCCACTACACCTGTAACTAGCACAGCAACTTCAGCAGATGACATGGCTGTTTTGGATGAGTAAATGTTGCTCTGACCATGGTGCTGATGTCACCTTAAGGCTAACAGAGACAGGAACATTGGTGCAAAAAAGCAAAGCTGTATTGCTTTTTTAAAAAGCAATACACCTTTAGCTGGCACAAGTTACACCTTGGTCAATTGGTTTGTTGGTGTTCAGAAAGACTGTATTGTACTTGTGAGCTGAAATTTTCTGAGGAATTGTTACTTGAGACAAAACTTTCCCCTTCCTGTGGAAGGAGGGAGGCTTTAAAAAGGCCAGAGGTCATCCATCGCTAATCCACCATCAGTAATGATCTCCCCTGTGTTCCCCTGGGGTGTTAAAACCAGACTATTGAAAGGAGACTGATGTGTTAATCATAAATTAGAAGCTAAGCCTGAGTGAGCAGGTCAGTCTGAGGTCAGTCGCTCAAGACTATAAGTGTGAAAATCCACAGCTTACCACTTAGCAGCTCCAGCATAATCAGGCAGGAACAATGTACAGTAGTGTTATGTGTCAAGGCTCGTCTAAGCTGAGTGTTGTTTCTTGACAAAGAGTCTATTCAAACCTCACTGATTGTTCAAGTTTACATCTACCGTATATGTAAGTATACATAATGCAAATACATGATCACACTCACATGCACTGGCTCCCATGATGCCCTATTAATCAGAGCTTAAACTACTCACTGTAGAGTCTGCCCTATTTGTCTGTCTTCAGTCCATGAGAGAAATAAGTACCATCCATTTATCCAATTGAAAAATGCTGCCTCAGGGGAATTGGCAAACTGTCTAAAAATGGGATGATACATGACCTGTGCTATGTATGACTAATACTTGGCTTTAGAAGACTGTGTCAACAAGTTGTTTTATTAAAGGAACAGCAAGAAAACACAAAATCGCAAAGACATTGCAAGATTTATATAACAAGTTAAAGACTTCTTAGAGAGAAACAACAGACTTTGCTAGCCTAATCTTCCTTCTTTGACACATTAGTCAAACCCAGATAACAACATGTATAAAAGAGGTCTTTATTTCTAATAAAGATGAATATACTGTATGTGAACACCTTGGACATTTTTATGATGTACTGTATGTTTAATACATTCTTGAAAACTGCTTTACAAAGCACAGGAAAAGATGCAATAGGTCAGTATATAAAGGATGGTATGGTCTATGTTACTGTAGCTGTGTAGCAAACTATACATATATCTGCCTTAATATCATCAACATGAGAGAAAAAACTAAACTGGGGCAAGGGACACAGAATGTAGCATCAAACATGAAAACTTGTACAACTTTGGAAAGTACACTTTTTAGACACACAAAGGACACATACATTGTATGTGTTAAATATTTTTTTTGCTTGTCAGGACATAAAAAGCTAACTACATCATTCACAGATTCAGCAGTCTGTTTAAATACCTTATTTCTACAAAGTGAATTTACATCTTTTTTTTTTTAAAGTACAAAGTGCAAATACTATGGTTTCCATTATTGCCGATTGGTGAGGGCAGATTCTCCGTATGAAAGGGAAAATCTCAGATGTTGAACTTAGCCTTGCTTCTTCGAGGGATTCTGAAGAGAAGAAATCGAAAGGACTTTGATTACAAATTGACAACTTTTTTATAAATAGACTGCTGCCAGTTTCTCTTGCAGCCATTTCATCCATAAGTTTAGGAGGAATCATTTACTTACTTGTTTACTGGAAGGTAATCCTTCCCCTGGTTTGGCTCCTGTTAAGACAAATTAGGATATTCTATGAGAAAAACTGCAGGTTCATTTAAGCAAAATCCTCCATGGAGCACAGATCCAAGACAGAAGAATAGCTGCTTTATTTGTGGTCACTGATGGGGATTTAAAACATTTCCTTTAGTAGGAACAATTTATCCAGTGTTATAGCATTTGTCATTGAAATTAATAATATTTTTTTCAAACATGTAATTTCAAACAAATATACTCCTTTTCACCCAAATTTACCAGCTGACGAAGGAGCTGCTGCTAATAAATTCTATTGTAATTTGACATATTGATTAAAAAGTCAAATGTTCTTCTGGACTTGAAAAAACCTGCAAACTGTACTTTAACATGTATTTTGTGTATATGTAGAATGGCAATCCCTCTACTGGTTGCTGGGCTGGCTCTTTGACTTTTTCTTGTGCAGGTTCTTGCCCAGTGGGAGTGGTCTGGTCGATGTATTCTGACCTGGGCTCGGTGTTTCCAGTATAAAACACCTCCCCAGCCACTTCCTGATGGGTTCAGAGTCGGAGACTGTGTGCTCCTTTGCTCCACAAATTTTAACAAACACGTCATCCACCATGTGCACATTTGTGCACACATGCAAGCACTACTGGTTAAATGACTGAAACACTTCATATTTTTTTTTCTTTGGACAGTTAACCCTAAAAAGTATCATATTTGATTAATTATAGTTTCTGAGACATTTTGCATCATTTTATGGTAAAAACTTTGCTCAAAACCCTGTAGTATACAATCTGATACTTGTCTTCCGCCTCCTAATGGATACCAGGAAGAAGAAGACTACACTATAAAAATTTGGACATATCATACTGTAATAAATGGTAAATATACAAAGAACATTTTTGTTATTTTTTTTCCCACATTTAGTTAAAAGGCTAAGTAAAGACTTCAGATAAAAAATAATTTGACTTTTCTCCCCACTTTTCTTGGGTTGAGCCTTAAAAGGGTTAAGTTGGTTTAATTCATTTTTAAATATTTCCTTCTTTTTAGATTCAACTTTTTAAGCTGCTTTCTGTTATTTGTCATGGTTTTTAATTCTGGAAACATCAATCTTTAACAAGCTGGAGCTCTTTAAAAAAAAAAAAAGATGACCAGAGTGTGGATGCATGATCAGTGCTTTAAACCATGCGTTTCCAATCTTGGGATGCAAGTTCAACACACTTCTGGGCTACATTCAGTAACTAACATGGCGCAGCTTATCTTTAAACACTTTTTCACTTCCTAGTTCGGTACAGATGACAGCAGTATTTGGTCAGGTTCAGAAAACAATCATGGTGAGAGCAAAAATACATTCTTTTTCAGTGTCACCTCAGTGAACTCTATTTTTGATTGCCTGGTAATATTTTGTAACCTGCTGGTTGAGTTCAGGCAAAAGCATCTTTTGGGTTATTGGGAATAGAAATCAACACCAAAATATTAAGGTTAAAAATATTGTATTTGGGACTAAAATGAATTATTTCTGCTATTGTCAATAAACGATGTTTCTTATGCAGTTCTCACAATCGCTGAAAAATGTCATATTCTTTCAGTACATATAATTATAATAGTTTTTTGGAAGGAGAACGTTTAGCAAACACTAAATTTTTAAGATCTACTACTTCTAATTTACCATCTGACAGCTATGAGTATTGCATTGATCATTAATATTCATCAATAACTGCTCAACTTACCTTCTTCCTTGGTCACCCCGAGGCAGCCCATCAGCTCTTGCAGAGACAGTGCTTTGTTGTTGCTGATGTCGCAGTACTCCACAAACTTCTTAACACACTTCTTTGGCTTGGACTTCTTGCGCAGGAAGCGTTTGAAAGGCTTGATCTCCTTCTTTCCAATGTCTCCACTGCTGTTTTTGTCCAGCTGACTGAAATACCAGTGGACAACCCTCTCCTCCAGGTTGTGGCTGGGGTCAGGCTCAGCCGCCCTAAAAAGTCAGATTTCAATTTATCAGATTATCTGATAATAACACCACTTCATAAATCTGGAGAAAAATAATTCATCAAAGTCCAGAAACTTGCTTTGAAGGACAAGGACTATATCAGTTTACTCCAACCACAATAAAGAGTGGAATGCATTTGTGTCTTTGTGGTGAATGACTGAGCCCACTGATATGAATAAGTAATCGTAAGATGAACACTTCCAAATGTTATACCTTCCGGGGGAGGCTGGATCTGTGACAGCATGCACCATGTCTGTCGTGAGCGCGTCAAGAACAATTGTCAGGAACTCTGTTTTCTTTTCCCCAGGACAACCTGGAAAATGAACCACACATGCATGAGTGTGTGACAGCAAGCAATATGTAGTCAATATGGAATTATGTGTGCAATATATATATAGATATAGATATAAAACATTACAAAAGAGTACAATGCTATCACTATAGGTGGTCTAATAAATGTTTGGGGAGTGATGTTATGTAAACGGCGGTGCAGTTTTAACCTGAAAAGCACATAAAAACAGCAGAGGATAAAATAAACCTGAGACTAGGCAACTTTTACTTGCTCTCATAAAGTTTCAGACCTCCCTCATCTGGAAGGAGGAAGCAGATACCTGCCAATCATCCTGGAGGCCCCTGAGTAGTTGTGACAGCTGTGAGAGCTGAAGATGTTGCTGAATACTGTGTGCATGGACAAAAGGGTGTGTTCAGGATCTGAGACCAATCTGATACAACAAGGGGTCTAAATACCGTCCTGACAGGCACAGTTATCTATGCTGGATTATTTAAAGGTTTGCATTCAGACACATCTTATAACCTGTTCTTCATTTTGTGGTGGCATCACTGCTGGAAGTGGCTGACACATAAAAGGGAACTCATTAATCGTAAGCTATAAGGTAAAGTTCAGTTGTAACAACTCCTTAAAAACCAACAGTGAGACATTAATATTTGTGGAATGACGGGAAAGTTTTGAAATAAGGGACAATACTGGCGGAAAGGCCTTAATGACTGTAATTGTCTGGTGGGTCATATAGTTTTAAGACTGAGTGGACCAGTGTGGATCTAGAAGGGCTGAAGGCTACGGTGACCTGAGAGACTCCGGGATTCCAGCCCTCTCTGCTTTCTCACAGTCTGGCTTCCCTTCCCAACTGTGTCTGTGCAGAAGAAGAAATGTTGCACAGGTTGCTGCTCTTTTTTATGGCCCAGGCCTGCGGGGCCAGATTCTCCTGTGCCGTGGATAATAGTATGCTTTGCACCTCTCTAACAGGTGGCGACCAGCATCGGCGTAAACACTCAGTCTCCACTCCACCTTTCTGAGTTTTAGCAGCCAGAGCTGAGCCATGGGTTGAAGCATTCACATGTTCAAACTCTTCCACCGTCACATGCAAAGCAGACTTGCACTTAAGTTTTAGTAGGGCCTCCATATCCCTATCCCAGTAAAATATCTGACCCACCTGTTAATAACCAAACTGGTGCCTTTCAGAGGTTCTTGTGGTAAATTAGTCTAGACAGTCAATACAATTGCACCCTCAGAAGGAAAAGTGTTTTTATCTGGCTTCTTACTGAAAAGAGATTTGTGGGATGCTGTTGGACTTGTTTGAGGCTTAGTGTTTTTCATGGACGGATCCGTCAGCTCTGTAATGCCACAGGAATCTGAGTGTGTCTGCAGCTCATTCAAATGGGAAGCCATCAGGTAATGCTTTAGCCCCTTCCTGATGATTTTTCTTTTGGGGCAAGACAGATCCGCCTCTGTCTGTCTGGACACTGTTTAACTGCGGGGCAGGACATAAATGTTCCTGCTGTCATTCAAAGGAAATTAAGTTTAGCCATTTTCCATTCAGTTCAAGGCAGCAGTAGCAAATGACTCCTGTCACGTCCCATAATGATTATAATTATGTAATACCCAGGTTTGACAGATGCAGGATGGAATCAAGTCGAGAAAGCCTGAAATGAAAAACTCAGATCAGAACCACTCACGGGGCCTCTGCAAATCTACGAAAAGTTGGCCAGTTAGTTCGTGTTTACATGAGAGTACCTGCGTGTTACTGTCAATAAGAAGCTGTGTTTTTCTATGGAGCCACATGGGGCTCAGCCCTTTCAGCACTCACAGCCACAGCTCAAAATGCCTGCCCCAAAGCTACCCCGTGATCCTGCTCTGAGGAGAGAGCAAGCCAACTACTCAGCTTTCCTTTCCTGCCCTTTCCAAGGCAGGTTGCTCCTTTCTCGCATCTCGCCTCATAAACCTTTCAACACCAGCGCTTCAACTGTAAATGGGCTGCAGCAATGTGAAGGCAACATTTATAATTATCCTGGGTTTGTACTGTGAGAAGGTTTACAGTCGTTGACGCAATCACTCTTGAAGAAAACAAGACTCTAAGTCTCTCTCTGTCTTTTTTAATAGACTCAGCCCTGGTTTTTTTCATGATTGGATATCTGGCTGATATGTTGCAGCTTTTGTTGGCAGATGTAGCATGAAGTTCGTGTGTCTGTGTGAGATCATTATACTACTGAATGACTATATTATTCATTGTCACTGCAGTCAGAAAGAGCTCAGTTTGAGATTTTTCTGTGGCAGAAATAGAGAGCAAAGATGAGAAACACTTGTTTGTCTAATGAACATATACCTGTGACTGGTTGTCCCCCTGTTTTACATACTGAGTCCCTGATGTTTGAGCAGAGACAGAACGCTGTTCTGCAGCACCTGCGAGCAGAGAGCACGGCTCTGTCCTGGCACACTGTTACATAAACAGTTGTGGACAGGATGAGAACAGTGGCAGGTCTGTTCATATGCTGCTAGATTATTAACATGTTTACCAAACCACCAAAAAAAAAGCAAATTAGCCAAGAAATATTTGAATTTGGTTGTAGACAGCAGCTGGAAACTGCAACTACCATTAGTTTTATGCTCACAAGTCATATAATGAGGAGATGAAAACAAAGGTGGATGAACTCCATCTGTGGCATTATAAAGTTGTGTCTGTTCAACACTTTGATGAGCAGAGAGGATAAAATGTGAAACTAGAGGCAACTCAGCTTAATCAAGAATCTGTAATAGTCATAAAAATGACTTTAGGGGTACAACGAGGGAAGGTGCAGGAGTCCTATTGTGTCTCTTTTCTTTTATCTGAACCCTAAAAGGTTTTACATAAGACCCAAAAACATTGCACTTCACAATCTAATCACACATTCCTCTTATGATTCCTCAACTGTTCTAACTTAAAAATTCATTTGGAATTTTGTGTCATTTTTCCTCATCTATAATATTTTTATTTTGTCTTCTCATTTTATAAAAAAAAAATATTTTTAATATCTTGCCAGAAAACGAATTAACCAATAATCACAAAACTGAATGTATGGATGCATGCCATTGTCTCTGTTCACAAGAAGATGTGTGATAAACTATGTGTATACACAGTACAGTCACTAATACTTTTTTTTAACACAATCAAATTAGTTGGAAACCTCATATCAACTACATACAAAAGAGCAAGACAGGTTTTGGATTATTGAGCACTCCACATTCTATACTGCTCTATTGTTCTTCCATATCTTACATACCGTGCAGAGGTTTGGGGCAATAATTAAAAAATTAGGTTATATTAATTAAATATACTACGAAAGGGAGCAATACAATATATACATAAGGCTGGATATAGAGATCAAACCAATTCATATTCCCGCTTTCAAAATGTAAATTAATGGACTTAGTGGCATTTCAAGCTGTTCAAGTAATATTCAAAGCAAAAAATTATTTGTTACCAGATAACGTTCAGAAACTATTCAGCGTAGGAAGGGGTAAAATTCAAACCTCTCTATGCCTACACAACAAAAATAAGTTTTTCTGTTTTAGTCAGTGGAATTAAACTGGAATAGTTTGAATGCGAAGTTCAAAGCATGCATAACCTTAAAAATGTTTGAAATATATATAAAGAAAGTGTTAATGAAAAATATGCAAGTATAGAATGTCATTGAGGATCACCAGCTTTTGATTCATATTGTATTTTGTCTGTATGTGATGTTGTGTTTTCTCTTTTGGTTGTCGAGTGAATACCTGACTGGGCTTCTGGAGGGTGGATTCTGTTGATGTGAAAGGGGGTGCTTGTTTTCTTTTGTCTATTGTTATTTGTTTTGTTTTATTTCCTAACATGTTCGAAATAAATAAACAAAAATAAACTAAACACAAAAAGTGGGTTCATCTGCTAAAATCCGCCAATTAAAGCCATTATTAGACCAGTTCGATCTTTCAGATAACAGGTGTCCCACTATGACAACATGAAGGAATGATATTTCACTGTGTCCTACCGTCATTACTCACTGAGATAATCATGCTAATTTATAACTTTTGACTAGATCACAGGTGTTAGCACCATACAGCAGTACAGACAAGCTTTAAGGTTCAGTGTCAGAGCCTCCATGTGAGACATAACAGTTAGTAGATGGATGTTTTTGTCAAGAAAATGTGAGCTGTGCCCTTTTTTGTTGCTGCAACTGCAGTATCATCAATGAAAATCAATCTGTACCCCCAGATCTTATGTTCCCATTGATGCCAAACTGATTAAAATCTGCTTCTACTACAGGGTCATTTGACGCAAGACGGAATTCTGATTAAACATTTTACTATTGACCTTAATAGCCAGATGTTAGTGGGTGTTGGCAGGTTTTTTGATCCGTGTAAAAGGGCTTATGAAGCACGGTTCAAACCTGCTATGACAATGTTGACAATATTTCAGCATTTTGAGAAAAGGAGGGAAATCAACTTTAACATAAACTAAAATTACCTCCTAATTTTAATACAACCTTTGATGTTTTCTTGAGCCATCTCACCAAAAATCCCCTCATACTTTATTACGTAAATGTAGAAAACTGTTGTTTTATGGCCATTTTCTAACAAAGTTATGTTGTATTACATACCCGATCAAGCACTTTGCTGCTTTACAATTTCTCAAAATCTCCTTTAAGATGTGATATGCGATCATTTAATCTATTTAGGGTCCATTTATTTCATAAAACCTTTGATGTGTCAAATTATAACTTGTAAGTATCCTCACTTGAATCTAAGCCCACTACATGACTTCCACCCCCAAACTGATCTTCTGCCCTCAATTTAGTTATCTACACTGTTATCAGTCTTTGTATCACCACCTGCCTCTGGCATCCTATTATCCATTATCTCCACCTGACCTCCCTGCTGTTTCTCATCTGTGCTTTCATTTCACTATCCTCCATCGCCAGTGTCAGTTGAAGATTAATTCTCCCCCCAATCTGTCTCTGTCTGCTTGCTCATTGACCAGTGAAGGGCAGTATCTGGCAATCCTCAACCCTTTATCAAGCATTTCCTTGACCATCAGTGCTAATGATGTCTACGCACACACTCTGTGTTATCATAGCCTTGGAAGTGTGGCAGCAGTTGCGGGCCATCTGCTGAAGAACTTCACCATGTGGTCTGAATAGGAGGAAAAACAGAGACCACTCTCTGGACACCTACCTTGGAGATGTCTGCTTTTATAAAGGTCCTTTGGATGGGCCCTGGCATTGTCATCACATTTTGGCTGCTCATACCTGTCACAGTAGATAGACCACATGCAAAAAAAAGTAAATTACTTCAAGGTGAAATGGATGAAAAGGAGTGTTTACAACACTAAAACTGTCCTTGTTAAAATCTTAGGAATTCAATGTTTTCCAATTCCCTCTTACAGTTAAATCTCAGGGATTTAAATAATTGTTTTGTGGCAAACCAGCAGCTGTGAAACACATCCAAGAAGAGGGGAAGGATTTAGAGCTAGTATGAAGACAGAAAGGGGAGGGATGGTGAGAAACAGAGAGAATATGGAAGCGTGGGACACAAGGAAGCTTTCATACTCTCCTATGGTGAGACGGTAGAGCCTTGATTTCTGTTGTGCAACTGGGTCAAAAGCTGGCCTGGGACAAGGAGGAAAATTCACACTTCCATATGTTTGTTAATAGGCTGTTGGCGCTCTGCCTGCATCATTGTCAATGTAATATCCAGCTATGTTACTCAATAAGAGTGTACCAGTGCCCCAATCTTCCAGCCTGACTGACCCATGACCTGCTGCTCTCAGCACAATGAATCTCTCTTTGCCATCAGCAACAGAGATGTCTGTCTGCATGCTGTAGTTGATTTATCTGTAAGAGTTTCATCATAATATATTCTAAAGTTGGTCAACTGAAGATATTTAAGCCAATAATAGCCAGGGCATGAACAGTCATTGTACAGAAAACATTTACCGGAGCACATGTAGCCGGATCATCCAATTGGGCGTACTCTGTTATATGGACTGGTGTATAAAGGTTATCCCTCATGTGCTTTGTAGCAATCAGACCAGAAAAAAAATTTCAAGAATCGTTGTGAATTAATGTACATGCCATAGATGAACCTCCAACACATCCAAGCAAACAGATATAGTTTGGTTTAGGGTATTTATGGCTCACCTGGTTGAGGTCCCTGGCAAGGGCCTCCCGGTATCCACTAGCACGCACCAGCAGTAGCCAGTGGATGGATGGCATTGGACTGGCTTGAAGAGTCCTCCTTGGGCACAATCTGGTATAAATACTGCATCATTTTTGTGCTGCCTCGCCTCTTCCAGGGCAGAATGCCGCTCCTGGTCACATGACGACGCTGGAAAGAGGGGTCAGGTGTTATACAGGAATCAGCAAACACACTGTCTGCACATTGATCCCAAACTCCTTCAACTCAGTTTAGCTGAATTCATTTTTATTCAAAAGCAAAGTGCAAGCAGCTGCTCTCTCATCACACTCATTATGTTACACTTGCTGCAAATTCCCGAGGAAAAGAAGGAAGACAAAAGGGTGGAGGATGTGTTCTTGGAGACAGTATGTGTAGACTGCTATATCAGCCCCCCATGGCACTGTTTACTGACATTAACAGGCTAATGACTAAGTACAACTCCCTATGTCCCGAGTTAAGTAAATATTTGGACACTCCTTTGCCCTTTGTGGATGTGTGTGACAGAAGGAGAAACAGACAAGACAAAGGCAGAACAGTAATCACTTCACTACTCCACCCCCAACCTACGACACTATGGCAAGATACAGTAAAGTACCAGAGATTTCTGGGTTTACATGCTCACAACTTTCAGGAAAAATGCAATGGTCTTGATGGAAGAGATGGGAGTCTGCAGAGCCTCAGCAGGACCTAATCAGACTCTTTTTTTCCAGTGGAGCACCCTCCCTCTCTGCTGTGCAGTTCTCCAACAGAGATAAGAGCATTAAACTCAGAAATGGAAGAAGGGCACTTCGGGCTATGAGGGCTTTCATTGTCGAGCTCTCCCTCTTTTCGTCGCTTGCCTCAAGGCTCGGATGCTACAGCGGGATTATGGATATTTTTTTTCTTTATCTATTTTCATTAGAAATCTTTACCCGCACAAAAGAGACCAAATGAAATGCCTCCCCGCTCTTCTAAACCAACTTTTTTTTCGCTCCACTTCCTCCGTATGGGCTTTCTTTGTTGGGACGGGAGTTTTTTCTTTTACCTCAATACCCCAAAGAACATATGGTAATCAAAACCATCATTGCTGCATTTTCTCAGGCTTTTTATTGGTTGTAAATTATGATAATGGGATTCACACACACACGCACACACATGCAGAAGGTTCTCATCTGTGTGGCAGCCTAAAGTACACAAAGCAACATACTTCCCCAAGAGCACGAAGGGACTGATATAAAGATTAAAATGCATGTGTGTAGAGTAAAAAGAATGGGAGATTCTGTGTTTGTGCCATGTGCTGATAATTACAGATATGCAATGCGAGGAACCACAGAGAAGCAGATCCTCAAAGCTTGATGCACTCCAACACCAAGATGTATTGGTTTCACAACCCACCATCTGTCCTTAAAAGACAGGAACAGCCTCAAACCATGATTGCTCACAAGAGTAAGAAGAACAAAGAGCGTGCTTTCAGTTGAGGTTTGCAAATAACCCGATTGACATTATTAAAGAAAGACCAGTCCTGGAAACTCACATGGTGCTCTGGTTCTATTCTGTCGGCTGCGAACCTGCTCCGTCCACAGAGTGGGGTACTCGGAAATGATTTCTGAAAGAAAATCACAAAGACAGCTTTATTAGCATACATCCAGAACACACATGCATGTCATCTGAGCCAAACCTGGAAGTTCCAAAACTCACAGATGGTAAAATGGACATCAAGGTTATAGTTTCTCAAACTACTGCAGTGAGTGTGCAAAGCTAATTACTTATGACAGCTGTCACCAGTGATATACCACCAAAACAAAATGTAGGTAGACTATCACATATCAGGCAATCACACTGAGGTGAAATCACAATACATCAAAAAAGACTGATGAAAGCTTTCCATTCTATATTATATAATTATTTTCATTGCTATTTGGGGATAAAATCATATAAAAATAATAACAATGCCATACTAAAATACTCCTAGTATTACTTTGTTGCCAGCCAGCATGATCTGGTATGATGACCACTAACTTTAGCGATCATTTAGCATTTCCTTCTATCTTCTTTTACTCAGGCCTAAGTTTCACTTTAACGTCATGTGTATGGTCAAAAAAAGAGCAAAAATCTTTTGCTGAATTCCTAGATTTTCTTAATGCCTCATGAAATATTACACTCTCTATCATTATGAATGATGTTTTCCTATTCGTTCTTCCCGCGAGTCCATTTTTGAAGAGTGATACAGTAACTTCATCACATGCTGAATCATTTTTTTTCCCTTTTAAGGATGTTTAGGAACGTTGCTTCTGAGTCCGTCTGAGGAGTCTCAGTAAACACAGGCCCAGAATCAAGAATTTTTCTCTATTGCCAGTCTGATGAATAAAAACTCACCTTCATCGTCTGCGGCAGGCTGGGAATCCACCACTAGGCCGGTCTCATCTGCATTTAGAATGGAGAATATTTGCAAGGAGACTACAATTACAAGACTTGGCTAGATTAGAGACCATTTAACAGTGTGTGATTTTGCACGTTGCCCGGTCAAGAAGGATGGAGGCAGAAGGACACGAGAGGAAAATAATAAAAAGGAGGCGTGTATGTGTGTTGAAAGCTGAAAGAGGTGACTTGGAGTGACTGAGAAAAGAGAAAAGGAAAACCAGAAGTGTAGTGGTCTCATAATCCCGTGGTTTCCCTTCATGCATCAAGGGAGGCTGTTTTTGCTAAAGAGGGCAGATTGAGGTCAGTTATCATGAATGAGGAAAGAAGTAGGACCAGTCGTCCCTCTTATTCTTCTCCATCCTCTCATTAGAATACGGAAGCTGTGTAAAGGTAGGAGAGACAATCGTGAGACAAGTTTGAGTTGGACAAATTGACAGTGGGAGATTCAAGTATGTTTATTTGGTTTTTGTTTGTTTGATCTGCGGTAAAAGGGAGACGGGGAAGGAGGTTGTGAACTGCTCGGAGTGAAACCACGGCAGTAGGTGTGGTTAACCTCAGATTGGGTCACTCCTGCACAAAGTAAAGCTCTGTTACCGTGTTTGGGGCAGGGGCTCTCTGACGGGTGGCTCCACAAAAGGGGATTTAGCATAAAACTCTCTTTACCAATAAATTTCCATTATAAAAATCAAGCGTTTACATTGAATGCAAGTTTGCTTTGCCAGCCATTCATCATCTCATACTTGTTTGGTCGATTACAATGCATACAGTCAGTGTGACTGACTGAGAGACATGTTATTACTCTGCTCAGTTCAAGGATGGAAATGCCATTTCAAAAAGCGTATTTATGATTTGGATTTACGATAAACCACTAATGACCTATCTTTACTTTGTGGCCTTTTACATGACTGTAACACCTCTTTCAGCATCTGCCAGGAAACCCCTGTGCTATTTGTGGTCTTACAGCATTAGTTTTACTGCTGTTTGTCAGTCGTCAGCGGCACATGATTCCAGCTTGTGAACGAATTTGTCAAGCGGAGCAACAGAAATGTCTTTACAGAAAAGTGCTTGGTGTTTAACTGGATATATTCTGTTGATAAAAATGCAGGAAAGTGGAATAGTAGGCACTGATGGGCCTCTGCTGATCCAAAATATTGATGCAATCCCTGCTATTTTCGGTGCTGGCACACCACAAACCTAGAGTTTATTCTGCTTTTCACCACCCTGTTTATCCAACCAGTTCAGATTGAACCACAACCCACTCCTTCACCTCCCCTCCTCCCTTTCTCCCTCACCCACCGCTCCTCCTCTCAAATTTTGCATTCCCACTTGATGTATGTGTAATGACTTGGCCGAGCTCAGACAGACACTATAGCCACGACTGTTTACAGAGAGAGAGAGGCGCAGACGTGAATGTCACCCTGACAGGAATAACCCATGTGACAAACACAAGTGGATGTATATGCACTTTTTCTCTTGCATGCAAACACGAACGCACACGCAATCACATAAGGAATCAATCTGAATAAACCCAAATTACACTCTTTGTAAGACTTCAAATAACATCAGTTAAACAAATTGAGTTAGATATACAAGTTCTGGAGCAGAGTCAGAGGAAATCTTAGTGGTTCTCTTTTGGGAAGAAGGGAGACGTTTGATGAAAGTTAGACTGGAAGATAAAGTGTCGACATGTCCTCGTATTTTATGAAACTGCAGCTGAAAGAGAACCAAGTTTTTTAGAAAATAAATAAATAAAAAGTTAGACAAGATGAACTGATGATAAGTTAATGTTTTGCCATTGTGGTAGCCCACTGTCCATTTGGCTGCCTGGTAAAAACAACAAACATTTACAGGCACTGCAGCTCTGAGCAGTGCTTGCCACAGACACTGTCCTATGAGTTGTTACTGAAGAACAGATTGTTTTTATATTAGCCTTCGGGTTGCTCACCCTATCTTCAATTGACAAAATATTACAAAGACAAGCCTTGACAGGTGACTCATCTGGCACAACTCTGACACAGATGCATACATATGCACACACATTCATGCAGGCTTTGACAGATGCACATAATGCATTTTGTGGGAAACATGCTTGCAAAACCAAACCTTTGTCTGGGAAAGTGGCTTGTTTTGAACTGATCACAGCTACCAAAGATATCCCTTCAGTTTACCTTATTTAGCAGGTTGGATTCTTCCTTTCCTTTAGCTGCATAACAACATTCATGTGTGTGCAGTTATCAAAATTAAATATCACATTTTGTTTCTTGTCTAATCAAGCAGTGACACCAATAACCTGAACTCATGGAAGAACATATAATTCCTGCATTGGTCCACAGCTCAAAACATTGAAATGTAACATTAAGGCTCAAAAACCGTACCTGGTAACTGTTGTTGCAGCGTTATAGCGTACATGATGACATATATGCTCAACACGCACCCACGTTCTCACTATATGATGATGTTTTACTGCCACATGTTGCTGCCTAATGCTGTTTTTCACCTGCAATGTATTTCTACATACACACTTGGCACACTGTTGAATTGGTTACTTTGTTGGCATTACGCTGCAGATTTTCACACAAGAGACTGCAGGATTAAGACCCATTCAACACAATGCTGTCAAAAACTCTCTGACTTTTGATGAAAAAATATTAAAAATAAAAACAGATTAGAGTAATTAGGGTAGTTCCTGCTTTGCGTTATAATATTCATGCAGTTAGAGCCGTACCAGGTGGGTACTTCCCCAAAAAAACAACAGTTTAGAAATATATTTCGATCATGGCATTTACATACACCTATTGCTACATGTAATAGGTACAAATCTACTTATTATCATGTTTTTCTGGTGAGATTGTGTTGGACGTCAAGTGAGCCAGAGAGCAAGACATAAACATTTGAGAGTTTACTTTTCTTGAATTTAAGCCTTACCTGCTTTACTTGGCTCTCTTGTGGGCACTCTCTCTTGTTTGGATCCTGAAAAACAGACTTTAATTATTCAAAAACTCACAGCCACCCTCCTGTTTTCAGTTAAGAGTAGAGGACTTCAGTATACAATCATTTGACCTCTATTTAATGAAGCTGGCACAGTAAACATTTTTTCTTTTTAATCTAAATTGCTGTTAGTTTTTTTTTCTTTTTGGCAATTTCATCGTCAATTACAGCACAAATGCTGCTGCTACTTCTGAAAGCCCCTTTACTAGTTAGACAAGTTCCCAGGCAGCCACAAAGAGATGCACAAGCAGGACATGTGGCGTTGGTTAGCGGACTGTATGGCAGACGCTATCCTCTAAGAACACTTACATTCCTTACAGTTAACTTTTCTTGCCCAACTTGTCAACATAGATTTTTCTACTCGGTTTGTTTACACCGCATCCCCATGCCTTGAGCAATGCTCAGTCCTCAGGCAGCCCTCAGTCCCTGCAGCTGCCAGTACAGTCACAGACCACTTTCCCACAGGAGTGAAGATAACACTCTCCTCCCGTCAATAAACATGGAAGGCCATGCTTTGATGTAAGGAACTTTATCATCATTGCGATGCAAAATTACTGAACTCCAAATTAAGAAATCCAACTTGTTGCAACATAAGCTCCAGTATGTTTTGAAGTCCCATTTCAAAATGGATCTTTTGCCCACCTTGGCATCGAGGCTTTTTATTGGCCACTGCAGAGCCGCTGATGGGTCGCCCATTTGGCGTGACACACCAGCAGTATCCAGTGTAGCTGTGGCACTGAACCTGTGACCCATACAGCATGCAAACACAAAGTTAGCTTAAGCTAGAGCAGGAATAACATCTGTAAAAATGAAAGTCGGAAAAAAAACTTCACTGCCGGTGAAAAAAAAAAGAAGAGTTTTTAGCTGTGGTCTTCTTCTTTGATCCAAAACAAATATAATTTATGTAATGTTTTTTGTTACCTCGCTGTATGTGCCATCGGGGTTGCACACAGGCACAAAGACCTGTGGGAAGAGCTTCTTGGCTTGTTGCTCTGTATACTTCTTCTCTGCTACACATCTGGATGTATCTGAGAAGCACCACAAATCACCAAAATCACTAAACATCAGAGAGACCCATGATTCAACCCACAACTCAGCTATTTTTTTATGCTCCACAACTATGAAACCAACATACTTAAAAAGTCAGAGGAAGATGTTGAATCTCACAGATGATGAAGAATTAGAGAAATATGTGGAGAGAGTGAGAGGAAGGATGGGATTCAGAGGAAGGGGGGGTGGATTTTCAAGATGTTTCGGAAGCTGCAGATACTCATGTGGCTGGGAATAGAACCAACACCGCCAGTCTTATTAGGAGTGAATCCGGAAAGCCTGCACTTTGCCTGGTGGTAAAGCCATTACTGAGTGAGGCAGCTTATTCTGCTCCTGCATAATATTCCAGTCACCCAAAAAAAAAGGGCTGATGCACAAGGAAAACCTGACCCATCCTTAATGTCTGTCTCACTCTGCTCCTAAACCTCGACCATCTGCTAAGTTCAGCCTGAACTGTCCCCTCCGAGTATTTGTTGATATAAATGCAGGTCAGAAACTTTTCACCTTCGTGCAGCTCGAGTCTTTTCACATCTCCCAGCCAGATCGATGCTTCATTCTTTCATTCCACTGGTGTCTCTGCTCACCTGGCCAACAACACCAGCTGTGCAAACTCTAAAGAAATGTTAAGCAGGGATGGATTTGATGGTAACTTGTTGTGGCACATCAGCAGCCACACAGCACTCGTGTGGCTGGGAGCTTAAAAGCACATTAAAACAATGAGTCATCCTTAGCTAAAAAACGTCCACCAGTTTGGTCAGCAGACTTACAGTTCAGTGTCCATTACACCATTACACATGTGAGGGAATGGGTACTGGTTTCTCTCAGTCTAAAAAAGTGCACATGTGTCACTGACACTGGTAAGGAGATGTTCCGGATGGAGGAAACACTATGAGCTGAGGCGCTCTAAAGTTAGCTCCAGTGGAAAAACCCCAAACCATCGTCCTTCTCCAGGGGGCTCCTACCAAAACGCTGTCTGGAAAAAATGACAGGACACTTGAATCATCTAAGCGCAGTGATAGAAAACAAATGTGGTGCCACTCTCACCATGCTTAAACACAATCCCATCCCTGTGTTGTTTAAAGGCCAGACGAAGCCTCTGGTTTATTTCTGCAGCTTATTTTCTGCCTTTCACTCCTTCCGTCCAGAAGCAGGGGGTCATGGTGGCGATCTTATTGATGCATACAAGACGACTTTCATGGACTCTTGTCCCTTTCAGCTTCCTGGCTGGGATCCCCTATTAGCTGTCCACCACATCCAGATGTCCCCTAAGAGACATTGCCATGGAAACCCAGCATGGGTACAAAATGGTGCAACGCTCTTTTTTTTTATCATATGAAACTTCTTTTAAAGCAAATCTTTTCACTCGCGTTCTCTGCATTAGTGGTGTGATGTTGTAATGTGGTAAGAAAGGGGCATTGTCTCCAGTCTGTAGAGCGATGAACTGGCAGTATAGAGTTAGTGAGTGGGGCGGGGGCGAGAAGGGGTCGGGAGCTGAAGCATTGAGGTGCACGGGTTCTTCCTTGGAACAAGGACTTCAACAATGAGAGAGTCTGTGAGTTGCCTGACCTCTCTGGCTCTCATTCCCATTTTGATTTTCATCCCCAGTTCTGTATTTGTCACATACTTTACATGTAGCATGATAAAAATGTTAATTCTTGTTGGGACATTCTTACCAGCGTATGATAATCTCAAGTCATTTCAGATCAGTGAGAAAGCTGTTGTGCTCATGAAGTCTGTAGGTTGAAAAACACGATTTCTACTGATAACATAATCATTTATTATTTAGACAAATTGATGACACTTTCTCCTTCACACAAATGGTGTGAACTGTGCAACCATCCAGGCTTCAGTGCACTCCCCCTCACCCACTCTTGCAGTGTCAACCCCACTTGTCCACCCAGCACTCAAAGATTCAATTATGCTGAAATGAATTTAACCCACAAGTTTCTGATGTGACCCCCTTGGCGCATTTAAGAGCGTCAGGCGGCGCTGAAGCGTGACTCATGACCTGACCTTTGCATGGCCCTCGGTTGAACTGCAGCTGGGGGTCGCGGCACTTGGCTCGGAGGAACTCGCAGCGAGATGTGAAGGTCCTACCGTCGGAGGCACACAGGGGCTTGCGAGGACTTTTTTCGCATTCCATGTTGCACTCCTTATCCTGATCCACCCGCAGGAACTGCAGAAGTGAGAAAGTGGAAGATAAGCAGAAGAAAAACTCTTGCTAAATGAGCGATTTCTGGGAAGCTGTGAGCTCCACACCAAAAACATTTTGATCTCCACAACTGCAGGTGAGATTTTTGAGGGATTTATGAAGATTAGGGGAAGGAGCTTTACAAAAACCAACTGTTAACACTGAATGAGTCAAAGGTAGGAGACATATCCATATCCAAAGCCACACAATTGCTTTTCTGTTGCTTAACTGTGGTTATTAATCAAAAATTAAGTGGCACATGAGTTCATAAAACCACTATTAAGTACAAATTCAATAGTGCATTAGAGGAATAAAAGAAAAAAAGCAATGTCAGCACAAGCCAGGGTGCAGCCGTGCTTTGTTTTTGTCTAAAGGCCAAGAGAGGACGTGACTGACACTTCAAATTGCCTTCGTGTGTGCTAACACCTGCACAGGTATTCACCTGGACTCAATCCTAGATACGTTCTGCTCAGTCATGAAAAGAGAAACATGGACATAGACCTCTGGATGAACGCATTGGATCACCTGTGTCAATGCCACCATTGTGTATGCCACTGCGGCATGAAACCCCCTCGCCGAGCCACACAATGGGCCGGCGGTGGTGGTGAGGGGGGTGGCAACAAGCTGTGACTGCTACAATGAATAAAAAGGCTGAATGAGTGGCTGAATAAACTAGATGTCAGAGAGCTTTGTGCGGCTACAGTGTGAGCGTTTTCGTAAAGTTTGTGTGAATCACCCACTCTGCCGAGCGGAAAAAAACAAACTGCACGCAGGTGCTGTTTTCAGCCAGTTTACTCAAGGATAAATACCTCTATCACTTCTTTGTCTCCTCTCTTATAAAGAAAATATTTGCACATATTAAACACGGGCCTTTTCCTTCCTGTTTTGCTCCTGTGTTTTGGGAAATGTTTGTTCAGTTTTAAGCGACTACACGCATATCCAATATCTGTCTCAGTCAACTATTCACAGCAGACAGACACATGGCAACATTCCCTCACATGCACTTCTGTGGCAAAAAAACCTGAAAAAAATCAAAAGCTTCACTTAAAAGTTTCCAATGGGTGATCAAAAGAAACGATGTGGCGAAAGAAAAGAAAAGACACAGCTCAATGACGGGTGAGATGATCACCAGTTAAAAAAAATAAATAAAAAAAAGTAGCATCTGACAACTTCCTAAATGAAGTGAGAGATGAAGTTTGGTGGCAGCCCCCCCTGCGTTCAGACAAGCACGGCTGCAGGGCTGCATGCACCTGGGAGAGGGTTGGCAGGGGAGGTAGAGTTGCCCTGGGCCAGTAGGGGGGATATACAGCCCACTATGTCAGCCTTGGTCATAAATCTTCTTATGAGGGGGGGGGGGATCAGAGCAGTGAGGCCCGTTTAAACACATCGGAAGAAGAGCCATGGGGGGAGGATGAGTCTTTCAAGCTGAAGTTGTTCAAAAAATATTTGAATGAGTCTTTTTGCTTATTGGCTTTTAAATGTGATTGTAAAGTGATCGAACACCACACTGGTGCACGGATGTCTGTCTCTCTTTCTGTTATTGACAAAAAGAAGAAGTATTTCCCTTCATTCCTTCGCTCACATGGATGAATGAGTGTTCAGCCTATCATACAAATTTTTGTCTTCTTATCTGGTAATTCAGTTACACTCAGAGTAAGAGATAAGGGAATGTAATAGTATAAAAACTGCTATTTTTAAGCTGAAATCAGATCCCAATAGAATATGTGTAATATTAACAAGATAAGGATATTTTATTAAGAATTATTATCATCACTACAGTTATAATAAAACTGCCATGGTTTTAATATTAGAATAAATTACTTTAATCCTCTCTCAACATCCACATCTGACTTTGCCTGCTTCTCATTATTAACTGGTAGTCCAGTATCCCCCCCCCCTTGTTAGTGTCTTAGTTCTAACTGACAGCATCCTGATCTAAGCCCCCCTCTATCTCCTGCTGACTTCACACACCAGTTAGGACACCAATCACCTCATCTCACCCTTCACTCTGTCTCTCACAGCCCCTTCACATGAAAATTATATTTTTTTGCAAAAACTGCAACCTTCCCAAAGCCAGCAACCACACTGATAGTGTCTGTGTGTGTTCAGTCAAGCCTGCCAGCTCTCTGCAAAGCCAGTGCCCTCACACTACTTCAGCATTATCAACATTGGCCCCTGCCAGCCAGCAGACTGACAACCCAAACAGAGTCATTGAGGAGCCCAGCATCCTGCTAAATGTTCACTATACAGCACACAGCAGAGCCCCGAGTTCTCCATACAGCTCCGAGATCACAGCATGGAAAAACACAGCAAGCCATGAAATCAGCCACCCATGAAATCAACCACCCAGATTCCCTATCAGAAATCCAAGTATTTATTTCAAAAAGTCACAGTTGGCCACACTGAAGATAGGCAACAAATAAGATGTGAAAGCCAATGAGAGGAAGAAGCTTTAGATATTAATGGTGTGATGAGGACCTCTTCCTCCTGTGCACACCCAGATCTCTGAATGTCTGGCCTGTGGTGATGGATGGGCACGGCTGAGGCACAGTTCTGACACTCCCCTGATGTCTCTTTCCAGCCTCTCCAAGTCGGCACCATCATCCTGCACAGCAACATGGTGGGGAGTGATGGATGGCCTCCACCTCAGCTACATGCAGTGCAGGCTTCCACCCTGATTTATCATAAAAGGAGACTCATGCAAGACAGGACACATATTGTGGCTCAAACCCATTTATTGCTGAAACCCTTTTCTTGTCTACTTCCAGACAGCTGGCTCTCACTTTCTCTGTTTGACTCTTTATTTTGCCCTCTTTTCTTTCAGTGTTTCTTTTGGTTTCTTTGTGTGATCTCTCTTGGAAGATGCTTTCTGCATCTGCTCAAAGAATACAAGAGGTTGGCAAAGGAACAAGAGAAGGGCAAGAGATGGCGAGACACGCAGAGTGTGAGGGGAAATTTTTTTTCCAAACCAACCGGCATACAAATCAAATCCTATTACCTCCCCCTGGCTCTGTGGCATTGTGGGATTGAATGGAGTATGAAGGAGGCGAGCCTCCAGCAGAGAGCCCATTGTAGGCTGATAAGGGCCTTGCGGGCTTGGAGGCCCCTGCTTCCAGTGCCCGGAGAGGCCCCTCACACCACAGCTCTGCAGGGTCAATGGGGGCCCCAGCTGAGAGCTGTGGCAAAAGTGTTAAATGGCCTTGGCGGGAGTTTCCTGCATGGATGCGAGGATGCAAAAGGGATCATTAGTTTCCAGCATGGTGTAAAGGGAGGAAAATGTCAGCCTATAACCAGCCTACTAACTCAATCAAAGGAAAAAAAGCATTTAATTGCTGGGAAAGATTAGAAAAAGACCCAGATATGTTGTGATCAAGTGATGATGAAAAATGCCTCCTCGGGCAGGTGCACAGTTTGAGTATGCACATGAGGACTGAGCCTATATATCTTATTAAATTGCTATCTGTAGATTTTAGTTTTTTGTTCTTTTAAAGGCAGCCAATGTTCTATGTGCTCTCTTCCTTTCACACATCATTTCATACTCTCATTTACTGTGGAAAAAGTCTGCCTCATGAATAACCTGGGCAAATATCCCATATATTGGACTGCCTATTTAACCTCAAATATGCACAAAATATCACATACAGACATTTCCTTGAAACCGGCAACAACCTCTCCTGTGTCACTCAAACAATAAGCCATTAATCACTCACTGAGTTGTGTAAAACAAAGTCCAGTGCTCCATGTGCTTTTCTAATAAAGTAGGTCTAATGAACCACAGCGGAGAAGTATGTCCCTGACATAGAAACCACTGCAACATACAATGAAGTAGAGAGACATTTCTCATACTTGCAGTTTTATCACAAGCATGTTGGACATTGTTTGATATCAAAACACACCACAAACACAGCTGCGCCTGTGTAACCTTTCCATTACTTGCTGTGGAAATATGATCACCTTTAAAGAAAGACTAAAAACACACATCTTATCTGTAGATTTGGTGCAAGTGATTGTGTGTCAATTTAGAAGAGTGCTGGCTCAGTGAAACAATTCCTCCCACATTCCACAACTCCATAGTGCTGTCAGGGAAAAAGGATCTCCAACCTTTCACCTACAGGTTAACAACTCCTGGCCATTTGTTTCCAATTGAATACTAAGGCATCTTAACCCAAGCCATAAATATGGTGCTAGGGAGGTGGCTGTCACATCAACCTCTAAATCAGGAGAGGAAAGTCTCTGACACTGCACATTCCGCCCTCTATTAATCCGTCTTTGGCACTGTACCTGAACTTGATCATGGCCATGAAATTCCCCTCAAGATGCACTTTCTTCTGCAGTTTGATAAAAAAAGGGACAAGATGCTGCTGCCCTGCCTTGTGATGTAGCATGACAAGTGGCAGTTCAGCCTCTGAAAGGCCACTAAAATGACAACAGTAGAGAGAGCAGAGAAGCTGGGAGGCTGGCAGGCAGGTAACAGGCACTGAGAGCAAGTCACAAGCGAGGAAGCTAATTCCTCAAAGGCAAGATTGCAGCTTTGCATACTTAGACAATCAATGTAGACACTTTGAAACACTGGGCTGGAGTTTACATGACTAAAAAGGAGCACAAATATATTTTTTCAAGTGAAAAGTTCTCTGGAAAGGATTTCTTATGTTTTAGAAATTCTGCCAGATCTGAAACATTTAAACAATGAAAGCTTCTTCCTTTGGGGGAACATTTTTCCAAACGCATCTCAGTAATGTTCTTATAGTAGCTTCAAATGAATCAACGTTAATTCAATAATTGCTGCATAAATATGTTTGATTTTTAGAGGGAAAAGTGTTGAATGAAAAACACCTGCTTTAAAGCAACAGCTCTGTCGTTAAATAATGTATTTGGCAGAATGGGATCGTCCCATGATTACGCATGGAATGCACAGCATATAATTCTCTTTAAAACCGTATTTTACTCGTGGAAAAGAATGTCAAATATTTTGTGACTTTTAAGTGGCTTCATACCGTGAGAGCGGAGAACTTCTGAGCGCATCCAGCGCACAGCAGACAGAGGAAGACCAGCAGCGGACAGACGCGCATCCTGACGCAGCGAGGCAATAAACTCTCCAAATTACGCACGGTCCAAAATTCCCTGCGCTGCGTGGACTTCACCTAAGTATAAAAAATTGACCTGGTAGAAAGTAAAAAATGTCTCAAAAATCCAAACTATTCCTTGTGAAAAATGCCTGTGCCGAAACGCTGCTGGTTTATTTCACTTCGTTTCCTTGGTTTCGTCTGCCACAACGTTTGTGTAGACACTCTCCTTATTTCTGGCAGGGCGATAAACCCCCCCTGTATCCCTGACCTTTTCCCCTCCCTCGATGTCTCCTCTTTCTTTTTTCCTCCCTCAAATTCAACTTGTTGTCACTACACCCCTTTCTTCCACACTTGATTTTTTTTTCTTTTGGTTGAAGAGATCTCTTATCGGATGCAGGCTGTTCTCCGGCCGGTGTGGAGGCAGGTAACAAGGTAGGTGAAGGAGTAGAGGGACTCCGTCTGCTGCTGGTAGCTCAGCCAAACACGTCACGTAATTTTCTCGTTCACCCACCTCCTTAAAAACCAGGACACCTAGACTTTTTTCTTTCCCTCAAAACTTTATGATGATGTTCGACTTGCAGATGGGACGGATAACAGAAGAAGAAACAATCAGCACTCACATTTTACTGCTCTGCACTCACACACAACACACACTGTAGCTTCTTCATGCGGGCCAGATACATTTTTCATTAATAAAGTTCTCAAAGAAAAGGTGCACAAACTCCTACAAGACACAAACAGTGGTCGAACAATTTAGCAGCTAGTAGGATTCTATGAACGAGAAATTATTTTATATTTGGTCCTCTGATTAATTCAAATGGCATTTTAAAAGGAAAGCAGCACATCCATCAGTAGAAATATAAACTGTCTCGTGAATGATGAGGCCAGATTTTAAGAGACGTGGATCAGTTCAGTACTTCGTCTTCGAGCCGACAGAAATTTGCCAAATCCGTGGCCATCAGGCGCTCCTGCAGTGTACAAAACGACATTTTGCAACTTTGGCGCCACCTAGAGGTATTTACCAGTAGATGCACGTTTTTACAGGCTAATCAACAACTGTATTTAGCTGAGTGATCGCCAAAGGTTCAAATCCAGTCAAATTTGTTTAATTACTGCTCATATGTGAGACTGTATGATACCTAACCTACACTTTTGGAACATCTAAATGTGACTCAATAAAATTTGAAAGTAAAACCAATTTTTTTTTAAAAAAAAGCCAAAATGTGGGGCAGGCCTATTTTGATTGGTCAGACACAGGTGAAGTCTAATTAATACCCACCTACCTTATGTGATTCAGGAAATCAGGGGAGAAACATGTGATATTTCGACTATTTATACTTTGCACAAAAGCCCACATGCAGCGAATATAAGTGATAGCTCTCTTCCTAGACCCATGTATTGTAAAAGCTGCAATGATTTGCCTTATTGGGGCAACATTCTCTTGACAGGAATGAATGAATAAATAAATGAATAAATAAATGAATATCATTATTTGGAATATACTGGTGTCCACTTTCTGTCTTGGATAGCATTGTTTCAATGGTTACACTTTTCCAGGAAAGAAGGTGTAATTCTGCCGCATTTAGTGTCATAACAAATCATTTGGTGTTTTGTTGTACTCGTTTGCAGTATTTTTTATTGCAGTATTCATTTGTTGATTTGTTTGTTGTTATTGAACCGCTATTTGATTCTATTTATTTGTTATATTATTATAGATTCAATCAGAGCCTGTTAAAAAGTTTTTTGTCTGTGTTTGCCTGATTTCAATGGTGTTGTTTTATTCTTAGTATATGTACCTCATATGTGATGTTAGTGTTTTGCGATGAGTATTGTAAATGCGTATTTTTGTATTGTCACTGTGTAACCTGTGCAGACCCCAGGAAGAATAGCTGCTGCTATGCAAAAGCTAACGGGGATCTTAAATAAACAAACACACAAAGTGGCGATCAGTCAGTGGCCCTCTGGTTGTCACTGAAAAAATATTTTAAAGGAATCATCACTGTGTATTATTTTACTCATATTTTATACTCTTATTAAATGTAAGTTTTTATCAGCTAAGTTTGGTCATTTTATGCTTTTGTGCCCTACTTTTGGTAGATAGATAGATGGATAGATAGATAGATAGATAGATGGATAGATAGATAGATAGATAGATAGATAGATAGATAGATAGATAGATAGAT
>JAOXYM010000017.1:7091741-7120774 GCA_028567055.1 Leptatherina wallacei
TTTGTAGCAACTTTGTGGTCATCTTGTGGTTGTTCTGTCTATCGTGTCTATCATTAAATTTTAGATTTGAACCCACCACCTCCCGGGTGAGAGTCATGCGCGCTGAGCAGTCAGCCAAAGGGATATCCTGTGGCCAAGTAGCCAGGGCACATCATCAATCGGAGGCAATAGTGACAGGACCCTCACTGTCACATAATGATAATCTTATGTCTCCGCATTCAATTTTTGAGAATAGAAACAAACAAATAAAATGAAAATAATGCTGTGCAGATTAATATTTAGATGAATAATTTGTCATAGTCTGAAACAAACAACAACAAGTCCGGGATATTAGGGATACAGAGAAATATAATTGCAAACACTCAATTTCCCATAATGCTCCTATTACGCTGCGCTTAGCTTGTACGTCACGCCGTCTTCCTTCCGTTTTCTCTCCTTTCCACCGCCAGCTGCGTGGTTTAGCGGCTTTAGCTCATTGGCAGTCCCATTTTCCTTTTTTAATTCACCATTCTCTGAGCTTGGACTAATAATTACCAACATGTCGTACCACGAAGAAGAGGAAGTTGCTGTATGTAAATATTTTACTGACACTTAGACGCCTGCTGTTGTAATAACCATGACCGTCGAGTTAGCGGTTAGCTATAAAGCTAACCTTATTCTACCCTGTATAGTACAACTATAGCTTGGGGTGAGCTAGCATGATCATAATAATGGATGTGCTCTAAGTTTTGACAAGGATGCACCAATACTGTCAAATTGCCTGTGATATGTATCTAGGTTTGGAAGGTAGACGACACTGTTAGATGCTAAGTTGGTTAGCGTTAATGATGGCTGTCTTAACAGATGTCTACTTTGCATCAGTCATGAATGTCTGACCACTGTTTCCCCACAGTATGATCCGTACGCCTACACAAACGACTACGATCTGCACACCGGTTAGTATACGCACATTAATCCTGCTTTTTCACAATGCAAGAAATCACCTTTCCTGTACAAAGCTTGTACTTAAGAGTACAATCTGCTTAAGAATTACTACAGTAAATCAAACAATAATAAATTGTGTTATTTTCTTCTGCTCTCCCATCTCGTACCAGGCGATCCTAAAGCAGACCTGGCCTTTGAAAGACAATATGAACAGCAGACCTATCATGTCATCCCAGAGGTGATCAAGAACTTCCTGCAGTATTTCCACAAAACCATCTCCGACTTGATCGATCAGAAAGTTTATGAGCTGCAGTCCAACCGTGTGTCCAGCGAGAGCATTGAGCAGAAGATCTACGAGATCCAAGATGTCTATGAGAACAGGTAGGCTTTTTTGTTGGTAAAGCATGCAATGGTTAAATTTTTTCTCCCTTTAAAAGAAACATCAGCGTTTGTTTGTGTTCTGGATGAATATAGTATTTCTTATTTTGCTCCTGATCAGCTGGAACAAGTTGACTGAACGTTTCTTCAAGAATTCTCCATGGCCAGAGGCTGAGGGGATTGCATCTCTTGTTGGCAACGGTTAGAGTGACAACCATATCCTTTTCTACTCTTACTTTTGCATGAATGTCATCATTTATAGATATACTTTGTTATAATTGTCACATCAAGATAGTTGTACTGTTTATTAAGCTGCTTTTATTGCATCAGACAATAGACTTGTGTTATTTTTTCTAAAGGGTTTACTGTGGTGTGGATCATCAACAAAGATGTTTTTTTGCCTGCTATTTTATACAGATGCTGTTTTCCTCATCCTCTACAAGGAACTCTATTACAGACACATCTATGCTAAAGTCAGCGTGAGTAACTGCACAATATAAATATGTGTTAAGCTCTTGGTTGGCTGCAAACTAACCTCCAAAACACATTGGAACATTTCCAGTATTTTATTGTAAACTTATTTTTTTTGTATAATTAGGGCGGGCCAACTTTGGATCAGAGGTTTGAATCATACTACAATTACTGCAACCTCTTCAACTATATTCTCAGTAAGTCTGTCCTTATTTTCCTCTCTCATCTGTAGTTTTCTATGTAAAATAACTGACGAGAGACCAGTCTCATGAGAATATTTAACTGTGAACAGATGCCGATGGCCCTGCTCCCTTGGAGCTGCCAAACCAGTGGCTCTGGGACATCATTGATGAGTTCATCTACCAGGTGAAAGATTCTTATCAGTTCTTATTTCCCTTCTTCAGTTATGCATTAGCACTAATCCCTCCCATCTCACCCTACCTAACAATGCATGATAAGTCTGATTCAATGGTGTTAACTCTGATGTTGAAACATTTCTTTTCCCTTTCAGTTCCAGTCTTTCAGTCAGTATCGCTGCAAGACGGCCAAAAAGTCAGAGGAGGAAATTGAGTTCCTGAGGAACAACCCAAAGATCTGGAACGTCCACAGCGTCCTCAATGTTCTCCACTCCCTGGTGGATAAGAGCAACATCAACCGCCAGCTCGAGATCTACACCAGTGGAGGTACACAACAATATTTCCACAATTTTAGATTAAAATGAAACTACAAGAAGCTTTTCTTTTCGATATCTGGTGTAAAGTATTTTTAGTGTATGAATGGACCTAGTTTACAAGGTTGTTAACATATCATCAATGTGGTGGGTTGCAGGAGACCCTGAAAGTGTTGCTGGAGAGTATGGCCGTCACTCCTTGTACAAGATGTTGGGCTACTTCAGCTTAGTTGGGCTTCTGAGGCTTCACTCTCTGCTTGGTGATTATTACCAGGCCATCAAAGTCCTGGAGAATATTGAACTCAACAAGAAGGTAGAGCCTTATTCACTGTACCTAATGTAGAGAGTGGTACACTCAAATACTACTAGCAGCAATACTACATAGTATGCTAAACCACCTATTTATTTTAATGGATTCCGTTTGTTTTCTTGTAGAGTATGTATTCTCGTGTGCCCGAGTGTCAGATCACCACCTACTACTATGTGGGTTTTGCTTACCTGATGATGCGACGTTACCAGGATGCAATCCGAGTCTTCGCCAACATCCTCCTCTACATTCAGAGAACAAGAAACATGTTCCAGAGGTCCACGTATAAATATGAGATGGTCTGTACCTACTTGTCCGCCATACAAAACACGACCGTAGAAGATAGAAGTTGCTGAGAAAGTTTTCTGAAAAAACCTCTGTGATGCGTTTTTATTGAAGCAGATGACAAGCTGTTTGTTTTGTTTTTAGATCAATAAACAAAATGAGCAGATGCATGGTCTGCTGGCAATCGCTCTCACAATGTATCCGATGCGCATTGATGAGAGCATCCACACCCAGCTGAGGGAGAAGTATGGAGACAAGATGCTGCGTATGCAGAAAGGGTACGACTGATACTGACCGACTGCTTCTCTCACTGGATTATTTAGTTTTCTTTTTTGTATATTGTTTTGCCACTTCAGTCATTTTACATTGGGAATAATGTAGGGCTGGGTATCATCACTAATTCCCTGAATCGATTCGATTACATTCACAATAGTCGATTTCGATTCATTTACAGCTTTTTGTTTAGCAACACTTATTCTTCTTTAATATCAAGTAACTATTTTCATAAAACATTGAGCATGATGATAAAATTGCTCTAAATATCGACTAAATCGATCCTCACGTTTTAAATTGATTCGATTTTTTTAACCCACCCCTAGAATAAGGATTTTATGAAATGTTCTTTGCACTTTTCTGTACATTGACACAACTAAAGCTTCATTAAACTGCTGAAAATTTAGCTGTATGTGTTTTATCTGGGTGTTTGTTTGCAGCGTACTGTAACAACTTTCTCACTGACACTGTTTTCTTTTCCATCTCAGAGATCTGGCAGTGTTTGAAGAGCTGTTCAGCTTTGCCTGTCCCAAGTTCCTCTCACCTGTAGTGCCAAACTACGACAATGTCCACCCCAATTACCACAAAGAACCTTTCCAGCAGCAGCTGAAGGTCTTTGCTGAGGAGGTGCAGCAGCAGGCTCAGCTGTCCACCATTCGGAGGTACAGTATCCCAACGTGTCCGGCAAACCCTTTTAAAGCTAATTTGTTGGATGGTGCTTATTGTGTCTCATGTTTATCATCACGTTTGTGCAGCTTCTTGAAGCTGTACACCACCATGCCAGTAGCAAAGCTGGCAGGATTCCTGGACATGACGGAGCAGGAGTTCCGTATTCAGCTGCTCGTCTTCAAACACAAGATGAAGAACCTGGTGTGGACCAGTGGAATCTCAGCCCTGGATGGAGAGTTTCAGTCTGCCTCTGAGGTCGACTTTTACATTGACAAGGTAAAGTCTAAACATGCATGGTTCACTGTTATACTCTGCTTTAAGTACTTGAGTGTCTGAAGAGATTTTTCTCAAACCCTTCCTCAGGACATGATCCACATTGCCGACACTAAAGTAGCCCGTCGGTACGGAGACTTTTTCATCAGACAGATCCACAAGTTTGAAGAGGTAAGAAGTGATTATCATGCAGAGTGGAATTACTCATTCTGACATCAGAAGAAAGTCTTTTTTGTGTTTACTAAAGTTTTTTCATTCGTGATACAAACTACCGTCATATATGATATGTAATATATGACTTGTTTTGATCACAGCATCTATATAATATTTGTGTATAAAAAGATGAAAACATGCCTGCTCGTGTCTCCCTACAGTTAAACAAGACGTTGAAGAAGATGCCAGTCACTACTACCTCTGCAACATCAGGAAGCGCTGCAAGCCGGGCAGTCTGACCAGGCAGTGAAGGGGACCTCTAGGACGGAGTTGTCCATGGTCTTCCTCCAGTTTTTTGAAAGCTATTATTGATGAAAACTTTTCTATATAACCTGGCAAAAATAAAAAGGATTGAGTGATCTACTAGAATGATTTTTTTTTCTCTTTATAAGTATCTACATTTATTAACCACTAGGGGGCAGTATATACAAGCTGTTACACTAGGAAACCTGAAGGATGAAGGTACTTTTAGCAGCATGTTAAGGGTTCACCGTAATTATTTTGTTCAGATTGCACTAGAGGTCAAACTTGGAATAATTTAGTTGTAGGTGTTTATGGGGTCACACATGTTTAGTATTATATTTCCGATTTTCCGGCTTTAGTCTGACAGCGTTTTCTTTAGCATCAGTCACATCACGTCTGGCAGATCTGTCTGCTATCATCCCAGTAACCGCAGTCGCAAGCTGTTGCACATTTCTTTTATTATCACAGATCATCCCACAACATTTCCCGACACAGATCTCAGGGCTGGCGACGATGACAGAAATAAAAACTTACAAAATGAGAATATAAAAAAAATAATTTTTCAAAACACACCACTCATCAAACAGCATCAGTTGTCGTATAAAGGAAACAAATTGACATGTCACCATAGAACAATATACTCTGACTCCAAACATCCAAAATGACCTATTTTTGTAAGCCAGCATTTTTCTTCAAAAAATATTTTTTATTTTTTTTATTTCAGAAAGTAAAAAAATAAAGCAAAATTGCTCATTTTGAGCATGACCTTTACTCCCCCAGGTGGCAGTGTAAAGTCTGTGTGGCCACAATGCCATCTTTATGTTTATCAAAATGATTTTTTCCCCATTTATAAGTCTTTAATTGCCTTTTAAATCAAACTTGTTTTTTTCCCTTTTCTCTGGTGTCAGTCCCAGACAACCTCCGTCTTCAGTCATTTATGAAGTCACTTAGTTAAGGGTTCTCCTTGTATGACTGACACAGTCATGCTGAAAGATGGAGAGGTGGACCACGGTGTGAAGGTTTATTTTTACCAATCCAGACTGGAGTATAAAGGTTTTTTTTTTTTTAACAGAAAGATCTTTTGCACCAAACTACAATAATGGCCAAGCCACTTCACTCATCACCAAAGTTACCATCACCTGGATAACAATGCAAGTTCCAATGTTTGGATGAAACGTTCGATTATTTCCAAACAACAAAATGTATCTATTGAATAAGAAAAATCTTCCCACCCGCGCCCACTCAGCACTGAGTAAATCATCTTGCCAAAAGATGAAAATATCAGCCTGATTATGTCATTTTCTCTGTTTCCTCTTATTGGCCATCTGCTGGTCTGAGTGTGTGTATATTCTTCTTCTTTTTCTTTAGTGTGTGTGAGTGTCTGCAGTCCAGGCGCAACTTCAAGGATCAGTGAGAATGAGGCACGTTTTGACGATATCAAGGTCATGGTTCAACAAATGTTTCTCATAAAGAGACTGAGACCATGTCCTCCACTTGGCTCTTTGGACAACATTTATTGATTCCAGTTGTCTTTTCGCTCGCCGAAGACGTGCGTCCTGCGTGTGGCTTTTCTTTTACAAGAATCATTTGAATAAACCTTTTCAAGACCATCGTCAATCCACTCAAACCAACCCAGCGGTGAGTAAAGTCCTCCTGCAGGCTGCACTGAGGTTGGCTGATGAGATTCCCTAGACTACACACACTCCTCCTCCAGTCATTCCCACCCTTATTAGGGTGGCGGTGTAGAGGCACAAGGACACACACGAGTCATGGCTGTGCTCAGACCAGCGAGGCCTCGGCTAGTCATAATTCTGTGATCTCCAGTGGACTCTCTGACAGGATGTCCCCGTCCTTGTGACGGTGCATTGGGGTGGACTTGGCTGACTCTGTGCGGGCGTTGTGTTCCGAATACAACCCCCCATCAGCATTCAGTGCCTCCAGAGAGCGTGCCAGGGCCCGCTGGTCGTCCTCAGGCAGGCTGTTGAGGTCAGAGGTCAAGAGGGTTCCTGTGCTGCCGTGAACAACGTGCACGCCTTCAGGCCCCTTCAACTCCACAGGAAGCTTGTGCTTGAAGCGTAGAGTACCGCGACCTCCACCCAGGCCCAGATGCTCATCCTCATCGGTGTCCAGATCACTCTGGATGAGCTTTTAAAGGTGGATGGAAGAGGGAGAATGAGTGAAGCAGCCGATTAAAACTGGGATTCAGTGCAGTAGGTTGACAAAAACACAGATTTGTTAGCAGAAGCTTCAGGAGAGAAATCTGTAGGTTAGAAATAAATCACACCAACTGAGAAATGTGTGACAAAAGAATAAGAGATTCCACACCAGACCTGGTTTAAATAGAGACAAACAATGTTGCCTTGTTTGCATGGGGCATTCACATCAGAGCAAAGTTCAGAAGCCTAAGATTTTCACACTGAATGCTCCAATTCCAGTCAGTTTCAATTCACAGGTTTTGTGTTTTTAAAGGTAGGAGTGAAGGAAGAAGTGAACAGGAGGCACGTCAGAGCAGCAGACAGGACGTCAGTAAGGGAACTGAGAGGAATGCCAGATCACTCTCCAGCAAAGACAGACAGGAACAGAAGCAGGCGCATAGATCACCAGTTTCTCCGAGCCCACCTCAGTGACTGATGACTGGTCTCCCTGGCTGGTGGATACGGTGACGAGCCGAGCTGCAAAGAGCTTTTTCAGCCTTAGGTAGTCATCCAGGACCACCTTTAGCAGGGAACCCTGACGAGACGGCAGTTAGGATGAAACAGAGTCTACGACACAACCCACCATACACACTCTAACTAATAAACAAGAATCCTCTGCAGGAATGTCACAGATTACAACATCTCAGCCTCCACAGCCTATCTTTAAGTTTTTGAGGCCTTTGGATTACCCTCAGGACTGAGTGGAACAAGTCTTTAGTTGTGTCCCCCCCCCAAAAAAAATTTTTTTGGAAGGATAGAGAAAGGTTTTTTTCTGTGTGTGTATCATTCATGGTCCTCACCTTAATAGGCCCGTCTCTCATGATCTGACCCAATTTAGCAATGTTGTCATACTCCTGAATGGCTGCTCTCAGGTAACGATCATCCTCAGGTCTCGCTTGAGGTTCCCGACCAAAAGTGCCCTGTGATGATCACACACACATAATGACATAATGTGAAGATCTCCTGTGTACAATCAATGACTGACACAAAGGGCAACCCATAATGTAAGATGAACGTTAATACTGACATGAGTACGAGCAGGACTGTTCCACAGGTCAGTTATCTCACTGAGGTTCTCAGGCAGGTCGTCCTCATGGTCGGCCTGAGCAGCCAGCTCCAGGTTACGGCAGAATGGGTCCAACCACACCGGATTAGCCCTGCAGAGGCAAAGGCATCATATCCAAACATCAATAAATATAAAATAAAAAAAAAACCTCAAAGTTAGAATACCAGTGGACTTCACTTAGTTGACTATGGTTTAAAGAATTTCCAACTTTTGTGTCATAAATAAGAAGCTAAAGTCATCATAGAGCAGAAAGACCTGAAACAGGAACAAACGGTGAAACTGACCTTTTCTGCAGAAAAAAAAGAAAAAAAACTTTCAAATTCTTAAGCTGTCCAGTTTATATTGATCTTGTTAACTTATGCAAAAACACAGCATGTTTGAATAATATGAAGTGTTATAATGGAGAGTTGTGATAGGGAGTGTTATCCGATTGATCTCTGTTGCCTTTATAGTAAAAACAAAAAACCAAAACGTATCTATCTACTTCCCAAAACTCAACTCTTGTAAATGATTTATGCCCACCAGGTGTGGAAATAAAGATGTTATCTCACCCCTCAAAAGAGTACTTGTTAGTGTTGGGCATGTCCAGGATGTCCATTAGACCTTGGTTTCCTGTATGGTTGAAAGCAAATATCTATAAGAAAAACAGCCATGCAGCTTTGCAGCATGTTGAACTAGATTTTGCACTGTATGTCATCCGATGGCAAAGCCACATCCTGAGCAGTAAATGGGACCGTCCCGCCAGTAAAGCTGCTTCTTACCTGTTGATCCTGCAACGATTGCTTTCAGCTTCCTCTGGTGTCTGCAGCACAGCGAGAGAAACATCATGAGAACATAAACATTGCTGCTCCGGTTAACAGCTTAAAACATGATGCAGCTGTTTTCAAATCACTCAGTCCTCAAAAGAAATGTGCAAGAGTTCAAAATATCTGGAGGATTCTTACACTCTGCGATAGTGCCAGTTCATTGTTACAAACAAAATTCCTGCCAAGCACAGCAGCACAGCAAGGATAATGATGACCAGCTGTGAAAGAGTGAAAGGAAGAAAGCTCAAAAGCACCAGTACAAGATAACATCTGCAACAGTCTGTGGGTGGAAGGAGCTCTGGGCTCTGCAGACCTGCAGTGTGGAGATGTCGTCGGGGAGTTTGTCACCAACAGCAGGCTGAACGTCCACAACATTGTATGTCCTAAAGAGGTTTCTAAGCTGCTCTTTGTTCTCATCAATCATCTGGATTACCCTGCAAAATGTGAAAGACAAGATGTCACAGCAGAGCAGAGACCTGTGTCTACAGAGACGACGTCTTCAGTCTCGTGTCAGACACTGTGTGTTACCACAGAGATTTGGAGTCGGAGCACAAAGATGTACAAGACCTTTCAACGTCGAGGATGGCGTTGGTCTGGTTGTTGACGAAGTGAATGAGCATGTCAGTCTGAACGTAGTTCACTCTGCCTTTCTTGTCCACATGGAACTAAATAAGATAAGATATAAGATATTTATAATGTGCAAATAGAAATATAAACCAAACCAACAACGCATGATCACAAAGAAGCCTAACCTGTATGTCATCTAAATTAACAATAGCACCGGTGATGTTGGACAGCAGGTTGATGAAATCTTCCTGGTTTTCACGAACCAAATCAGGAATCTCGTTAAAGACTATTTTGACCCTCTGGTCATCCCGGAGAATGTAGATATTAACGTTACTGGTTGCACTGTGTCCTGCAAAGTCGCAGGCTAAAATCTCCAGCTGGAAGTAGCCTGGACTGTAGGCAGTAAAGAGGTCATATGTGCGGATGATTCCATCTGTCAAACCTGAGGGGATTGATTACAAGGCAGACATGGAAACAAATCAGACTCACTGGCAACACATAACTCATAGAGGTGCTTTCCATACAATGCACCCTGCTCTAGAATTCAGAAACACTGCTCACTGATAGATTTGGGCTGAACTAACAGGGAAATGTCTGCAATTGGTTTATCATTGTATAAAAACAATATGAATCCAGTTCTTAGAGAAACTTACCAATGGTGAAAATACTACCAACATCCTCACTGCCGTTGCTCTGGGACTGGAAGTAGCGGATGGTGACAATGTGGTACTGGACGATGCTATTGTTGCCAATGTCATTGTCTATAGCAACCACCTTAATTAACTCTGAACCCACTTTGGCATTTGCTGCTACTCCTGAAACAAGGAGGCAAAGAGGGAAGATTGTACTGGTTTACATAGAGAAGGGGTTACTGACCTTTTTAAAACTGAGAGCTACTTCATGGGTACTTAGTCATCTGAAGAGCTACCAGTTTAAAACACTACTGAAATAACAAATTTGCTCAGTTGCCATTAGTTATACATTAACATTAATTTGAATGAATAATGAAACTCATTTATGTAAAGACACTGATCACATTAATGTGTTTTCAAAGTAATTATAAACAATGACTTGAAAAGATCAGAAACAGATATCAATATTCAACACTTCATTTTTCTATTATTATTAGCAATAGTTTACATTTCCAGATGTCCATTTCTACATTTAATATTTCACTAGCAACAATTATTTTCTAAGACACTGTCATTTTCAAATCTATATAGATGCAAGAGGGATTAAAAAAAACATTAGCAACAGAATAAAACAACATTTTTAAACTCAGCTCACTGGTGAGTTGTGCTATTTTTAGAACAGGCCTGCGGGCGACTCATATGGTCTCTGGGAGCGACCTGGTGCCCGTGGGCATCATGTTGGTGACCCCTGACATAAAGTAACATACACACACACATACTTACATACATGCATAACACAGTACCTGCAGTGTATTCTGCTTTAGTGAAGCGTGGTGTCTGGTCATTGATGTCATCCAGTTCAATTTGGACTTCCAGGAGGCTTGGGTCAAGAGAAGGATCCAGGGCTTTGGCTCGTAATGACCTCTGACCCTTGGGTGGAGTCCAACTCCGGTTGCTGGAAGCCTTGATGATGATGGAGTAGACTGGTGTCTCCTCCCTGTCCAGATCCCTTAAAACCTTCAGCTCTCCATCAAAACTCAGGCCAAAGTTTCCTTCGCTCTTTCCTCCTTCAGGAAGAGATGGGTAGACACAAAGGTCTTCGTTATTCATAAGCTTTTGAAGTAAAATGGCTTTCATGTAACAACACAACAGACACACGATAAATTGGGAAAAAACTCCTTATCCTCTCTTTTAGGGTCCAGGAAATTACAGGATCAACAAATGGATTGAAATGAATATAATAGGGAAAAGCTTGGCCATATAGCTTCCTTATGAACTGCACAATTACAAAACACATTGCCACGTGTTAAAAACAATGCATTACCTGCAATGAAATAGTAGACGATGGCATTGGGTCCTTCATCGGCATCCACAGCCCTGGTTATGTTCCCCACCACAGTACCTGGAGGAGAGTGCTCAGCCACTTTCAACATCTGGTAAGGCAAGCTGCCACGCTGAGGTGTGTAGAGATGCGCACACACAGACCAAAAGAATGAAATGATAGCATACAACCATATTAACACCTCATCTGAAGGGCATTCAGAGACATAAACACTTACCGGTGGTTTGAGGAAGACAGGTTCATTATCGTCAATGTCCAACAGCGCCACCTGCAGAGGCTGTGTGGTCTCATAAGGCACTGGCTGGCCCATGTCACGGGCCACAATGATAAGCTGAGGAATCCATTTGCACGCAGTCAAAGACATGCTTTACATGTGTAATGTTTTAGATGCACAAACTTCAAAGACAATGTTAACTCACGCTGTGGAGGGCTTGTTTCTCTCGGTCCAGTTTTACAGTAGTGGTGATGACTCCAGACATGGCATCAATGTGGAAGTTTTCCCAGTCTCTATTCCCCCCACCTGTCTGCAAGAAGGCATAGCGAACCTCTCCATTCACCCCCTCGTCAGAGTCTGTTGCATACACCTCATATACTGGCAGGCCTGGAGGCTGCTCCTGCAGAGAGAGTCAAGATTGAGTCTTCATATTCTTTTTCCAGCATCATGACACTTCATATCTGTTCCAGTTAGTCCAATTTAATATACCTATCCCATATGTTTGAATTTTTTTATAATCATTAATTATCATTAAAAACAAACCAGTTAAACAAGGAGGACACATATATCTATAGTAGCATCACAATACCTATCAGGACATGACTGCAGATACCTCAGAGATATGGATAATGGTTCCATTAGCCGGCCTGACAAACACAGGTCTGTTGTCATTGACGTCTATGACTGTGATGATCAGGTCTGCAGTGCCCCAGAGAGGAGGACGTCCCTGGTCTGTAGCCACCACAGTGAAGTTGAAATGTTCTGAAGACTGAAGCAGACGCCGGGAACGTACAAGTCCTGTGTTTGGATCCAGGGAGAACGCATCTAGCAAAACAAAGAAAGAATAGCTGCGCCATAACTCCCTCCATGCTTCCCTCCTTTAATGTTGGAGCATCACTCTTTCAACCAACTCTATGAAGAGTTAAATGAGTGTATTCATACCTGAATGTGGTCCGAGCATGCTGTAGAGTACTGCAGCATTCTCGCCTTCGTCCAGGTCAACAGCCATGATTGTTATGACGGACGTACCACTGGGCTCATTCTCAAACACACTGGTGTTGTACACTCGCTGTGTGAAACGGGGACGGTAGTCGTTGACATCCAGGACTGTCACCAGGACCTGATGTGACAGAAAGGAGGCAACATTCAGGATAACAAGGTGCTGCTGAAGTAGCATCTGCTAAGTGTATCTCAGCACATACTACCAATGTTAAACCATTTCTACTGTTAAATAAACAAGAACTGTGACAGAGAGACTCAAGGATGTAAAACATCCACAATAAGTTTTTCCTTCCTTTTGTTTCTATCTGTTGTCAGTACACAGCTTTAGCCCAAAACAAAGGATTAAAACCTATGTAATATATATGATTTTGATTTCTTAGATACTGATATCTGTATTTTCTGCAAACAGATAAAAGAAATGTAATGCAACAAGGTGTCCATGTGCCTGATTTGAAGCATTACAGCTTCATGGTTCTACCTGGACAGAGTTCTCTCTTCTGTTGTTGGGGCTTCCACCGGGATTGTCTCGAGCAAGAGCAGTTAAAGTGTAGTGGTCCTTTGTCTCTCTGTCCAGAGGGGAGAGGATATAGATCTCTCCCTGACAAAGAAGAGAGAAAGTATGATTAGGAAGGAAGTCTGGACTGGGAGTGGTGGCTATATCAGGACATTCATTTGACTCTGTGTTTATGAAAGAAAAAGAGCGTGAAGATGAAATATGCAGATTGTCCTTCGGACACTCAAATGTTTGGTTTAAACTTTAATTTCCAGGCAGGATGACGTTCAACACTGCCTGGAAGGGGGAAAAACACAGCAGACCACTTTGTAAGAGTCGATACATGTTTGCCTTTTGTCTGAGGTCACAAAAGGGAAGTTTCTGACATTTTCTGTGGACACTGTAGTTAAAAAAGTTAAGAAGACCTTTGGTTTAGGTTTCTAGGAAAATCTTAAAGCTCAGAATGCTATATTCGCTCTGATAACCCTGGAATGAGCCATACTTCAGTTTATTGTTAAGAAGACTTAGTTCAGAAGAATTAGAGAAGAAATATTTTCGTTTCTTACTTTATAAGAAATTTAAGTAAGAGAAACAAAGATGACAGCAATGCATGACCTCATTCATATTAGATTTAGTTTTACTGGACTGACTTACAGTAGATGGTCTGATGCCAAACTTGCCCTCTCCGTCAACCAGGCTGTACTCAATAACAGCAAAGAGGCCAGAATCAGCGTCTGTAGCTCTGACTCGAACTATGGTGGTGCCCAAGTTCACGCTCTCAAACACTGGCTCCTACAAACAAGTAAAACACACTTTGCTGATTAGCAGACAGGATTTCAGAAGCAGGGGTAGAACACCATCTTTGTTTGGCTCCTGACAGCATTTAAAAAAACTGTTAACAAAGTACCCATGTTCGTGTGAACATGTCCTCAGAGTTCAGTCGAACACAGCTGCAGCTAATTAGATTAATAACAGAACTGCTTGAGGTTTCATCCAGGTTCTTAGTTACACAAATATTTTTCCTGTTCACTTTTTTCACTCCAACAGATCAAAGGTTAAAGTGGTCTTCACCTCAAAACGAAGAGATTTTTTTAAAGCACTTTGCAAATCAACTGCCCTCCACAAATTTGATCTGTTCAGTACCTGATACGATGGTTGTAGAAAGACAGGGTTATTGTCATTGACATCCACTATGCGCAGATAAACTGGCAGCTCAGCACTTCTAGGAGGCGTGCCGTGGTCCTGAGCCCGTATGGTGAAATTCAGCCACTGAATTTGCTCAAAATCCACCGTCTGGTTGGCTACAATCTTTCCTGAAAACATTTGATTTCACAGGGACAGATATGTCTCATTGCTCATTCAGGTATTCTAAATTGGCATGACAATAAGAAAGAAACTACACTAAAAAAATCTGTTTCAAGTTTGATCAGTTCAAGAAGCAAAGAGCAGCTTGTTGGTGGTCGTACCAGTGGAAGGATCATCCAATCTAACATATCCTCCTCGAGGCAGGTGGAGCAGCTGGTAGATAACCTGGCCATTGGGACCTTTATCAGGGTCAACAGCTGACACTGACAATAGCGTCGTACCAGGCTGCGCTCCTTCTAAAATCTTCTCAGTGAAGTTGGTAACACCAAACGGCCGAAAGCGAGGGGCATTGTCGTTTACATCCAGCACGTTGATGGTTAGTCTTGCTTTAGAGGAAGTCAAGAGATGACAGATGAGCACTGATATCAAAATTAAATGCAAAAATTAAGAACAAGCGTAAGATGAACTTACCATTGGGAACACTTCCAGACTTGTCGATGACCTCGCTGGCATTGTCATGGACAGAAACAATGATCTCGAATGTAGCGACCAGCTCTCTGTTGAGAGGGTTGTGCACAAACACTGCGCCTGGAAATTCACCAGAACAAGTTGTTGTTTTCCCAGATGTAATTTATTCAAAATGTCCGCTATCCAAGAGGAAGCAGTAATCCAAATCTCACCTGTGTGTAAATCAATGCCAAAGGACTCTTGCAGGCCATCCACAGGGTTGTTCCCATCGTCCTTTGCTTCCACTGAGATGATGTAATACTCGAGCCGGGGAAGCAGATCGGGATCCTCAGCTGTCAGTGTGGCTACCACCACGCCAGGTGGGGTGGACTCGTTGACATTTATCACAGTTACAGGCTCTATAAAACGTGGCCTCGAGTCATTGACATCATCTAGGATGACCGTCAGGGTGGCTGTGCCTGACAAAGAGGGTGTGCCGCGATCAGTTGCCATCACAACAAGGCGGTAGGAGCCGCGTTCTTCTCTGTCGAGTGTGGTGTTGCCCACCAAGACAGCACCAGAGACCGAGTCAACCACAAAACGGTCCTGAGCGCCGCTTTCCAACCGATACATCAGCCAGCCGTTTGAGCCCGAGTCAGCATCGGTGGCAGACAGCTGGGTCACCACCACACCTGGAAGTGACAAAGACACACAAATGTTCACACTCATTTCTTCACACTCATCACCTTTCCAAACACACAGAACCCAAACAAGAGGGGATGTAATGCTGTCAGTCACACTTTAACCCAGATAAACGGGTTATATTATCAATTTTCCACTTAGACCACTCACACACACCGATTACAAGACAACACACACACACACACCAGTGGGGCTGTTCTCAGGGAGTCGAACACTAAAACTAGCTGGGCTGAAGACAGGAGGGTTGTCATTCTGGTCCAGGATCGTCACTGTGAGGGGGACGGTGTTGTTTAGACCTCCTATGTCCTCCCCGACCAGAATCAGCTCTACACGAGGCTCCTGAAATGCTTCCCGATCCAACTTTGCTCCCTGACGCACAAGTATAACGCCTGGAGGGAGACAGAGACGTCAACACACACTTTGCACTTTTGTTCAATTCTGACGACTTTCTGCATAGAAATGATGTTACCGGTATCAGGATGGACAGTGAAGAGGTCCACTCTCGCTCCCAGCAGGCGGTACTTCACCACAGCATTAGGCCCGACATCTCTATCCTCAGCCAGAACCGGCCCATTTAACACGGTTACTGTGCTGCCTGAAGGACAAGAAAAGATCACATTGATCTGAGCCATTTTTACAACAATGACAAGTTACAAAAAAAGTGTTCCAGGTCAGTGCTGGATAGATGTTTTTTTTCTTTTGTAAACAAAGGGGCAGTCAGCAAGCCCCTTGTGTGGTATTTGTTGCGTGAGAGCGGTCTCTAAAAGACCAAGATTTCTGTATCTCAAATTGTACTAAGGTACACCGGTAAGATGTTACCTTGATAAATTTGACACTAAAAACTTGTCAGAAGTACTGCCTTCATTTTAAATTCAAAAGGATTTCTCAGTGATTGACTGGGTCTGTGCTTACAGGTGTTGGTACAAATTCATTTCTAAAGCCTGAAGGTAAATTAAAGATGTCAGCTTTGTTATCTCGCCTACCAGTCAAAAAAAGAAAACAAAATAAAAATAGACTCTGAGCACGAGCTGTGAATATGAAAAATCAGGAAGTGGTGAAGACAGGGTTGCAATATTTCTGGTCAGTGTTGTAGGTACAGGTTGGCACCGAAGCTTTACAAGAGTATAGAATAGTAGAGACGCCACACAGAAACACACGTTACCTGCAGCAGAGTTCTCTGTGATTTCAGCTCTGTAGCTGCTCCTGGTGAAAGTAGGCGTATTGTCATTTTCATCCAGAATGGTGATGACCAAGAAGTCTGAATCCTGAAGTGGGACAAAAGAGGGACAAAGAGGCAACTAATAAGAGCTGGTCACCTGTTCTCCCTGCTTCTGCAGGGGTTTTCTCTCAGTGCATCTTAGGCTAACTGGGTATGAACTGACCAATCATACCCCGTTCCTTGACAGCTGGGATAGATTCCAGCCTCATGCAACCCTGAACTACATAAAAAGTGGGATGAGACTGGATAGATGAAAAAGTAGTTAAGGAGGAGAGAAAAATGATCTAAAAAGCAATTGAAAATAAAACGGTGCATGCCACCTTAAAGGAGATGTCAGATCAGACAGGTTTTGCAGCACTGTGTAAACCCCAAAAGGTTCAGTGGTTAACTTGTTTGTTACTCTTAGTACAAACAGTTTCTCACCTTTAGTCACACAAGCTTTAAGCATGCAACACTTTTTTTTTCCTTTTTTAGAAAAACATATCTGCTGTGTGAGTGGTTCTGGTATCAAGTGAATATGCACGTTGCGTTTCATCATGTGCATTTTTAAGTGACTTTTAACTCCTCTTTAAAAGGTGTATATATAAATAAATTAAATAAATTAGAAATAAGGATGCAACAATAGAGATATTAATCTTAGTTTTTTTCTTATTTACTTCCACCCTTGTATATTTTTGCGCTCAACCCTCAATGTCTGCTTATTGCGATGCTATTTGTAACATTGTAACATTTTGCTGCCATGTGTAGATAAACAGAAGCAAGACTAAGAAGTAGCCATAAAAATGTATCACACATTTGTTAAAAGCTATCGTATATATGAAATACCTGGCAGCAGAATATGACTGTTTCTGTTGTTTTTCTGTTAGATTACTTTGTTCATAAGACCATGAATTCTGCAACACATGCACAGAATAAAGGAATTACCCGGCGAGCGATGCGGGGGTTCTCTGGGTTGTCCTTGACAGTGATGGTAAGTATGTACTCAGGTACTCGCTCTCTGTCTAGTGGTCGGTTCACCTGCACCACACCTGTCTAAGAAACACAGGGACAAGGACACAAAGCCATGTAGCGCATATTACATACAAACTCAATAAACTTCAGAAAGAAGCACAAACTATGACATAATAAGCAATTCTTAATACACTTAGTATGCATATGCATTCAGACAAACATACCCTCAAACATTATGAGTCTCAATATCAGCCGCCACATTCAGATGGTAGGGTCAGAATTTGGCGTAAACAATATGAAAGTATGGATCCATCCTGTGTTGTATCAGCGGTTCAGACTGGTAGTGTAATGGTGTGGGAGATATTTCCTTAGCACACTTTGGACCCCTTAGTACCAGTTAAGGATCATTTAAACACCACAGACAACCTGAACATTGTTGCTGACCACGTCAATCCCTTTATGACCACAGTGTATCCATCTTCTAGGGGCTACTTCCAGGAGGATAATGGGTGGTCATGGTAAACTTCATTGTCCCATAGGAGCAATTTTTTATGCAAGCAGCAGGTCACAACAAATAAACACCGAACCAGTTAACATGCCCCGCACAAAAACAAAATATCCTTAAATACATTAAAACGAACAAGACTTTAAATAAAAGGGGACAACAAGTCATCACAAACTATTTAGAATTCTAATTAAAGCTGGAACAATGCATCGTGTCAGTGAGCTCCAATCATCTCAAACTGGTTTCTTGGTGTGATGGCTGCATCTACAGCCACACATTTGTGGTAATCATACATCATACACACTTGTTTTTGTTATCTTTGTTTATGATTTAAGTTACAGATTCATATAGTATATTATTTGGCATCAGTTTATTTGGTTTGACAACACTTTATTCTAAAATTAGTGCACACGTTTTAGTTTATATTGTGTTGTCGTCATTCATTGGTTTAACCTGGTTTTTTGTTTGAGTTTCTGCAGCTGCACCAGTCCTGGGCTGAGGAACCAACAGGCGGTCACAGGGCGGAGCAGCTAAATTAGACCAGACCATTTCAGTGTCATAGGGGGGGAATTGGATGTTACTTTTGTTTAGTCTCAGTTAGTTGTTGTGTTTCACCCCTGGTGTTTCTTTCTGTGGGCTGATCAGCCACCATTTAAGTTTCCCCTTGTGTGTCATTATGTAGGTCAGTTTGTTAGAGTTTTGTATATCAGTTATTTGAGTATAGTTCTGTTACTTTGACCTCTTTTATTGGCCTATTTTTGTATGTTACTTTTGATTGTTTTGGGTTAAATAAAAAAAACCCTTGTTTTGGACTTTAATCTGTGCCTGACTATTTTTCACTGCTTGGTCCATCACACTTGGGGAACAAAGGAGGGAAAATGGCAAATTGTCAGCTGCACATGCACGGTGAGAATTTCATTGTGCATGTGCAGCCAACAAATCTGCAGCAACTGTGAGATGCTATCATTTCAATATATATCAAAATCTCTGAGGAATGTGTCCGACACCTTGATGAATCTGTGCCCCGAACAATTGATGCAGCTCTGAAGGCAAAAAGGGTTCTAACCCAGTACAAGCAATGTGTACCTTTTACAGCGGCCAGTGAGTGCATACATAAACTTAATAATGGTAATTATTAATAAAAGCTTAATCCAGTATAACAAACAATGAAGTAGAAATGTTATATGTGTCAAACATGCTCCACTACAATAACACAAAGCAAACTGTTTAGGAGCATGCAATACAACACAAACCTGCACACATATTAAATGTAGGCAAAGAGAAAAAGTAGTTTAAAGTTTGCTTTTGAATACAGATAAAGTTGTGACAGCTCAGGTCAGCTCCAGGCTTGTTCCTAAAAACAGTCCAAAGGTAGCTGAAAGATCCGTCGGCAGATTTGGTTTGAATTCAGGGAGCAGCAAGTAGACTTGAGGTCCTGGGAGGTCTGACTGTGTTAAAGACTGTCACTGTTCTGAGGAGTATCAAGTGCTCTTTGAACTATTTAAGAGGATTTTGAAGGTGATTATGTTTCATACCGGGAGCAGGGTGAAAATGACTTCAGCACACAATGGTGTTCAGATTTCTCTGTGCATGTAGAAACTCTGGCTGCTGCATTCTGAAGAAGTGACAGTCTGGACAAGCCTGCTGACAGAGCACTACATCTGGCAAACATGTTTGGGATGAATGCATGAACTGGTTACCAGTTCTGTTTGAGAAGGACATTTTCTACCTTTTGATAAAAGCTTTTAGTGAGAGTACTCATGATGTTAGCAATTTTATTTTCAAAGCTGAGATAGGTGTTCATAGGTGTCAGACATGAGCATGCTTTTTAGTCCCTGACTTTTTGGGAAATCCAAAATGTCTGTCTTGTCTCTATAAACTATAGTTCTAGGAAGTTTACGGACATCCAGAAACTAATGTTATTGATACCCATTACTTTTTTGTTAACAGTCAAGTCATCAGAATAAAATAACTTGTACAGTAGTGTATCTTTTGGTATATGAATGATAGGAAATGATGGAAGAGGCAGGGAGAGAGGCAGTATATGAAGGCTACTATGAAAGGCCTCACCATTTTAATATCTGATTTAAAACTACCCACTGAACCATAAAACTCCTGCCTCTTTAATTACTGTGACAACAAGCTGAGGGCCAGAGCTGTTAAACCAACTGAATCTGCTGTTAAACCAACTGAAATGTCATAATCAATAGTGAGCAGTGAGATCAACTAGAACTTTGGGAGGTTTTCTCAATGAGGTGCTCCCTAGCGATGGCTAATTCAACATCTGTCTTCCATACGTCCTCTACTCTAAGCTCTCTTCAGCAAATAAAAGTTAAACTGAAGTTGACTCTAGTCTCATGTTTTGCTTTGTCCCTTTCTCTCTTTCTGTTCTTCACTTCCTCTGATAATGTTCTTTAGGGTTTCTTTGCTGAATCAGCTACAGTGCACATTCAAGTTTGCTGATATCCAGTTGTTAACACGCACGTGATGCAGTGTTGTAAAGCAAAATGCAACAATAAACCGATGCATTGAGATGAAAAAAGGTTGTGAAGCGCTGTTTCTCAGTATCAGGGACACTGCTGGGCAACAACAGCTCCAGGAATGTACATCGTATATATTACTGTGCCATCAAAATCAGTCAGAAGCACAGAGTTTTAATGTCTGAAAGTTATGTAGTGCTACTTTAAATTGGAGTTGTCTGTGAGCTAATTCGATATTTTTAATGCAGCTGTTTCTGTGATATGATACTTTGATTGAAAGGATATTCATTTGTTTGTTTGTGAACATTTTTTCAAATATTTCACAGAGAAAGGAAAGATCTGATATTGATACTTACTAATTACAGATGGATCAGTGTTTGTTATTGTCAGCAGTGGTGTGATTACAGGATGCTCGAGCAAAAGAAGGAAATACTATCTTTGTTCACCTTTCTAATGTTACATCCCTCTTTCCAACAAGCTGTACTGGTTTACCAGAAAAATATTGTCTAAATCACCAGCATTAGCTTGTTGAAAGATCTACGGGAGCTGGACCACCTGCTCTAGATTTGGTCAAACAAAGAACCTAAAATGTGTTCAAACCAATAATACGACTTACAAGTTTATGTTGAGCTTTCATTAGATTTTATACTTAAACCACATCATTGATTTCACTCACTGTGTCATTGATGTAGAAGGCTCCACCCAGGTTCCCGGTAGTGATGTTGTATGTGAGCAGCGCGTTACGTCCACTGTCTGCATCTTTTGCTCGTACTCTGGCCACGGAGGTGTGTATGGGAGCCCCTTCACTCACACTTGTGTTGTAAGGCAGGTTAAGGATTATTGGGTCGTTATCATTAATGTCTAGGACATGGACCCCCACCACCACCTGAGGACAACCAGAGTCAACTTTGAAAATATGCTATGCAACACAAACCCAGTTTTTTAAATGATTGCCGAATAAAAACTCAGCAAAAGCTGATAGATTTCTGATGTTATGGAATGTGTGTTTGGAGACAGAAGTGTAGTCTCGTAATAGTATGGTTGTGTGAGTTGAGTTGTGCTAGTACGCACGCAGGCCACACTTCAATACAGAAGTGAAGCTTGCAAGTTCCTGTTTGTTTAAGAGGATATTATGATGATGATGATGAGACTGCCTGCGTACGTGGGACAGCGTTGGTGTAATTTAACTCACCGAACTATTGCGAGATGGTGTTCCAAGGTCTCTGGCTGTGACAGTGATGTTGTAGAATGCTGTGGTCTCTCTATCCAGCTCTACATCCTTCCTCACTCGAAGCTCCCCCTCCACAGGAGAAACCATGAACTCATCTGAAAGTGAGATCCAGACAGCTCACAGACGAATAGGAAAGATTTAACAATGTTTTTACAAATAGCAAAATAAAAGCATCCTGATACTAACTTTGGAAATCTCCACCGGTGATGCTGTACTCCACTTTTCCGTTGAGACCGGAGTCTTCATCGCTGGCTCGAAGAGTCCACACCCGGGGTCCTGGCTGGCCCTCGGTCACATCAAAGGGTCCCTCATAAGCTCTAGGGAAAGTTGGTGTGACGTCGTTCACATCTAAAACATTCACCAACACCTAAAGGAGAATGGGGAGAGACTTTTTTAACACAGTCAATGAGCAGGTGCTAGGTAACTGTGTTATGGGCAGTAAGAGGCAAAGTCAACTGTAATCTAATTTATCACAATAACATGTAACAAGTAAACAACCCTGCTATTAGTTTGGCCTATCGTAGGAAATATGCAGTTTTTTTATAACTATCATTGAAAAACATTATGTGTGTTATTACTGTTGTGCTAGATGTCAAGCGAAGAGCAGGCTGTGGACACTGGTCCGTTGCTGTGACAACCAGAACATAATGCCCACTGCTGATCTCATAGTCCAACTCCTTCACAGCAGTGATTCTCCCCTGAAAAAATGTTATATACAGAGGGTTAATTTCATTTTTGCTGTCGCTTGTCCCTCTTCAGTACATAACAGTATAACTGTTTTCTCACCGTGATGCTGTTGATGTTAAAGGTCTGAATCAGGTTGCCCTCAGCGATGGCATATCGTATGGTGCCATTCAGACCCTCATCTGGGTCGATGGCCGTTACCGTGGCGATCGTGGCTCCGACTGTCTCTCGTCCCTCACTCAGCACTGTGACGTATTCCTCCTCAGGGAATTCTGGGGCGTTATCATTCTCATCCACAATGCGAACATAGATGGTGGTTGAGGTCTTCAGGAAGAACACATAGAGGAAAACAATAGCAACAGTATTTGTTATTGATGTCCAAATTCACTAATGATAGATGGATAGATAGATACTTTTATTGATCCCCTAAGCGAAATTGTGACGACTCGGCAGCAGCACAAAAACAAACAAAGCACTATGCAACAAAAACATGCAATAAAATATATAATTGAAATTAAAAATAAAAAGTGCAGACTCTTGCCCTAGTCCGGTTGTAAAAGTCTTAACCGGACTAGTCACTGTGGCGCCCCTTTTACCCCTGCCTAGTGTGCTGTTAAACAGTCTGATGGTTTGTTACATTGTCCCTAATGTTACAGACAAAATGTCATTCATCTCCAGCAACAACCACAAAGGTGGTTTAGTGGACTTAAAACTCAGGGAACTCAAAACCACCAGATTTAATAACATGATTGCAGTTTACAGGTATGTATGTAGTGGACATCACAAAGTAGGCCAGCTTTAAAAATGGCTGGGCTCCAACTAGTGTTTACTGGTCCAAGGTATTACCACCCTCTTTTCCATTTATGTCCCTGTCCCACAGTCTATCTGGTCTGTAATATTTTTTGGAACTTCTCATGGAAGCATCTGGAAGTTTTCTAGTCCTAGCTTGTATCAGATCCCAACTATCGCTACTGCTAAAGAATCCACCTCTTGCAGATCAATATCTAATAGCTGTATTATCATCTTTTTTTAAACAAGATGTACAAGCAGAGATGGAAGACATCGCGTACTCTAAAGGGGTGGAGCAGATGATGGGGGGGGGGAGGGGGGCTGACAGGAGGGAGGAGCCTTTTTACTCTTGTAGTAGTATTGCCTTGCGCAGCACAAGTCAGACAGTACAAGTGAAGTTGAGAAGAAATAAACAAAGTGTCAGACAGTTTTTTTTGCGTTTCGGGGTACAGTTTAGAGCTCGTGCACCGGTTAGAAGTTGATCCGGGTTTACTCAGCGGGGATACGTGGAGCTCAGCCCGAGACAAACACCGTCCTGCTACTTCTCCGCGCTACAGCCATGGAGTGGGGATTATCCCGTCGGACATCGGTGTGGGGAAGAAGGTCCGTGTTTTGGATTCTCCCTGTGCTGTTTGTGACAGCTGGAGGTAAGCACCAAAAAGAATCACTCTGACTCCTGATGTTTTCATGAAGGCTCGACGGGGCTTGCCTCATCGATCCCCGAGTTCACCAGAAATTATTTATTCATTTATTTAAACAACAACAGGGAAAAAAATTGCATAACAACAATCAGGAACTTCATGTTTCCCACATGCACGGATGGTGTTATGAAACATGACAGAAGGATGATGTTGCCTTTTTTTTTGCCTTTTTTTTTGACGATTTTGTTTATATCTCCAACTTTCGTCTGTCACGCTTACTACTGCGTTTCTTTAAACTTTAGAGGAGTAAAAACTTTCCACTTTTTCATAATTGTTTTGAACATCTGGTGAAGCTCCTCCCATGGCATGTTGTGAGTAAAAATCCACTTAAAACTGAGCAGCAAACAACAGAGTGATGGCGATAAGTGTTACCAGAAAATGTCTGCCAGAAAAATGCCAGAAAAACGTTTCTAAAAAAAAAAAAAGTATACCGGGAAACGTAACATGGGTTTGGTGACCAAAGTTCTCCATTTGCTTAATTACTGCTTTATTTTATAGGAATTCCGCGCGTTTCCTTGGAAGCTGTAATCAAATGCGAGGGTTTATTCAAGGACTTTGCTGGGAGTTGAGGAGGAGAGAGGAGAAGCAGCTGTTGCCTCAGTGGGGGCAGATTGCCTCACCTCAAACCCCGATGAAAACTTTATCAGCTTAAGTCTATTTAGTTAGGTTAACTCGACACCTGCTTCGAGGACAAAGATGTTTACCTTAGGATATTAAACATCTGGCTGACACATTCTGAATATAATAAACATTGAACATTTCTTATTTGAAACATTTTCAAATCGCTTATGTGAATTAACTGAGCCAGTACAGATGAATGTTATGCACGTAGTGAAATGTTCATGCAGATCTCTGAGACTAAAAGCAAAAAAGACTAGAGGCTGCATTTAAAAACCCCAAGAACAATTTAAGTGCCCTCTTTTCAGACCTGTTATTTCCTCTTTGCAAGCAAGTTTCCTTCTTTGCAGCCTATGATGAAAACAGCTGTTTGTGCCACTGCCAATAATGGATTTCCACTTGGCAAAAAAAAGAGTGAAACCCAGCTGTAATCAGTGCCTCTTTTCCTCTGAGATAAGCATTTAGCTCCTTGTGGAGCACAATGGCACAGACCAACACGATCAATGAAGTGCTCAAAGTGGGACCACTCTCTCTTTTTTTGCTTCTTTGCTTTCTTCTCGTTTTTTTTTCCAATGTTGTGTTTGGTATTAATCCTATCCTAAGTGAGTAAATCTTTATTAGGATACAGGTGTCTCTCGTCAATCACATTGACAAGAACAGGCCTAACCAGGGAGAGTCAGCCAGTGCATGTTCAACAGTTGTGTGGGTACACACTGCATTTGTAATACAAAGACAATGTGGAAGGAGGGGGAGTGCCTTTGCTGGGTGATTTTTTGTGAGTATCACCCTTTCAAAGGTCTGTACATTTGGAACTGTAGTCCTGTATTACATGTAGTGAGAATGATACATGAAATTACCATCAGTGACCATGTTGCTGGGAACAGTTTGTCCCCTACACTGGCGATTCTCTGAACAGTCCAAGGCTCCACGACATCTAGAGCCTTGAGTTTTTATCTAGTTGCATAATCAAATACTCCAACCTTGTAAACACAGATGTTAAATGACAGAGACAGTTTAACAGGAGGAATAATGGAGGCGGCAGGCAAACAAATGGGTAACAGTTTAATACATTCATTATAATGATGTAATAACGGATTTTCTGCTGTTTCAAAAGGACTAATGATATTTCATCTGCATGGCTGCACCGTTAAAATGAAGAAACACTGTGGTAATTATGTTGTAAATGCTCTGCCATTACACAACCCTTTAACAGTAAAGATGAAGACGAGGGAACGTGAGACTCAGGTGTGTTCACATTATAAATTACCCGTTACCTCAACTGGAACACTGACTGCTTAAAAAACACATCAAATCACATGAGCCACGTCATGGACTCCTGAACACGAACTTCTGACACTGGACCACTTCCTTTTCTGTTAAGGTGTCTGAATGCCAGATTTAAACGCTTCCTGTTGCTGAATGCATTTGTTTACCGTTATGGCAGAAGCTGTCACTGAAACTTACTAATAATTTGTGTGTAGGGTGGGTTATCTCCTGGTTTCATGAATATCCTCTTATCCATGACAGAAGGTGTAAAGAGGGAGGGCTTTAGGGAGTGTGTCAGGAAGCAGGACCTGTGCTCGGGTAAAAAAATGAATACAAGATTTACCTGAAATGCATGTTTGGTAGGTTTTACAAGATGGTATTGTGATTCTCACAAAAGGGTGGCATGCCTCATTAAACTGGGGAGAATTCTAGAATAAATTAACATGTTGGAAAATAAGAAAGCTGTCAGTGACAGCATGTCCTAAACAGGTGGCACTAAGATCTAAAACAAAGGAGGGCCTGTGTCTTGGCCCCCAGGGGCTATCAGGATCCCAGGTGGAAACTTAGATCTATAATAAAGCCCAAACACAGATGTCTGCTGTATGCAAGTCAAAGAAATCCCGTCTCTTGCACACACAGAGCAAAACTGGCTGCCTCTTTGGAACCACATCAAAACAGATCAGGTGCTGACATTGGTAAACGACATCCACTTGGCACCCCAACAAGTGCTAAACTAAAGATACTTGCTTCATCTAAAGAATTCCTTACAAAGCCCAGTCTCGTCAAGACGATATCTCTGAAATATTATCTATGTGATACATGTAAGAAGGCAAGCTGAGCTGTTAAAAGAAGGACAGCGAGGGAGGCAGGGTGGGTGTGAAACAGGAGAGGAGAAGGGCTTCCCCTCCTATTGTCCCACCACGTAGGCAGGAACAGCCGGGGGATAACATTTTCACCTTAATCACCCTCCATGGTCTTCCTATTGCTTTTCCTAGCACACAATGGCAAAGGTAGAGTTCAGCCACACACACACAGGAATGGGCTGCGGAGCTAATATCTAGTGACACACACAACTATACACACAGGATGCACACATGGCGTGTCTACAAACATGCGCTACTAATCAAAGAGCAAAGGTCGTTGGCTGTTCAGCTACTGTATTTCCTTCCCAGCTGAGTCTAAATCAGCTATCTGAAGCTGATATTGACATTAAGACTAAAACGATTTCTCTGCTTCCTCATTTATGTTCTGATTGATCCAGAAGGTTCCCCTGCTTGGTGTATATGGTCCCCTCGGGGAAATATTAGTGCATGAAAACAGTGCATGACTAAATCTACTTGAATCTTACAAAGCTGCTACGACAGCTGTTTGAGTGCCTGAACTTTCATGCATGCCGACATGTCCAACAGCTTTCTTTTTTCCCTTTGACATAAAATTAAAAACATCTGCAATAACAAGAGCGAATCAGTCGCCTTTTTAATTGTTTGTCAAGCAAAAATGCCGAAATCAGATTTATGTTAATTCATGTGTGTATTTACTGGCTTCTGTTATCTTAGATTAAATTTAAGCAAACATTTGGGGATTTGGATTGTTGAAAACAATACATGACATTATGTTAAAAATAGTGATTAACATTTTTCAGAGCTTTCTGATGTTTTATAAACCAGATAATTACTTCAAAACTCAAGACAAAAATCTGCAAACTAATCAAAAATGGAAATAATCAGCAGGGACAGTCATTATTTCTCACTGGGATGTGTGGAGGGGGGATTTTTCAAACAATGAAAGAGCCATACAGCAACAGCTGTAACCCTTTAAATTAAATTTTAGGCTGTGAGGAGTCAGACAGGAGGCGGAGGAGTGCTGGCTTGCCGGGACAGCTCAGGAAGGAAGTCCACTCCTAAGGATTGACCACCCTCCTCCCTCACTGTCCAGATATGCACATACACGCACACATTTACAGGAAACCTGCAGCCCACGGTGCTACATGTTGGCATACTTCTCCATCAATGCAGTCCACCCCCACACATACTTGTTATTCACATGCATGCACTTGCTTGCACTCTTCCTCTTTTCGTTGCAGCACTAAGCCACCTCGGATGCTACACCACACTGCAATCTGATGCAGACAAAGGGTGGCAATGATGAGGTGACAGAGTTGTTTTTCATGCAGGGTTTTCTGCAGTCGTATATGGCTGTCTGCATTGTTGGGTACGTCTGTGTTTGGGGGATCGTTATAGAGAAGCTTCAGATCTGAGGTTTACTTTGTTGTTTTATTGTAATGGAACATTCATTTAGAGTTTACATTAAAGAGTCAAAGCTATTCATGCATTTTACTGCTGCAATGAAGAAGTTAAAGCAGGATGTGGTTTGGAAGCAGAATGCACAAGTGAGAAAGGAACTTTGTTCAATATGTAAGAAGTGTCTCACAGCTGTCTTGTTGGTTTCCTGAGGGTACATAAAGATGCATGTGTATCAATCTGTGTCAATGTTCACTTTTAAAAACAATAAAGAACTATCTGACTGCAAGCCCTGGGTAATGACACACAACAGAAACATTGCCTTAAATAATTTTACACAGCATCGGTCACATTTCTACATTCACTCTACTTTTATTGGTAAAGAAATCCTGTACTGTATATAACTGCAGCTGTCTGAAAGGGACAGACAATTTAGCTCCCAAAGGAGGCTAGTATATTTGTTTTAGTTTGAATATTCAGAATGAGAAAAAAACTCAGCTGTCCTAAAAGCACAAAAAAGTATGAAGCATCTAAAATCAGATTGCTGGCCTTTGATTTTTAATTCCATGTTGAGATTACTAGTTGCAATATTTACATTTTGCTCTGTGGTTAGTTGTGTTGTGAGTAGTGGTTACAGGCAGGAAATGCATTATAATTAACTTAAGCAAGTAGGTATTTTAAAATTTATTTTTATTGTGTGGTTATTAAGCGACATCGAATCTTTTCCTGTGAAACAAATTATTCTAAACATTGTGGACATGAATGCCGTGGTTATATTGGGCTTTATCTGAAGCAGAATCGTTATTAACCATCTCTGTTTCTTTGGATTCTTTTTTTTTTTAAATCAACAGGTAAGGCTATATGTATATATA
>JAOXYM010000017.1:7150842-7167772 GCA_028567055.1 Leptatherina wallacei
CTAGAGGCGACGGTGGAAAGGAAAACCTCCCTTTTAACAGGTAGGAACCTCCAGCAGAACCCGGCTCAGGGAGGGCGCCCATCTGCCTCGATTGCTCATTTTATTTTTGCTGCTGTATTTATAGTGTCTTAACAGAAGTCAACAACTGGGATTTCCATTCAAACACTTACAGAAAAATCAAGAAAATATTAAATATTACATTTTAAATATCACCTTTAACTTAAGAGTCACCGCTGGAAATAACAAGGAAACAATCACATTGCTTCCAGTGGAAAGAAAAACAACATTTCATCACTGGTCAGTTTTATCATTTGGTGTGCCATCGGCCATTTGTGAAACCTCACAACCACCAGAGCAAGTGTCTCTGTGGATATGTGTCAGTAGAGGCTAACATTGAATAAATATTTTATTTGTAAAAGTTAACTTAAAACAAAAGATAAATAGATTTGACACAGAAGTGAGAAATTCATTGATAGATTACAGTGATATTCATTATATTGTGGCTAATATGTACATATAGAAGAAAATGATTTATCGGACATTATCGGACGACAAAAATCTGCAGAATGATACGGATTGAAAAGCAATGACAATGGTATGTATGTAAAACTGAAAATGAGACAAAGACTGCATTAATTTAAGTTGGGGTGATCAATGAAATATACATCAGTCATGTTGTACACACAGACGTGACTGCCTCACTGTCTTCAATAATTTGAAAGAAAGAAAAAAAGCAATGAAACAAACAGAGCACAATATCATGGCATGATTTCTTCTATACTGCAAAAGATAACATGCACTTAACACTGAATGCCAATTAGATGTCATCAGATTTTAGGGGAATGTGCAGAGTAAACCATGCAGCAAGAACCTTGCTCAGAGTATCCTTCATGTATTAAAACATATCTCATTCCTGTGAGTGTGAGTAGACAGCTGCAACTTTTTCCAGTCTTAAAATGAGACTCGTGGCAATAAGAGTGGTGAAAGCAACCGAATTCTAAGTCAAGATAATCTGCACAGACTCTGATAATGCTGCAAACAAAGCCGTAGTGAGACATGGATCAATAACTACAGAGAAGAAATTCTGAAACCCAATACACAAGTTACAGACAAATGAAGCAATCTACCATGAGCCAGCTGAAACCTGCATCCCAATGGATGGATATTCAGGTAAATGTAGGGCAATTAAGACTTCATTTAGGCTTTTTCATGTTCTTAGGATCACACCTGGAGGGAATTTTAAGATTGAAAGGATTGTGTTTTTCAGCATGGAGTGATATTAAAAGATTTTCTAGGGAAAATAGATTTTAAGTATGCATTATCAACAGTCCCAGTTTGGAAGAAAAAAAATCCCTATTTACAGGTATTTACCCAACTAGATAGATTTTGCAGGTGGCCACTAATATTGGAAATAAAGACAATTTATTTAGTAGCTTTAATAACACAAGCAAAAAATACAGTATAAATGATATGATTGGAAACGTTTATCAGAAAAATAATTTCCATCATATCCCTGGTTACACTTGCATCTCATACTTAGACTGTCCCTGAATAAAATCATGAAGAAAGTGCACTTGCTCTGATGGTTACATACATTCTGAAGGCATTTTTGTTGTTCTAACATAACATTACATGATAGTGAGAACCTAGGTCATATTGCTTTTCATCTATAAGAATATGCAAAGAACTAAGTGCCTTGAATATGAACACATACTTCTCATGTTTTCAAGAAGGACTATATGTTGATGAGAGTACACTGTAGATAATAGAGATTTACATACTCAGTGTAAAGCTCGGTGTCTGGAACTGTTGCCAGTCATCACTTTTGAAGGAGTGACTGCTACTGCCATCCTCACAGTTGTGGCTGGTTGTCATTACAAGGCTGGAGGCCAAGGTTTGTGTTCTTGTTGTGCATGTCTGCTGCAGGATTGTACTTACTATCACTTCCACTGTGACAGGGACAGTGCTGTTGAGTGCTGGGTTTCCACCATCTTTAGCCATCACTGTCAAATAGATCATCCCGTTTGGAACCTTCTCATAGTCAAGCGGACTGGTCAAACTGATCACTGGTGGAGAGAGACAAACATTTGCAGCTGAACGGTGGGAAGAGACACTTAATGTGCTGAGGGAACTGCTTGCAAGGAGGAATTTCACTATGCTGCACATATGACAAACATCTCGAATATGAGTTGATTTGTGACTTGCATCAGGATCTAAAAGCTCTAAAGCATTGAGCCTATACAGATTCCTTAACTTACAAAGTTGTTTTAGAGAACATAATCAAGAGTTTGACTTCCTAAAAGTGAGTACCTGCATAGCCTTCCACCATGATGATGCTGAAGTAATCACGAAAGGCTGAGACTGAAGTGATGGTGTATGTCAAGAAGTTGTTGGGAGGAGAGTCCTCATCAGTAGCCTGTGGGTGGGCAGACAAGGGTGGGAGAATGGGGGACGAGAATACTTTTAACATATGCCTGAGTGACAGTCAAAAGCCCACAGGAAGACATTTTGAGAGAGTGAGACAAAACAGCAGATGTTGCAGCAGACAGTGCTAATATTTTTATGTGTATGTTTACACAGTATGGATGTGTGTGAGTTTAAGCATGTGTATGAAGCCAGGAAGCTGTCAATCAGTGGTGGCATGTTATTGGACAGATTAAAACTGATTCTGGCTATTAGTGGTGCCGGCGTCAATATTGGATGAACACCAACTGAGCCCAGACAAGCCAAGCAGGCAGAGGACAGATGAAACCATACTTTGCAGGGCTAATCCACAACATCAACAACAATGATGACACCCTCTCATTATTCCTGAGTTGGCAGGGACCTAAACATGAGTCCTCCGGCTGTGAGGAGAGTGTACTGGGCCTCACTGGCATCATTAGAAGCTGGACAGGTTGTCAAAAACACTCACTTGTATCTCTCCACAACAGGCATGTCTTTACTCTTTGATATAATGCCAGAATGTTGAGAAAGCAATACATTTCTTCCCCTGCCACTTCCTAAACAGCTGCTTTCTTTTACATATTGTCTTCCCTTTCATCAAATAGTTTCACATTTAACATTTTGAAAGAAGAGAAATCAGGGGTGGCTAATCAAACATATGAGTGGCAAAGGAATGTAAAGTTTAAAGGAAAGGAAGGAAAAAAGTTAAGTTCTTAGGAAGTATGACCAGTGTAAGAAAAAAAAACCAAGAGGCACAAAGCAGAACAGTCTTTGCTTTGCTTCTCAACACACCCTCTCCTTCCATCTGTTTCAGTCATCCCCGTGTTCTTCACTCTCTCACTGCTTTCCCAGAGCAGTGAATGTGCGCTTATGTGTAAAGTCTATAAGTTCCAAGGCAAACCGCTGACACACAAAATTGTGCGTCTGGCTTCCCCCTTCCCTGAATTAATATCGGCAGTGTTTAAGGTTAGCACAGAATAATCAAACACGGTGAGCCAAGCGTTGAGGCCAGTTGTCACAGTGTGCTGTAGCAGGGTAAGCCTTGAGGGATGGAATAGTTTTTTTTCTTCTGGGTGCAATCAAAGCAAACGCTGAGCCATTAGTTACCATTGTGCCTGTGTACCTCTGCCATCTGTGTGGCAGTGACTGATGGCCAACACACCACATTGACTTGTTTTCTTCTTAGATACAGTACACACAAATATGTTACTGCATGCTTATAGTAACACTGGGGAAACCAAAAGAAAAAGCTTTTGAGTCGGTTTACTCGTGGGATTTAAATGAGTATGATACAGGTGCAGTTCTCATAAAAATATACATATTGGAAGTGTTATTCACAGTAAAACAACTGTATTATGCAACACTTCCACACAAGTGTTGATATTTAAAACCCGTGCTGTCCAGTTGTATGTTTATAGGGTATTTTGGAGTAAATATAAAAAAGATTGTTGTATAACAGTCTCTGAAACAAGAGTGGGTATTTGGCCATGTATAAATGCTTTAAAACTAAACTCTTATTTTCATTTTTGTAAGTCTGCTTCTTATGTGCATGTTTATAATCACATCTCACCCTGATTCGTGCCACTGACTGGACCGTCTGTTCATTCTCTCTAATTGAGCCCACATACGCCTCCTTCTGAAAGAGTGGTGCATTGTCGTTAGTATCCAGCACATTTACACGGATCCTTCCAGTTGTCACCTCTCCACCGCCATCCCTTGCCAGCACGGTCAGAGTGAAACGACGCATTAACTCATAGTCAAGACTGGCCTTAAGAATAACCCAGCCTGTTTCATCATCCAATGAAAACCTGCAAGGGAAACACAAATTAAACCAGAGGATGTTTTTTTCTCTCCTCCACATGCTGTTACAGTCAGTTTACCAGATCTATGTATGTTTGCTATGTAAATAGCTGTGATACACTGTTAACATGTTTGAAGTTTAGAGTCTGACAAATATCTTAGTCTCATTGGACCATCAGAATATGCTGCAGATAACTAATCATTTTTATTCCGGATATTTTTTCTCATGTTTAAAGCAATACATACGCTATGAAAACATCTAATAAATGCAACAAAAAACTCACAAAATGATGCTCAAATAGGGTAACAGAAAGATAAAAAAAAACACAAAGCCACATCAAATGCATGTTTTGATTCATGGAGTATAATTTATACACATTATGTGAATGTATATTGTGTTTATCTGTGGCTTTAGAGAGAGTAGATGTTAAAATAAGTATCAAACATTGTTGAAGCTCAGTTGTCTCTGACGAGGATGTGAGCCAAAAACTGTTCACAATTGTTATCAAGGCTCCAAATAAATGAAAAATTAAGGTGCTTGTGTTTTTATATATGTGAGTAAATGTGTGTAATCTTACTGGTCTGGCTCATCACTGAAGTAGTAACGCACAATCCCAAAAGTGCCTACGTCTTCGTCTGTAGCCTGCACAGAAACAAGAAAAGAGTTTTTAGTTTTGAAGTCATGTCTATCTCTCTATCAAGTGCTTTAGGCATTTTCTGTTCAAAAGTTTTTCTTCCCATTCAAGTTTGTTCTTTGTTTCATTACCACAAACCCTATTTCCAGAAAAAATGTGGACGTTTTCTAAAAAGCACCAAAACCTTAAATTGGTAATTTGTTAAACTGATAAGCAACTGAAACATGGACTCATCCACTGTCTTTCTGTCCATCTGAGATTTATCTAAGGCTTTCTTCCTGTTTAGCAGTTATATTTGTGGATATAGCTGTAGACTGTTATGAGTGCTAATGGTTTTCATTGGTCCTCCTGAGTCTATGTGGCTATATCGATCAAGACCCATCAGCCATGGCTTCTCATGCAAGTCATGTTAAGTTTAATACCTTAAAACAGAATTATTTATTGCCATGACTCATTAAGATTTCCAAAAACTTTCCAAATCGTTTTAGCATATCATGTTCTGTAAATCTTAAAAGACTAAAGTTCTTTGCAATTTGCACTGAAAAAAAAAATCTGAACTTGTTGATGATTTTCTGACAGAATCCCTGATCAGTGGTGGACCAAGACTTATCCTCTTGTGGAAAGACTAAGGCCTTGATTTTCTAAGATCCCACATAGCGAGCGTAAAATTGCGTGCGCTGAAAAAAAATTGCGCCTGCTGTGTTTCGATGATTTGCAGGTGATCTACTAAGATTGATTGTGCAATTGATAACAGGCGCAAACAACCTTATCTAAATGAGGATTTAGTGTGCGCAACTGATTCACTATGGTGAGTGTAGAAGGAGACACGAAAGTCGCAAAAGATCAAAATATCAGCGGAAGAGGCAAATAGAAATATAGCAAAGACATCTTAATGTGACCAGAAGGACTGCAATATGGGAGGATATTTGTCAAAAAGTAAATGCAGTCAAAGAAACATGAAGAACACCAGATGAGGTGAAGATATTAGATGACGAACAACAAAAACAAAGCTCATAATAAAACCTCGCCAAATAAGACAGGTGGGGGGCCGACAGAAGAGATTCCTCTGACCCATATTGAGCAACAGGTGCAGGACACTTTTTGTGAAGAGCAGATAACTGGAATATGACACACTAGAGCCGGTTGTAGAACAAGGTATGTGTACAAACTGAAACATGTTCTGTTAATGACATCATATTTATTGACATAAATCCTTTTGACAACGTTTGTCTAAACAGTAGTTATGATTTTAACATTCAAACAAATTATCTGTTTTTATGTAAAGATTTTATTTCAGAAGTTCAGTCTTCGCCTGAGAAAATTTTGTGAATCAGACTGATGCTCATCCTGCAGAAACAGGCTGTTGCCTCTCATCCAGCTGCAGACATTTGTGTGTATCTAAGCCAGTTAACGCCTGCCTTACAGAAGCGCTAAATATAGGCGCAATAACAGCCAGTGGTATCAGTTCCATGTTTAGTAAATTACATTGCGTGTGGAAAGCTGATTTATTTGCACCTACTCCTCTCAGTATTTTGCACATTCTGGCAGAAAGCCCAAATTGCAAATTCATTCAAGGTTAACATGCAAAATGGATTGTGGTGCTACTTTACCCGTTTAAACAGGCGCAAACCTCGGTGCGACAGGTTAGTAAATTAGCTGCAGAATGTTTTTGCACCTGTGATCAAGTTTGCGTGTACTTTTAATAGGCGCAATGCTTTAGTAAGTCAGGGCCTAAGATTTTTGTGAATGCTCCTTTTATATCAAATCCTGGCACTCATACCTGTCACCAATTATTTTGTTGATTATAATATCTTCCTGAACGGTGATGTTGCTGATTCTCTAAACTTCTGTTAGTCTTTCTTTTATCCTTTCTTTCTTGTTTTCTTCCAGGACTGTTGCTACCCATTTGGGTGCGTCCCTGCATATTGGAATTAGGATTAAGATGATTTCTATTTGCCAGATTTTTGGTCAGATTTTTTTATCCAAATATTTAACATCATATGTGAAAATGCGTTAGTCTTGCGTTAGTCTTTCCAAATGTCCTGTTTAGTGGTTCATTTAACGTTAGTTTTTTGTGACAAACAGAAATCCGACACTTCATTAAAGCAGAACAGTGAATTTATTCTTTCCTATTTTTGATTATGTTATTCCTCTGCATAAATTTGTGCTTGTGTGCGCATGTGCTGGTCTGGCTGCATAAGACCATCTGTCATGGCTGCATTTTGCTTCGTTTCCTACATTTCTCACTTTAACAGCTGTCTGCGACTGTACGATAAAACATGAAAGCCATGCTTCACTCTCTGGAGGTGTTGATTGGATTAAGTCTGATGGGAGACATGATATATTTTCCTCGCCCACATGACCCACAATTGCCTAAAAAGCAACAACAACTACTGTCACATGTTTAGCAGATAAAAGGGGTGTCGGAGAAAAACCACATAAAGAGCAACATTTTCAGGAATCTTGTTCTTCATAAAATGCCAAATTAACACAATCTGTCTTCGCAAAAATACACACGCACTCTTGTAGACACATGCACGCTGGGTATTGTGATGGTGCTGATGCATCACGGCTGGAGAGGGTGTTGTAATAGAGTTTCACTTCAGTGGCTCGGCAGCCACTTGAAGGGCCAAACTTGAACGTTCCTGGAGTCCCTCTCTGTCAACTACAATGCTGGTCACTGTGATTTAGTGACACCCTGATAGTGACCTTATTATGAGAGCTTGTACGTGTGTGTGTGTGTGTAGAGTGCACGTTATTGTGGATGCAGCTAAACACCTTGCGAGAGAGTAAGCATACACACGTCTAATCAATAAGAAGTGAAGATATAAACACAAGCAAAGGGGATTAAATCATAAGAAACATCTGCCTTTTAAATCCATTTATGAAGGTGCGTCTTTAAATGGTCGTGTATGATGGATGCAACGGCTGCAGCTTTAATGTGTAAAAATGACACGCTATTTAGCTAAAGCACACTTTGTCAGTGTATACTCCAGTGTCTTAGAAGGCAAATTGATGCTTCTTTGTGTTTGAATAGCTCTCACTTAAAGAGTGAGAGGTTTTCAGAAAGTACACATAATGTTTTTGAAATCCCCAGTCAGGTTCTGATATTAACCTTTAGGTGTTCATCTGTTGCGTCTTAATGACCTCATCATTTGACGCTACTCAACTCTCACACTCTGTTTTTGCAACACAATCCTCCTCCCTTTTCCTCCTCCATTATCTTTCCCTATTCCCTTCTGTCTAGACCTCGCTCTCTACTCTGCATCAGAGTTCTGCCTCCGACTCCACTGTCTCCCCTCTCCTTTACATATCTACGTTAGCACACCCTTGCCGCTAAACGCTTCCCTCCCCCCCTCTGCTCCCAGATGAATGACAGGCCCATAAGTGCACCAATGATAGCAGCAAGGGTGTTAGCGTGACAGCTATCGAGGTGGTGACAGGAGCTGAGCTCAGTCTGGGAGCTAATGCTGCCTCTGCAGCCGAGCCCCTCAACCCACAATCATAGACAGACGGGGGCCGAGAATCATATGCAGAGAGAGAAATAAAAAGAGGAAGATGATAGCCATCTCCTCTTCCTCCTTTTTCAATCATTCACTGACCTGCTCCCTTTCTCCAAACAAACACCATGACAGAATGGCCAAGCCACATTGCCAACTCCTTGCCAAAGACTCCCAACTTCAGATACTGAGGGCCCTCAGCAGATGGATGGCTGAGATTCGGATGTGCAGGGATTTGCTCTCACTTCACACCATGAGCCTGAATCCATGACACCAGGGTATTATGCATTTGCCCCTTGTCACCACGGCAGTTTAAAAATTTTATAGTCAGGGAGCTTGAGGTGATGGAGAAGTTGGAGAGGTGGGGTGCACAAGAACAGGGTGAGGGTAAGATTTAATGAAGCAAAAAAATCCATGGAAATAAAGTTGGCTAATGCGCCTGATGACCATATTCATAATCCCAACCAGAATTTAACGTATAGTTATTCATATGAAAATTTCATTCTAAATGAAGAAAAGTAATAAAGTAAAAGTAATAATTCAACCTAAAAAAGGATTCAAGTTACAGATAAATTGTAGGATAAAACCCTGACACTGTTCTGTTCTGTTCACTGTTGAGACACTCAAAGACAACAGAATATTAGTACATATAAATCCTGGGGCTTAGCTGTAGTGGTAAAATATTTCTTTGTGCTAAGACGGAGGGCAGTCAGGTGCAAGTGAGTCAGCAATATGATCAAAATCCAAACTAAGTTGTTTAGAACTTTCTGCACAAATAGTCACAGCACCGATGATTGCCAATATAAACTCTGCAAACCCCAGGGTCCTCAGGCAGTAACTACAAAAGAGAAATTAGTTCTCAGTTGACCAGTTTGGTTAAATGATGTGTTTCTTCCCATCAGAGAGGTGAAGCCAGCAGGCAAACTGAGTTCTGTGTGTGTGTCTATGTGTGTGTGTTTAACTCTTTCTGACCATCTGAATAGGATATACATGGACAAAGATGTGTTCAGTTAATTTTCAGTTTATTCACACATCCATATTAACAAAACGTACGCTTTTACATAGGGGTTAAGTTATGGATCATGAGTGAATCAGGTCTCCCTAAGAAGCTATTGAAAGCTTTTAGGAGGGAGCCTGAATACATTCCAGTTCCAGTTTCCAGGCTCCTTCTGTTTTTATGCAAAATGCATCACAGTTATGTACAGTATGAACATTTATAAAAAATAATAAACTGTTTTAAAGGGAAAGGAAATGAAAGCATGTGACAGAAAGACTGGACTTGTCTATGAGCGAATGGGCATGTGTGTAAACTAGGGTTAGGATGCAGAGAATCCAGCAGCAGATTATCATTTAAACTATCTCATGGACTGTGAGGGATGTTAGAGCTGCATGGGCTTTTCTATCTTGGGTGAGCTGGAATTTGAATTGATTGGCTCCTAAAATTGCTTTTTCTGCAGGAGCTTTGGAAGGCATGGAAAAGGAAACCAATTACTGGCTGTCAAAGCACGCTGTCAAAATAGCGATGACCCCGAGTCCAAACACAGACAACCTCCTCTGTCTCAGTGTTGCACACCTAAACACAACCACAAGGAACAGATAAACAGACCCACACAAGCACAGAGAAGATGTCCAGTTCCTGACAGTCACTGTGATGGAGACAATGATAAAGGCTTGGTTGTCAGGTTATTTTCTTTAGCTCTGGTAAGCTTTGCTTATGTGATCTTCTTCAAAAGGTTCTCTGTTTCACTCTCACATTTTCCATATCCATGATAAAATCATAGGCCAATCTTTACTAATGCATTGCAAGAGCAGGACAAAAAGCTGTTATATTTAAACAAGAAGCCCTTTGAGTGAACATTTTGTTAGCTCAGCTTGCTAAATGTCAATGACAAGTACCAAAAAAAAACAATCAAAACAGAACTGTCATACGTTTATTTAAAATTTGTCCTCGTGTCCATTTACTTATTCTTGTCTGATCCACATATCCCTAAAGATCATGCTGACAGTAAAGACATGCCATGTTAAAGTGATTTAAAAGAAGCTGCTTGTATTTCTGGTCAATGCAACAGGGTCAGTGGTGGAAACAAATCACATTGGAGCTATTCTGATTAGTGTCCAATTAAAAATTACATATCCGTTTCACTCAACTCTCCTGTGACTAATCTTATGAGTGAATTTGTTCTTTTTCCCAACTGTTCACATTCTCAACAGGAAGCTGCTTGTAAGACACTTAACTTCATACTTCTGCATCTCACCTGCTTGGATCAGATAAGTGTCCAGCTGTGACCCAGAGCACCTGCTTGGGGTTGATGGGAACGGTGTGTGTTTTACCGCGGACACTTTCCCGTAATGGCGATAGTGAATGTGCATTCACGACTATTTTATTTCTCTAAACCATTAACGAGCAGGTGGGGGTGCTCAAAGCAACGGCTGTCTGCTGACAAGATTGAAATGCCTGTTTCTATTATCTCCTGACCACCCAGATAACAGGGAGATAGAACAGACCAGAGATTCAAATCCAACACTTTATAAAAAGTGCCAAGGATACGTTCATAACGCTGTGACGGCTTGCAAGATAAATGCCACTGTTTCATTATTTCAACCATATGCAGATCTCTGGAAACAAAAGGAGAAAAAAATTAAAGACACTTTGGAACAGGCAGGAAATAAGGTTGAGAGAAAGATGACTATATTGTGGGCAGAAGCTGGAGATGGAGTTTGAGCTGCCAGTGGAAAGGCGTAATGCAGAGCTCTCAGTGGCTGGCAGCTTCACTTTGCCAGCAGGCCTTTGTCCTCCCCCTCTCTTTCTGCTCTTGGCCCCAATGATGAGGGAAAAAGATTAACACAAGAACATGTTGAATGGAAGCGAAAGGACAAAGCAATAATGTGGAAATGGAACATGACGTCTGGTTATGTGTTGATGGAGCAGGGCTTAAGTCAAGAGATGACACAATTACAGACTTAAAACTCTAGAAAAAAAAAAGAAGGAAAATGTTGATTTTGGCTTTCAAGTTGTGATTTTTTGCGTTTTGCCATACTTTATAATGAATATATTTGGATTTGAAACTTTAGACCAGGGAACATTGAAAAAGTGAACATTTTTTAATTTCATAAACTACAATGCACTTAATGATTTAAATAAAAGACAATTTCATTAACATGGAAAAGAAACACTTGTATCCCTTTGTTTTACGATCTGTTTGTCTCAAAATGATTTCTTTTTTGTTTTCAGGAAGTAGGTAAATGGAGAGACTCTCAAGTAAAGATGCCAAACTTTCCAGCAGAACAAGCCTAGAACAAGGACTAGACAGCCTGGGACACTTAACAGATTTGGACTATTTTATTTACCTGTTCATTATCATTTTTAACACAGTTTATAAAATGAATACATTCATATTTCATTTAGGTTTAAAATAATGAATTACTGAAGGTGTGGTCACTTTATGTGAAAGGCAGATGGCAAAGATGCAACCTGATGAATGGGCATTATGTCCTTGGGTTCTGAGACATCAAGATAGTGAGGAACCACATATAAACTACTACATTTAAAGAGAGTAGCCCACACACCAGCATCTAATACAGTTTCAACAACATGTGCTGGATTTTTCTTTTAACTAAATGTCATGCATAAATTTAGTAAGCAGAGTGACTCCAACTCCAGTGTTGGCGGCTCTTTCAGACAGTAGCTAGTTACGTTTTCCACCACACTCCACACCTCTCGTCATCTTGTTTGGCAGCACTACCTCTTTGAAGAACATAAGTCTTGATATCAATGCTCAGATAGTTCCAACTTATCAATCATGACTATCACTAGTTCATTCGCTGTCTTTCGCACACATCCATATCCCATCTCTCAATGTAAAAAAACAAAACATGATTTGAGTCTCTGAGCTACCACCAGCAGGAAAGAGTTGGCTCTCACTCCTTTTATTATAATAATGAATTATAATTTCTGCTGCGACTATGACCCTATATATGCCCGTCTTAACAGTGGCGGCAAGGAAACATCCTCCATTCTGTAATTTATAACCCTCTGCTAGAGACATTTATCACTGTGCCACAGCTCTCGTAAAAGACTGTGACCTAAGAATAATGATGCTCTGATATGTTTCACAGAAACAACAGCAACCTAAAGAAAAAGGGCTGTGTAAACTGTACTTCTATAATGTGTGAATAGGATATACAGCACACATATTTGTAATGAATAGTCTGATTGGTATAAAGAGCCAGACAGACTGCCGTCTTAGTAGATACCGGCAAGGGACCATGAAGCGAACAACTGCAAAACCTGAAAACCATTAGTAAATCTTAGTGAGACAGAGAAAGAAGAACTGAGCGTATACAGTAAATAGGAAATGAAAGACGGTAGATCTTCTGAAACCAAAGGAGAAAAAAATTAGAGCGATTCTCTGATAAGCTGTTGTTTGGTGTCTGAAGTCCCCGGGGTAAGGAGGAACAGTATGAGAAAGCGCATGACAAAAGGACCCAGACGAAAGAGTAAATCACAATAAATATTTATAATGATAAGTAATGCTGCAGACCATAAATATTAAAGAGCAACTGCTTCTCTGTGTGTGTGTGTGTGTAAGTGTTGCTGCTTTTATTCCCTCATTAGGACCTTTTCTGGTATAATCACTGAGTGGACCAGTAGTCCAACGTCTGGTTCTGATGAGGGAGAATGTCATTTCTGAGGTTTTAGTAAGCGACCTGTTAAGGCATAAACTGGTTATTGTTAAAGTGAGGGGTAGAGCTTGGCTTGGTCTGTAAACAGTATATGAAAGTCAGTGCAGCATCCTGATAAGGATAACTGCACAAGCTTGTGTGTGTTTGTGCTTGTTTGTGTACTTATGTCAGTGTGTATTGGTATATTAAGCATATGTGTCCACAGGGATGTAGGAATGTGCACTGAGTAATGCATCGACCAACATCGTACATAAGCTTTGATCAGATGAGCTATGAATATTAAAATGAAAATTCATTCCAGTTACATTATGAAATTGCTTTTTTGGCACTTTTTTTAAAAACAAGGGGGTCCATCATGCATAATTTCAATTAGCATAGGCATAAACTACTTTAAAAAGTCAGACCTAAACCTCTTTGCATATAAGGCATTGTCACAACAGTATCAGTTTTTGCATAATTCAAAAAAACCTGTTCACGCTCTCAGACATATTTCAATGTGAGAAACTATTTTCACACTAACAATTACTATGATAGGATAATTTAGTCATTGCAATCTGTTACTTTGTGAGTGTGTGTGCCAAATCTTGCTAATATTCTCAAATTCTTTTTTTAGACAGCTTTCAGGCAAAATGTGTGTGTATATATATATATACAGTATATATACCTATATATATCTATATATAGATATAAATATCTATATATCATCTCAAGCCAAGGGAGGAAGCCCAAGTACCAGAGGAAACCCACACTGACAATGGGAGAACTCCAAACTCCACATGGCCCTAACTGAGATTTGAACAGGGAACAGTCTTACTGTGAGGTGGCAGTGATAACCACCACATAGCAGCATGTTAAGAGTTGGAAGCATTGTCTCTCTTTTTCAGTTTGCTATTCTGTTTCATAATCTGCAGAAGATGTAACAAAAGAAGAGAAGGAAGTTCAACTTTATTCCCAACTTAACACAGCATACGTCTACATCTGCTTATAAACAATCACCAGGGGAAAATTTACTTTTACAGTTCAGTTCACTTTGTGCCCCATCCAGGGGTAAACCAGGAGACTTTGGAGGGAACTTAAAGGGAAACAGTTCTTACTGAGTTTACTGATACAAATGAAGCACCGTAAGAATGTTTAATTAACATGTTTAAGAATCTCTGTTAAAGTCTCCAACAAAACAGTTTAGTTTTACTCCAACCATGCCTTTAACCTGTCAGAAACTCATGGCATCACCTTAACCACTTGTGATTCGAGGGTCCACAGAAAGGACACATTTGTTCCAGTCAGAGAGAAATAATAAAACCAAGGGCCGGATCTACTAAGATCCCAGTTTGCGTGTAGTAATTTGCCTGTGCAACCTAGAATTTTACACGTAGGGTGAACCACGGTTTGAGGGTGATTTAATAAGATTAATTGTGCAAATGTTGGCAGGCGCAAACGTGTTGGAGACTCCCTATTTAAATGAGGCTTTGCGTCTTTTGTTGTTTGCAGCACGGCAAGTTTGAAGAGAAGAAAGCACAAAATGAAATTGACCCGGTGAAGATGGAGATATTAGTGGAAGAGACAAAAATGAAAAAAATAAAAAATAAACATTAAATGACAATAATTCAACAGGTATCCCTGCAGAACCTGGATAAGGAGTTGCTGCCGGCAAACATCAAAAAGTCTGCAAACCTTAAAGATAGTCTGTCATCTACAACGACGTGCGTCTTCTGTGACACTGCAGTGAGGCAGGATACTCGGGCCAAGGCAGCGCTTTATCTGGAGTAACGATAGTCATTAACGTCCCGGCGAGAGGGATCAATGGTGAGGTACAGATGGTGGTGGGGCTCTTGATACTAGTGGGTCTTGAGCAACTTGGAGAGGGGCAGAGCGCACACAGGAGGTAGACGAAGAGGTAGAGAGTTCCAGCGCGCAACTCTCTTTCAGCCTCCAGGTTAGAAACGCACTGTGCGTATCTAAGTTAAAAAGGTGACACGAGCAAATAAGGGAAAATAGAAAACATAATGTCAAGTTTAGTAACCATTGAGCTAAGCAGTGAATTGTCTGTTTCGTTTATAACTCAGGTTGAATTCTATTTGTTGTGTTGATTGTTATTGAATTAAAGAATGAAAACTAAGTGCGCTCACTCCACCGACCATAAGAAAATATCATGAATCCGACTGATGCGCGTCTGCACTGCTGCAGAATTTGGCCGTTTACGCTCTCATCCACAGGGTGCAGCCAGTTTGCACCTGCTTCTCAGAAGTGTTAAATATAGGTGCAGAAACAGAGACCGCACTTTCAGTAAATTACATTGTGCGTGCAAAGTTGATTTATGTGCATCTACTTTTCCCAGTATTTTGCACGTTCTGGCAGACATGCTCAGAATGCATGTTCATTCTAGGCAAACGTGCTAAATGGAGTGCAGGTGTTATTTTGTGCATGTAACGGGCACAATCCTAGGTGCGCCCCTTTAGTAAATCAGCTGCAACATGTTTTTGTGTGCGCTGTCAAGTTTGCACACATTTTAACACGTGCAAACCTTTGATAGATCCAGCCCTAAGAGTATGTAAGAGTATGTAAACCACCCCTCTTTGTCTGATTATGAAAATTAGTTGATTGAGTTGGATCAGATCAGACTGAGGTGTTCACATGAGGAAGTTTTAATCTATTTGGAACATTAATATGATTTAAAGTTATGCTCCTCACATGTGGAACAAACTCCCAGAAACCTGCGGGTCTGCTGAAACTCTAAGCAGTTTTGAATCAGGGATAAAACTTTTCTATTTGCTGCCTTAAGAATACAAGTGATACAGTGGGCTAAAAAAAGTATTTAGTCAGCCACCAGTTGTGCAAGTTCTCCCACTTAAAAAGATGAGAGAGGCCTGTAATTTTCATCATAGGTATACTTCAACTATGAGAGACAGAATGAGAAAAAGAAATCCAGAAAATCCCAATGTAGGATTTTTAATTAATAAATTGGTAAATTTCATCACCTACAAACAAGCAAGATTTCTGGCTCTCATAGACCTGTAACTTCTTCTTTAAGAGGCTCCTCTGTCCTCCACTCCTTACCTGTATTAATGACACCTGTTTGAACTTGTGATCAGTATAAAAGACACCTGTCCACAACCTCAAATAGTCAGACTCCAAACTCCACTATGGCCAAGACCAAAGAGCTGTCAAAGGACACCAGAAACAAAATTATAGACCTGCACCAGGCTGGGAAGACTGAATCTGCTATAGGTAATCAACTCTGGGAACAATTATTAGAAAATGGAAGACATACAAGACTACTGATAATCTCCCTCGATCTGGGGCTCCATGCAAGATCTCACCCTGTGGGGTCAAAATGATCACAAGAATGGTGAGCAAAAATCCCAGTAACACACGGGGGGACATAGTGAATGACCTGCAGAGAGCTGGGACCAAAGTAACAAAGGCTACAATCAGTAATACACTACGCTGCCAGGGACCCAAATCCTGCAATGCCAGACGTGTCAGACAAGTGCATTGAAGATGAAACGTGGCTGGGTCTTTCAGCATGACAATAATCCCAAACAAACCACCTTGGCAACGAAGGAGTGGCTTCGGAAGAAGCATTTCAAGGTCCTGGAGTGGCCTAGCCAGTCTCCAGATCTCAACCCCATCGAAAATCTTTGGAGGGAGTTGAAAGTCCGTTTTGCCCAGCAAAACAAACCCCAAAACATCACTGCTCTAGAGGACATCTCCATGGAGAAATGGGCCAAAATACCAGCAACAGTATGTGAAGACTTACAGAAGAGGTTTAACCTCTGTCATTGCCAACGAAGGGTATGTAACAAAGTATTGAGATGAACTTTTGTTATTGACCAAATACTTATTTTACCAAGGAATTTACCAATTCAT
>JAOXYM010000017.1:7167872-7178178 GCA_028567055.1 Leptatherina wallacei
TTTCTAATGTTTTTATGTAAAGCACCTTGAATTGTCCTGTACATGAAATGTGCTATACAAATAAACTTGCCTTGCCTAAAGTGACCCATGTAAGCTCAGCTAATTATTTTGCAATTATCTGCACATTGTGGTTCTGACATACTTCACTTGCGACTGCAACCTTTTGGCAAAAAGTACCAATGTGCATAAATCAGCTGCAAAGTCCACAAGTTCAGATCGACAGACAGAAGTGCGTGTTGGAATGAGGCTTAAGTAAGACCCCGACACAGGTTATCACAATGAAAATGTGGCCAATGTGAGGAAGTAAGTGACATTTCAACACACAGTAACATAAACCTGTAATAATAGGGGAAAAAAAATTAAATGAGCTTGATTTAAGTAGAAATGTATTGTTACAAAAACAGTCCCGGGCTTTTTCATGCTTTCACTTTGCCACAATGAATGTCTTAGCTCAGCATGATCCTCTGCAATTGCTGAACATCCTAATTTGATCTTAATAGTAGGGTAGTGGACAGGGTGGGTAATTTTATCTGGTGCTGACTTACAGGAGTGGGTTGAAAATGGTTCTAGGACATGGCTAAAATTTATAAACAGGAATATTCCTAACTTAATTTGTTGAGATTTTGAAGTTTTACTATGAAGTCAAAGAAATAAGAGCAATTACATTTACAAGCAGGGCATTGTTCCTCCTTTTCTTTACATGCTTGAGTATGTAAAGGCACAATAGCTAATGGATTTATTATCTTTCTGTCCCTTACTGTGGACTTATTTCAAATTATACACAAATACATGCAATAACCATTCCAGAGTAAATACCTCATTATTTGCACAAACACGTGTGAGGCAGTCATGACTTGTTTGATCAGACTGCAGCATATAAATAAACACTTGGTTATTTTCATTACATTAAAGCTGCTGTAACCTTTTAAATTATGACAAACCACCAAAGGTAAATAAGTCTTTGCAAACATATTACTAAAGACCAAACCAAACATAAAAACAAAATGTTAATTTCATTTAGTGACTAATCGAGAGGTGGCCTACGATAACGAATAGCTTTATGCCTTGCATCGACCTTGAGGGTGCCCACGGGAGTCTGCTTTATGTATATATGTTTATTATCTGTTTGTCTTATTGGTTTTTTTTTACACAGTATGTCCGACAGACTGAGATCACATTGGGATTCTGTCATATTTTATTGTTAGCCTTAAAGGTGCTGAAATATGTAATATATAATTAAAAACTGTGTTTCTATTGGTTTCCAATAATTTTACTGAAATAACCGTTTTGCTTTTATTCCCTTAGAAATAGCCATTTATATCTACTTATTGTGGATCCACAAACATTGACATCTGCAAACACCCTCTGAGCTCTAAATCTGCAGTACCAGCTGTTTGATAGGTGCAAGAGCACCGTCTGGGATAAGTAATGCCTTAAAAGGCACATAAAAGAAAACAGTACACATGTACACAATTTTGAAGAGGGACAGATATTAAACATAACCAGTTAATTATAGCCATTAGCCTCCTCAATGTTGGTTGGAAAAACAGATGAATAAAAATGTTGGCTTAATGTCTCCAGCACACCCTACCAAGCATTATAAATGGGTGGAGTCGAGTTTTTCAAAATCATATTTTGGTTTGGACCACACTTTTCTCAGTAGGTTTGGATATAATAAAAATAACAGAAGGCTGCAATTATAACAAATGTGGTTATATTATCCTTTTTTAAATAAAAAATATTTATGTATTATCATTTATTTACAAAAAGATTGACACGCAATCAGTATTGGAATGAAAGGCATTAAGGAGTTGAGGCTGGTTGTCAAGAAACTGAATTACTTCTACATGAAGACAATATTTTATGATGATGCTGCCATTCACAATACCACTTTGTATTTCCACCTTCCTGTTTCCATCAGGTATTAGTGTTCATCGTGCATGATCTTATTACAAGTGGATATCTACAATACACATGTTAACACACTTGGGTAGCAATGAGGATGCATTAAGATCCCTCAGACCACATTTGTAGGTGATGTAACACACATATGGCCATATCTTTATTCCAGTATAAATGATAATGTGCCCAGGGCATCATTAAAGGACCACATACCCACCTGATGTATCTCCATGAAAGCTATGAATATCAGATCAAGCTGGTCGTGTTACTTCTTTAAGTTCTCCTACCTTTTCTTTTTGTAGAGTTTTGAACTAGGATTTTTCCATTCTGCTATTCTGTGTAAAGCCAGTGTAAACAGTATACACACACACGATTTGTCATCCACAGACAACCTCCAGCTCCTCCTTAATGCTTTTACTTCTCTTTGATAACACATCTATTGCAGAACAAAGCCTACAGATATGTTTGTCAAATTCAGATTAATCAGAAACATGTTAATGTCTGAATCGTCAATATGTTAAATCTGGATTTTTTTCGGAAAAATTATCAAAGCAAGTGATATCTTGTTTGTTGGCTGTTTGCAAGGCAATGCAAAAAAGCTTAAAACATACACAAAAGAGGGATGACATGAAAATTGATAAAAAAAATGATATTGCACGTATTTTAATAATCAAATTGAGTCAAATGAGAGCTATATATTTGCACAAGTGCTTGCAGTTCCTTGTGTTACATCCTTTCACTGAGACAGCGTTTAGATGACACATTTGATCTACTTCACGCCAATTTACAGCTCTCACTGAGAGCCGTCACATCTCATTCTGTTTACGGCCCATTCACTCTCTGCAACCAGCAATCAGCATTCCATGGCGGGCCCACGCTCCAGCATGAGGCCAACATCAGCTAGACTTATCAGGTATTAGGCCCTGCAATCTCCATTTCATGAGCACCCAGTCTATAAACACTATTGATTTTCACACTGTGCTTTTTGGCACTTGTATCTAGTGGACTGTGGGCGCTCTGTCACAGAAGTGACTGGTAATGAATAATAATGCAGAGTTATGGGGAGACAGAGATTTTTTCCGATCTGGTTAAAGCACTGACTGCCTGTCTGGACAGAAACCAGGGGCTGCTGAATTCTGGGACATGAGGTGGAGTGCTTTCAAAAACACCAACTGGGAGAGGGTGGGAAATGATGGAAAGACTTTCTTTCAGATGTATGTATCATGATCAACATGTATGATATTAGTTCAAAATCAGAAGCAGCTCATTTTTCTGATCATCGGATATTAGACACTGAATTTGAACCAATTTGTATTTGTAATTCGACAATTTGCTTCATGTTTAAGTAACAAATAAGCTTTGTTGTAGAATATGGGCTTTAAATCTTAAACAGCAATTTCGAAGTAATAACAGGAATCTTTTCTCCTGCCAAAACAACACTCTGCAGGCTTTTCCTTATATGACTTTACTGTAAGCTAAACAGCTCACCATGCCCACTGTGGAGTGTAAGTATCATTGGTGTTTTTGTGCTTTGGTCAGAGCCAGCCTTCCTTGACTCACCATTAATAATCATTTAGTGAGGACTCAAGCACACAGGGTCACAAGTGCCAAACACTGCAAGATTTTATCCCCAATGAAACAAGCCTTGTAAAGGTTACTAGTACAAAATGGCTTTTATTGTTATCTGTTTGTATTCCAGTTAAATCTCTCTCCAGGAAGAAACTGTTGTGAGCAATTGATCTAATTTTCAGCTGCGTAAACACAGCAGTGTAAATTGTCAAGATACTCACCAGGATACGCAGCAGTGATGTACCAGGCGGTGTGTTTTCAGGAAGGCTGATGTTGTACAGCGGTTGGCTGAAGATGGGCCGGTTATCATTCTCATTGATAAGTTCAATAAAGACACGGGCAAATCCAACATGATCAGAAATAGACTCATTGGCATAAAGCTGTAAAGAAGACATCAATGTCTTAGAGTATGTCTCATATATTAGAAATACATCAAGACATTAACATCATAATCAGATTGTGTTATTGACCTAAACAATGGGGGTATTAGGTTCAACAGTGGGACGGCACGCCCTCTGACTTAGTAAACAACTCAGATGTGAAATGAGGTGGCAAAACACAAATTTTACTCTTCAACTACAACAGAGGTGTTTTGAAAAGGATATAACTTCAGCCTAATGGAGTCTTGTGGTTAAACAAATTAAATAATGTTGTGAGACACATTATGTCTACATGAGAGTCGTATGACAGTAAGTCACCAGAACTGTTTTATCTTGAACTGATATGTGAGACATTAACAGTGACTTAAAAAACCATCAGCACCCTCTTTTCTTTATGAATTTGAGCAAAACGTCTGTTCCCAGTAGAGTGGGTGCAGGCTGCTGTATCTCTCTTGTTGAAAATAGTGCAGTCTCCTGTTCAGGAGTCCATCCCGGTATTCAGTTTCCACAAAAAATGTGAAGGGACACACTATATAAGTACGTAGAAATAATTGAAAACTCACTGAAAAGCTGTAGCTGCGAATGTGTTCATAGTCGAGAGGCATGGCAACCCTCATCCGAATGTCGGCACGCCCTTGTACAGCTGTTGGGGAGATGGTGAAGTACTCTGAATTGTTTCCTGTCAGAAACACTTGGAACATGCTGTTCACCCCCTGCCACAGAAAGTATAAGAAAGACATTCAGATATTAAAAAAGAAAAGAAAAATAAGTCTAAAATCAAGGTCATATGAGGATTTACTGTACACTGCAACTACTCCACCCCAAACAAATAAAGACGATAAACTCTACAGTGGTACAAGCTTTTATGAGTTATCATCTGATCAAACTTACAAACAATGAAGTTAAAGAACTGGGTTTGTCTTGGGTTAACTGCAATGGTGAAAAAACTGAATAATGGTCTAAATATTTGTCTTTAAGTAAAGTCATTGTATTTTACATGTATTTGGCAGCTGGCTGATAATATTAACACAATTTTTATGAGAAGGTTTTATAATTTTTTTTGTAATGTTTGAAGTAAGACTGGCTTCAAAAGCAGCATCACTAAGAGGGCAAAGCAAATTTATTTATGTAGCACATTTCATAATGCAGCGTCCTGTATATGCTGTGCAGGTTTAAGAAGACAACAGACAAGCAAATACACACACATAGTTAGACATGACACAAACAGACATCAATGGGAAATACAGCATCTCTATCATCAACATCTTCACCATCATTATCACTAACAACATAAAGAACTTCTCCATCAACATATAGATATGAATTATAAAGAAAAGAACTTTCTATCTTTATTAAAAGCTGTGGTAAAAAGTTTTAAGACCAGGTTTAAAAGAATCAAGGTTTGGAGCAGACTTAAGCTTCTCTGGTAGTTCCCAAATGTTAGGAGTATAAAAACTTAATGCTGATTTTCCTTGTTTAGTTTTAAGTCTCTGGATGAAAGCAAACTTGACCCACATGATCTTAGAAGTCTTGGTGGCTCATATTGCATCAGCAGATCTGATATATATTTTGGACCAGAGCCATTCAGTGCTTTGTACACCAGCAGCAACATTTTATAACCAATTCTTTGGTTAGAATGCCGGAGTAATCTGTGATCTGACAACTGGAGTGATATTTTCCCTTTATTTGGTCTGTGATGACATGAGCAGCAGCACTCTGGATTAGCTGCAGTTGTCTTAGTGATTTTTTCAGAGACTTATAGAAAGCAAACTCTTCTTTCTTTTTGCCTGTAAGGCTACACAGCGGATCCAGAGCCACTTTAATTCATTTAGCACTTTTTATCTGTTTCATTCAGATGTCTAAATACAAATACAAAAACAAAACTTAAAGTTAGTTGTAAGAAATGAAAGAATAAGAGAAGTTCAGTAAATCAAACAGCAAGTTTGTGCAATGTACCCCTTGGTACATTAACTTGCCAATGTCCTACAGTAATAAAAGCAAGACTTTTCCAGTAGGGAAAATTAAGTTCAGCTAATAATGATGGGTTGACTCAATCTTAATCTATATCTGTAAAACAAATACATTTAAAAAAAAAGCTAATTTTTCCTCAGATTTATGATTGACACTCCATTTCACCGGGTGCATTAATGACTACGCTTTACAGTAAGAACAGCATATATACCAGAACCTCACACCAAGTCACATCCAGGTTACCGATTAGCACACCTTCTCAAAGGGATTAGCCCTGTCTGTATACGTGCATTATTAAAAATATATGACAAAATACTTATTTAACCTCTGTGCTGTACTGTTGCACAATAAAAAAACTTGACAGTAACTCGAAGTAAATCCCTATTCATTGCCCACAGAGTTGTATAAATTGAGCTGAACTGAATGATCACCAAGCTGGTGAAGACTGTTAAAGCCTTCCGCTTTAATCATCATATTGTGCGACTTGTGAGAGAAAATGAAGACTTGATATAATTCCTGATGACAGCCATGACTATCTACCTCAATACAGATACATATTTCTGCGTTTGGGTTCCAGCTCACAACAGTACAAGTTGCCAAGACACTGTTTATGATTATGCAGATTATCTGAACATGAAGTGTGTTTTAGAATTAATATGTTATGAACTACTGGTTTGGTGTGTATAATGAGCATACTATTGTTTGATTTGTGGTTAGATGAAAGTCTGAATAACCTTTAAAATAAAATCTTCACTGGTGCATTTAAACCAAGTTAAGATGTGACATCACAGGACAGAAAAAGCTTTGACTGTCTTGAGGTAAGAAAACATCTCCAAAGTGCTCCTGTGTTGATATATAAAGCTGCAGTGCAGCCAATCATGCAGCTATTGTGGCAGATAGAGGAAGACGGGTGGAGTGGTCAATTGGCATTATGCTGACAGTTGAAATAGCCCCCTTGTTTTTGTTTTCATCTCTGGGAGAACCATTGTGGCTGATGACTCCTATTTAAAAGACCATCCAATATGCAGGGGATGTCACCTCAAACTGCCCATAAACGTAATTGCCCGTCCATTTACTTCAGCCTTTAGAAGCCACCAATAAAAGCATCCTGTCAGACATGACTGCCACAAAGTTCAGTGACAAGTTCCAGCAGCAAAAGTTTTAAAGATGCCAGCCAAGCAGAAGAGGATATGGAGGCAGTGACACACACACATGCACACACACAGAGAATGAGGTAACTCCAACTTTATTCATCCTAAAAAAAAAAAAAAAAAAAAATGCTTCTAATCCTTGATACGTGGAAAAAGTGAGATCACAGCACATGTGTAGTGGAGTGTGAATGAGTGTATGGAAATTGTCAATATCATGTAGGTTTAAAGGAACAACACAGCAATAAAAACTCCAACAAAAAACAAACAGCAAAAATGCCTTATGCCGTAGGCCTTAGAATAGATTTACACATGGACGCAATATAAGAATGTAAAACTAAGGAAAAACATGCATTTTTTACATAAATCAGAATTATAATCACATTTCACACAGTTCTGATATATGCCAATGTAGCATCTATGATGAACCAGCTGATTAAACTTTGTCGAGAAACTACTTATGAGCAGTCGGTACCAGTCAGAACTCTCAAGTTTGAATTCCTGCCAGAATCTTTCCTGATGGGTAAGCTAAAGCTAAAAGCTACTCAGAAGAGAATCAATATACTGTAAGAGTAAACTTTTTCCCATCGAAAACAACACAAACCTAAAAAAAATTCCTTGCAGTTTGAGCAAGAGCTCTATTGTAGATATTTACACGGTTTCACTTCTACATCAGACTCTTCTTTACACTTTCTCAGCTGCAGAACGTCCGTGGAGCCACAGCCACACAATATTGGGTGCAAACTAACAAGCCTTCTAATAACATGCAGTGTGTTTGGATTGTCACCCAAACTACGTGCAGCAACACGCTAGGAGTACCCCCCTCTCTGCTTGGCACTGCAACACAAACACACCATCCCTAGAATGGATAAACAGACTTGCCTCTAAATATTCCTGCTATCTTTCCTTCAAGTATTTTCTTTTCTCTGGCTGCTTTTCTCTCTGTTTCTTCCTGCATCACCAATTATTCTGACTTTTGGCTTTGTTCCGTTGCAGGAGACTTTCTATTCAATCATATTTCTTTAAATTCGACTTCTCTTTTTCTCTCTTCACTCTCCACAAGTCTGTCACTCTTTACTCTCCACTTATTTCTCTATCCACTTGACTTGCAGTTATCTGTCAAATTCCACCCTGGTGGCTGCTGTGCCTGAATCAATCAGAGTTGACTAGCTTTCAGCTTATCTGCACCCTGGGTGATTGATTTTCCTCGTTAGGTATAATTTGATGCTCTATCCCATCTCTTCCAGAGCAAATTAAATTGTAGTCAAATCCAATGTGCTGGTGTGAGTGAGCATGGATGTAGCAAGGGGGAGAGAGAAAGTCACAGATGCAGAATGGAAGAGCAGGCGTAAAATGTTTGAGCTCTGTGTACAAGTGTGTGTGCCCATGTGTCACCACGGTAGGCTGATAGTCAGAGCTAATGGGAAGTGACGAGCATACGAAAGGAGGAGGTTGTAGGCTGAACTGCTGCTGACATTCCACTCACCATTAATGTTGCCTAGCAAATAGTTTAAAAAAGACCGATGTTTCTTTTTTGGATGCACTTATAAACAAGGAAAATATCTTAAAATGAAAACACTAAATAAATAATACACTTCACTCAAATGTGGCAGCCCCAAAACTCTGTCGTAGGATACTCATCAGATTAATCAAAACTGACAACAACCCCCCCACCCCAATGAGAACTGTGATAACAGACTCTGACTTACAATAAAAGATGTCTCAATTACATTAATATCACATCCCGAGTAAAACAAGTTGGCAACGTAATGGATGAGCAGCTTCACCTTGGAACTCAAATGGAGCAAAAGCTGAGATTCCATTCAAAATTTAAACAGCGCTACTTTTAAAATGCTGCCAATGTAAAAAGAAAATGTGAACTACATGTTTCCTTTCAAGCAGAGTCATCATAAGGTGTTGTTATTGGATGAGTTATGCATGCGCAAACAAAAGTAGCCTTGGTAATTTTCCACGGGAAAAAAAAAATGGAGATGCTATTTGAATTTTTTTTTTTTTTTACTAGATTTCTCTCTCCCAGAGAATATGGGTCATGTATTTTGTCTGGAAGTGGAAAAAGCTGTTTGTTCATGTGATAAGTCATGTGATTAAAATATTTGTTACATTAAAATTTGTTTCCATGCCGACTTATGTGCATTAACTCTTTTTTTAAACATCATAACCATGTGTTAAACAACTTTTAAATATAAATTGAATTAATGCCGATATGTAAGTGATAGTGTAAAAAAAAAGTTGTATTAATATTTTACACCTACAGAGCCAGTATTGTCTGTATGCCAAAGAAGATTCGTCAGAGCTGGGGATCAGTTTCGTCTAACATTAGCAACAGATTATTTACTAATATCATACACTTAGCTCTGTGTGAGAGCCAGTACTGCAGTCAAGCTGCTGAGTCTATCTTCTCTGTTTTACATTTGTGTGTGTCTCCTCAGTTCTACTCACAGACTTTATGGACCTGTTGTATGTGTTATGGTACGAAAAAACTATACACTAAGTAAAGTGGAGTGAGGAGCAAACAAGCATGCAAGTGAAGACAGGAAAGGTAGGTGAGGTGCGGGTACTGGTGACAACATCTCCTGTTACTGTTGCAATGGAAGCTTCAAATTAAGTTCTAATGTATTATTAATGTCTTGTTGTGATGATAATTTTGTTTAGATATAACAGCTAGAAGCAAGACTTTATTAATGTGGTCCAAGTGCAATCTAATCATTGCAAGTTAACAGTGGCTTTTCTGCGCTCCTGACCTGCTGCACTGTAACTGGACTTGTTATCTCTTTAATAGTTTAGAGTTTAATTTGCTGATATATGAATAATCTGTTTGGTCATGATCTGGGACTTTTTCCCTGTTTCACTAAAACAAAACTGTCCCTGGCAGCCTTTAAAAATGTCGTGAATATTTTTCTTGAGTAAGAGAAAAAAAAACACACTTTAAAGATTTTTGTTATATTTAAAAAGTCATACCATATATTACACAATCCAGCATACAAAAAAAGAGAGGTTTCAACCGACTGCAGTTGTCATTAAAAAAAACAACAACCCATAAACAAACAAGAAAATGTTGAAAATATTTCATGAACTGCTGTGGTTTGTCATTGTAATCACTGAAAGAAATGGATATTAATATTGTTTTGACAGAGCTGATGTTGACAAGACAGAAAAAGACTTCCCATCCATTCAAGCACCGACCTTATGGCGTTCAAAATCTTGGCTTTAGCTTTTGGAAGAAAAAGAAAGGATCTTATTACAACATTATGTTATAGTTTATCGTAAAAACGAGAAATGTATCACGTTATGTGATAAGTTTTACTGTTAGAATAA
>JAOXYM010000017.1:7197074-7207582 GCA_028567055.1 Leptatherina wallacei
TTAAGCGCGAACAATCAATATATCTGGCCTATGGACTCAATGAAAAGTAATTCTCCTCAGTCATGTGTTTTGACCAACAAGAAGCGAATCTTTCAGCAGAGAGACTGCTTTCAATTATTGTGCTGTGATCGGGACACGTTTCTGTGGGTGCTGTTTAAACACCAGGCAAAGACAGATTTTAGTTAAGAGGACTATGGCATTTATGTGCTGCACACATTTGCAGTCACTTGGCAGCACAAGACCTTTAACATAAATTCCAGCGATTACTACATGTTCCCATGAGGTTGTGAAGGGGTGACAGAGGTGTGAACATGTTTTCTTGTGCTTATAGCTGCTGTGAAATAGTTGGTAAACTACATTTTATTGCTGATTTAATACACTGTTCTGCTGTTTTCTCCAAGACCTTTGCTGTTCCATCTAAACGCTCTCTTGTTGAGCAGTGTAAGCGGGGACATTTATAAATATCTTGTTTGCAGTATTCAATATATACTTTTAAATATACTTTTAAATATTCGAGGAAAAAAAAAAGATTTGACATGTTACTGCTTTATAATTTCCACTGAAATCCTAGTGACAATACCAAATAGAATGACGTCACTTAAAGTCAAACTACTAAACTTTTCCAGATTTTCACACTCCGTCACCCCTAACGAAGGCTTATTAGGCATCTGTCTAGCATCCTGTCTCTTCTCTGAGCTCTCTCCAGCCTGTAAAAGTCAGTCCAATGTTGACTAGTCTTATTTCTCTCTTTCTTTTTCTCGCTTTCTCTGATAATGTCTTCTTGCGTTTCTTTGCTGAATCAACCATGGTGTTCATTCAAATGTTCATTGTGTTGATATCCAGTTGCTGGTGTGCGACACAGAGCTGTAAAGCAGAAGGCAGCTATCACATGAAATTCCAGGCTGAAAAAAAGTTGTGAAGTGCGGTTTCTCAGCCCTGGGACGCTGCAGGGCAATGATGGCCCCAGGAATGGGCATAATGAATCTCAGTGTGCCATCAAAACGAGTCAGAAGCACAGAGGGTTAAGATCAGAAACATATTTAGTGTTGCTTTAAAGTACACTTTGAGGTAATTTGAGCTTGCAATTCTATGCTGCAAAATAAGAAATATTTTTGCTGTTGGGGTACAAGTTCAGGGGAGTGGTAATTTTTGTTAAAGTAAAACTATCATGAGATCAGCTTGCAATAAGTGTAAGGAATGAATGTTGACAGTAGAAAACATTAACAGTGATGTTGTGGAAAGATTTGATGTAATATTGATTTTGTGGCTCCATTGCACAATGCACACTACATTAGGGAAGTAGCCAGGGTTTTAGAAATACTGAGGTACACCACCCGTTATGGTCCACACATCGCAAGTGACCAAAATGAAAACCAAAATCTATTAAAAATAGAAGCAATTTATGTTTCACATAAACCACTCCCCACATCTCCTGTCTCTTTGGTTCTCTGTCCTCTTCTGTCCTCTAAATTTCCTGTCTCCTCTCTCCTGCCAAACTGTATCAGTTATTAGTAACTAGCATTATTTCATCACTTATGTTATAACCATATTTATTTCTGCACATTTGAACAAAATGGGGAGCTTTTGTTTTAAGATTAAAAAGAACCCCGGTTTTATTATCAGCACAAAAACTTAAACCGCAGAATTTTAGGAAATTACTGACCTAAAATTCAGCAACAGGATTACACATCTCCAAAAGCTCCACATTTTCTTCCTCTGTAGCTGGATAGTACCTGATAGAATCTGCCTGCAGAAAGGACTCCAGAGTGATGTCTGTCTTAGTCTTCTCTGATAACCACACTGCTCAAAAGAATATATTTAATTGAACTGATTACTTACACAAAGGTCCAGACCTTGTTGTCCTCAAATGGTAGCTACGGCCATGCACATCCTAGTTTGCTTGCTAATGATGGAAAGATGCTATTTTTCAGCATTTTGCAGAAATATTGACACGTCCATTTTCCTTATAATTGCATTTAAATGTAGTGAAAGCAAAAAAATCAAGTCTCTTTGAAATATACAGCTGATACAGGACCAATAAGTGTGAATCTTTACTTGCAAAATGATGACACTTTGTAATCAAGTAATTATCATTTAGCAACTGTCTGAGCCAGACTGCTTATTAGGACTGAGAGCATGTCCTGGGGAGACTTACAAGAAAGAAAAAGTGCCAATCTGTGTCTAGCATCAGAGAAAATAAGCTGCATGAAGTTGATGCTAACAGTTGGTGGAGGGTGAGGCGGAGGTAACATACATCATGGATTCAGACCCACTCAATGTGGAAATTATGTCTCTAAATTGCTTTGTCAGCTTCAGTGGCCTGACTACAATGCCAGTCTACGCAAACAGCTGCCCCTTACCCACATGAGTGGGCACTCACCTGGCCAGGCAGTGCCCGGCATGTATAAACACACAACCCTGCAAACTGTAAAGTCCACCTCAACAATAACAGCAGATTGTTGATTCTACTCTCTGAATGCATTTGATAATTAAGCTTTCAATGTGGCCCTCCTCCTCGTCTCAGCAGTGTAGAGCTTGACCTGAGAGACAGACTGAAGTTAAACAGACTGACTCACTGACTCTCTCAGTGGGAGAGGAAATATAATCATATTCTAATTGCTGATAGAAAGTATTCTCCAGTGATCTGCCAGGACACTGTGATTAGACCCTCAGGGCTTGAAAATTGCTGCACACAAAGACACACTCAGATTCAAGAGAAATAACTGCACACCTTCAATTTGCATTTGATTTTCATATCTAGTGGCAATGTTTTTGTTTTTCATCTGTGTGGTAGTATGCAGGTATTTCAGTCCTAAAATTCTACGGAGAAAGAGTATGAAACTGTGTGTGTGTCTGCATGTGTGTGGTGCTAACTGGCTGAGTTTGATTCTATGATGTGAGACTCTAGGGGATTAGCCATGCTCTCACATTACCAATAGTACTGGACTGGAAAATGAGAAAACATGCCATGATTTTGTCTAGAGCCGGCTGCACACTCAAATGCACTCACTCTCACATGCGCACACACCAAAAAGAAATGCCTGCAAGCATATGCACACACACAAACTCAAGCAGCTATTATTTCCTGCAAATTTCATAAAAGGCACAAAAGCTTCAATAGCAGGTGCTACAATTACAAGATAAAAGTGATCCCAATAATTTAACACTACTAAAGAATCACAGCATTACCAAAGTACTCTAAATCACAGGGTGTGGATTTCATATCATCAATTGACAAACACATTTACATTCTTGTGTCACAGACAATGAAGTGAGAGCTTGTTTCATTATTGAAATTTATCCTCTTTACATACAAAGAGTAAAGGAGTGAGAGCATTGATGGATAGGGAAAAACCACAGGCAAAAAATGGGAGTGAGCAAGTCTTTTGAATAGAAAAGAGGAAATTGTGAAGCCATTATGTGTGAGGATTGCCCACGAGAAAAGAAGAAATAAGGTTTTTGATCTGACTATTTCAATGTGGCGCACAGCAAGTGGATGACAATGACTTTCTGAGGACGGCAGCAACAGGAGATTTTTTCAATCGCCATGACTAAGCTAGTGACAACTGTTTTCTCTAGTTTCTGACAACACCATTGGCGGGAGCGACAAAACATTTTAGTTATCTTATATGGCATATATGGATTTTGTGATTTTTTTTCTAAATGCACGAATTAGTGTCACTTTTAAGGATTTTGCCTACAGGGGGTATTGGAATGTTGGCAGTTCTAGTGTTAAAAAAAGTTCCTGGATCCAGACGGTGATCTGGATCACCCCCAAAATCGAATCGGTTGTTCCTTATCCCATTTTGGAGATTTCCTGAGAATTGAATCAAAATTTGTCAATTAATTTTTTTGTTATGTTGCTAAAAGATAGACAGAAAGACATGGTGAAAACATGACCTCCACGCCTTGGCGAAGGTAACAACATCGCATACCATCACCACGGCTGTTTAGCCAAGAAGCAGTCTCTGTGTAATTACAGGCAACTGTTGACAGGACACATGTTTCTACCTCTGTCCATTACTGTAATGCACATATTGTCCCCCTCCACAGATTCCCTCCAGCATTGTATCTTATCACATAAACTTACACATATCTTTTATCATCTCTTTATTTGAATTAGTAAACAAAAACAAACATATATCTTTATGAATTGCCATATTGAGTCAATGAGTCCAGCACAGTGGTAATGAAGGGATAACATGCCTCTACTGTTCATGGACAAGTTTAGTTGTTTCACATCAACTTGTTGTCGCTCCTTAGTATTACATGAAGCTTCAAACCTTTCAACTCCTGTCCTCGAGGGCCGCTATCGTGCAGGTTTTTGTTGTTTCCTTACTCAAACACCAAATGGATCCAACAGTTTCTTGTCAACTTCTTCACAATGACCCACTAATTTCGGTCTGGTGTGATAGAGAAGGGAAACAGCAAAAACCTGCAGGATAGCTGCCCTCGTGGACCGGAGTTTGATACCCGTGTTTTACTGAATCAGTAAAACCTCACAGTGACTGTGGTGGTGCAGAGCGCAACAACAGTTTCTTTGGCAGGAGTGGGATGCTGTACAGCCGAATGTTACGTTTCCAAACTCAACATGAACATAATTTGTGATAGATTGGCCAGGTCTGGACCACATTAACTGGCGACGAGATGAGGGGGAGACTGGAGCTTTTAAACAGCACCCTGGACTCAGCCCAACCTCATCTCACAGAAATACGTGAAATAAACACATTTCAACACCATCCACTTATTCACGTGTTAGTGGCACGTAATCGTTAAAAATTATGTGCTGGCACCACAAAAATGACGGCAATGTAAAGTAAAGGGGAACTTTTTTGTGGTGTCTACATGACTTTCCTGGTTCCACAAAAGGCTTCATGTCACGTTTACTAATGCAGAAACAAAATGTTTTTGATGTCTTTATTCAATTACACTAAATGGGGCTCTTGGAGAAATGGATCGAAGCAGGACAAGAATCCCAGTCCAACATAAAACAGCTGTACTACCTCACCAAGGAGGTGGATGTTCTGAAGCTCAATACAGGAAAAAAAATCAGCTTCTCTCTTTGGAGAAAGAGAAGAGAGTGAAAGCTTAAAAGGAATGTAAAGGCACCTGGAACATGTTTACAGAGACGGACCAGAAATCGGAAAACAAACATTGTCTCCGGGAGCACTGTGAACAGGAGCTGGAAAAATACAAGAACATCGCCGAGGAACTGGGTCAGTCACCCAAAATATCAAACCCACAGGTGGTCTCAGAAGAGGTGGACTACCAACCGCAGGAACTCACTGGACCAGAGGAGGACTTTTCCTCAAATGTGGACTTGAAAAGACCACAGACACCAGACGAGAGGAGGCCAGATCAGAGGATGCCAGAGTAGAGGAAGCTAGACAGAGGAGGCCAGACCTGATGAGGCCAGACCTGAGGAGGCCAGATCAGAAGAGGTCAGAGTAGAGGAAGTTAGACCAGAGGAGGCCAAACCAGAGGAGGCAAGATCAGGGGAAGCCAGACCAGAGGAGGCCAAATCAGAGGAGGACTTTTCCTCAAATGTGGACTTTAAAAGACCACAGACACCAGACCAGACCAGAGGAGACCAGAGTAGAGGAGGCCAGAGTAGAGGAGGCCAGACCAGAGGAGGCCAAATGAGAGGAAGCCAGACCAGACCTTTTATTTAATCATTATTCATCAATAAAAAACAAAAAAAAAGAGGAAAATATCTATATAGTTTTATTGTTTCTCCACAAAATTTAAAAATATTTGATTTGGAATGATGCATGAACAACAACATGGTACTTGATTAAATTTTAACAGGTTGCACTCCTTTCCTTTAGTAAAACTCTATAAATCTCATAAATATAGTTGAAGATGTTAGGGGGTTGTAAGAGCTAATTTAGTGATTATGAAGTCCAAGGACTTTTTCGAAGGATATGCCATATGCTGGCAACTATGATACAAACAATACACATAAATAGAAGACAATGAGACAAAATGGAAGCTCTTAGCATGTGAACAATGAGGTGACAAAATGTTTGCCATTTCCATGGGAACCGTGAGGCGACAAAACTGCTGCCATTGCCATGGGAACGGAGAGGGGACAAAATGGCCACCATTGCCATGGAAATTGAGACTTGGCAAAATTACGTACAGTGAGGTAATACAATGATTGTTGTTGCCATAGGTTGTCTCTTGTTTAGTGCAGCTAAGCAACAGATAGTTTAGCTAATGCTAAGCTAATGATAAGTTGTCACACATGTCAACTTGTTGTTACCTTCGCCAAGAAGAGTAATACTTAGTTTTAATATCATGGACACAGTTTTAATAAAAAAAAGTATTGCATGATAGTCTTTCTTAAGATAATCATGCATGAAGAATATTCAGTTTTTCTCATAGAAAAATATGAACATTTATTTTCTTATGTTTTCTGAGATTTTAATGAACAAGGACATCCATCATAATGAGTTCAGGGTATCTGCAATAGAGGAAGCAGCTGCTTCAGCAGTATCAGGAGGAGAATGAATTATCAAGAGGAAAGTGGTGCAGAGTTCCCTACTGTGAAAGAAGGGAAACCATCCTGCACTTTTACAACCTGCAATGTTAACTAGAAACTGGAAGCACACAGAGCCCAGGCCTCCACCAAGCCATAGGGTCAGTCGCCTGAGAAAAACCCCAAAAGACCCAACAGCCCACCCAGTACCCCATATATTCTGAACCCTCTGGATCACCAGATCCAGAATATCAACATGATCCGGGTCAAACAATCTTGGATTTCTAAAAGATGTCCTGGTGCAGTGTTTTCTAACGTTACATGGCTGCACTGAATGAATGTGTCCTCAACCGGAGCTGCATCCATGCCAGAATGACTCCATGTACGATGAAATAAATCATTATCAGCTTTTTCCTTATTACATATATACCCACATTCATTTTATCTGCCTTTCCATGATTTCACGAGAAAAAAGTACTCTCAAACATTGTTTGAATAAATTAATCATGTGTCCAAAAGGGAGCAGGAGGAGGCCAAAACTTACTTGAGTGTTGGTTTATAGTGATATTTGTATGGAAGGATGCTTCATTTTAACCTGTCAGTATTTGTAGGGGGTGCTTCTGTACATTTAAGTATATTTATTTAGTGAAAATGTAGTAAACATTTTTCATTATTCCATTTTGGCCATAAGGTAAAAAGATCGCTCCACATTCAGTTGTGTTTGACTGAATTTAAATTCTAAAGCGGGCAGAAAAACCACAGCGTTTCAGAACGATTGGTGTAATGGAACATAATGGAACGCAAAATGGAACAGTCACGTGACATCCACGTTTTGATTTAGATCACGGAACATTGTTTTGCATCGATTGTTCCACGTCAGTTTCAGTACGGACTGAAACACTGTTTCGATCTTGTCATCGCTAATAAATATCAATAAATAAAACATTTGTTTGCAACTCTAGACATATTTAAAGAGATACGTGTAACTTTTGACTCAAATATTAGCCTAATGTGAGTAATGATGGATGATTTCTGGGGTCAATATACAGTGTTTGAGGAGTGTTGGCGCTCCGAGGGGGCTGCCCTCTTCAGAAACCAGACATTGTAACTTTGCAGGAGCGGATCCGTCTCTCATGGGATCATGTTACCTGGAGCGCTTTGCTTTACGGCTCCACCTCACAGAAGGCTCTACTTCATGCTCATTTTTTCCTCCTTTTCAATCGAAAGTATGTCATGGCTGAAAGTAAGAAGGTTTCTGAGGACGCCAGAAAGAGAAAGTGGGAAAGGGAGTGTGTGGCCTGTGGGAAGTTACAGTTTTAATCCCCAAGTGGCCAGAAGTTACACGGTATCCCTAGTGCAACACTATGATTAATGTACACATTCCTGCTACTTCGTTACGGTGATATTTTGTATAGCCTACATTAAACCGCACGGAACTTTGCGCAAATCTGTCAGAATGAACAACTGTGGCCGAAATATGTAGAAATTTATATTTTTAACATAAATATTAAACCTTATTTAAATTTAAATTCAAAGCTCTGTGGGAGCTCTCCCCCACAGTTTAAAAAGAACCTGGAGGAAACCCTGTACAGGCAAATTATGTTAATGGCAAAATTTTAGTTATTGTTATCAAACTATACTCTCTTCAAATCTAAATATACATTTTCTGATAGGCAGACTAGCTTGCTTGAGCATATGCTTATCCATGCATTACACATACCACTTAGTGTATGACAGCTATCAGTGCATATATGTTTGTGTTTTTGTGTGGAGTGATAGTAGCCCCGAGGATGCATCAACACTGGCAACAAGTTGCATTTCCTAAATAATAATCTAGTTTAATAAAACGTTTTCTTTTAAAAAAAAAAAGAAGAAAAAAAAGAAAAAAGAAGGACAAATAGTGTAGGGCAATGCATGGATGATTCTTCCTTTAGTGCCTAGAGATCATGCTAGTTGACATACTGTAGCTGGTAAGATGCACTTCAACTGTAATTGAAGAGGTGCTTTGAAAATCAAGAACAGAGATGAAAACAGCGTGGCGAGGCAAGTCCATTTCTTTATTTTTCCCACTGGAGATTCCTACTCGTTTTGTAAAAGACACTGACATCAAAGTTCAATTATGTCAGTCACTTAAATAGACTGAGCTCAACAAAGTTCATCCAGATTTCAGCATTGACAAAATGCTGGAAATAGGACAACAATGCATCATGAGGTAAGGTTTGAGGAGGACCCAAATTCAGAAATCAGCTGTATCAGTTTTGCAACCTCAGATTCTGAACAAGTGACAACACATTGAAAAATTAATTCAACGGCTGTTTATACCAAAGATGGCAAAACAACTGATTTATTTCAGCAGCTCAATAGACATGCTGCTGAGTTGGAGAAAATGACTGATCAACTGAGCCGACACATGAAATTCTCTCGCCTGGTGTGGACATAAAAGAAACCTCCCTCCTCGAAATTCTCTTAAAACTGTCCACCTGCAGAAGACAAAATGATTTTCACTGTTTTTCTATTTCACAATAGCATAAGATCAGGCTGAACAACACTAAAACTTAACTTACACATCTCATATATCAAATAAATGATTCAAAAATATTATGTCAGAACCATTTTGAGAAAAACTAAATTGAGTTCTCATGTCTTTTTTTCAACAATATGGTAGCTATTGAGTTTTAGCTTTTGTTGTGTCAGCCAACAACATGCCAAACTTTTAAAATGAGCACTGAACTGAATTTTTTCTTCAAGGGTAGACTGATTTATCCTCTTTTAGCCCTTTACATTCTTCATTATGCACAGAGAAAATGGGATCAAATAACTGGAAATTAACATGTAGAATAAAGAACGTTTCTTAAAGTCCCCTTCATCCCACAGACGAATGAATGCAAGGGATCATTTATTTAATCTTTGGGAGCAGCTCAAAATTATTATATGGTAGAAATGCTGCTAAAATACATCCATTTCATTTTACGGTAATAATGACCAGAAAAACATATTTAACCTAATTTCTTTTTCACCACTGATTCCACATATAAAATATTCAGTCTGACCCAAGCACAACCTCTGCGGTTGAAAGTGAAGCCTATGTGGAAGTACCAAAAATCGCAGTTCACCCCTCATCCTCTAGGGGCTGGCACCAAAACGGGGGTCAATCCCCATTGACTCCCATGTTAGAAAAGCCAACTTCACAGCAGAAATAAACATGTTTACAACCTGGTATAAAAAACATTTTAGGCTTAATCATGACAACTGTGGGGAGACAGAATAACTTATCCGTTTAGATGTTATTTAATCTGGAAATTCTTCATAATTAGGGGTGTGTCCTTTTGATTGAAAGTTGCCAGATATCTGGCAGGAAGGAAGCAGAGGCTAGCATAACCACGGTTTTTAGCCGGTTAACAGCGTGCCTTAGCTTTAGCCCCCCTACCTCTGTCAGCTGGTTAGCTCCTGTTAGCTATGGGTTAGTTCGGTTAGCTCTTAGCTACAAGCAGCTCAGAATTTGATGGGTGTCAATCATCTGTCCCCACGCTCACAGCCCCCCTCTTAGCGCCACCTCTTCGCCCATTTTTGTATTTTTCCGGGAGTGACAAGACGCAAGATGCTGCGGCGGGAACTACCCAACAAGCTTCAAATCAGCTCTTCAGAAACCTACGGGGAAGGGCCGTCCATCTACTATACAGTCAATTAGTGATGGGACTTCTGGCTCTTTGAAGGGAGCCGTTCACTTCAAATAGCTGTTCAAAAGACTGGCTCTTTTATGTTTTTCACATTATTTTAAAAGACCAGTGTTTTAATCATAAAATAAACACTGTGATGAGTGATACATTACAATTTAAGTCATATTAAACATGTTTAATTGGTGGGACATTAAATATGGTCTTGTTCTGAAATATTGTTAGTTTTATTGACATGTGGGCTGAAAACATGATATACATCAAAAGGTAATATACATGAAATGAAATGAAATGAAAAATACTTTATTTATCCCTTTTGAGGGAAATTATTGTTGTAGCAGAGGGTTTTTTTT
>JAOXYM010000017.1:7207682-7232635 GCA_028567055.1 Leptatherina wallacei
ATGGTAAGTAATGATTAAATTGTATGATCGGAGCTGCTACAATTTGCTGCCAGCAAGCGGCGCATTCTAGAGTGGAAGATCATCAGGCATATGTTAGAATTGTGCAAAATATAAAATATATATCTTGAAATATAATGTGGAAAGGTCTGTGAAAATAAAAAAGAAAACAATCTTTCATGCAAATTAACTTATTCTCCTCAGAACAAGAACCATACATGTATAGACAGAAAAAAATACATTGACACAAAACACAACTCACTCTTCTCCAACTCCTCCATCTCCTCTCCACCGTAAGCTACTAATCAATGTGCTTTTAAACTCTGTCCTGTCTTCACACTTCTCTTCATAGCTTGTTTTGTTTTGCCGTGCAACTACTAGCAAAGCAGGCATGAGCAGTGTGCAACACTACAACACCCTCCTCAGGGACGATTCAGAAACGCTGCGCAGCGCCTGATGGAAGCACTCTGACTAGAGTTGCAGCGATCTGCCGTGAAGCAGCAGAACAGCCGAGCCGCTTCCTGGGGGAAGGGAAGGTGCGATCCGCATCGTTCCCAGTGAAGAGCCGTTCAGAAGATTCGATTCGTTCGTGAACGTCACATCACTACAGTCAATGGTCTGACCTTGTAGTGTTAAATCACAGTATATATCAAATTCTTGTTGAGAATGCGAACCTTGCAGTATTTGATAAAGTGAGATCTGTAATTGATTGTTGGATTTTAAAAGACACTACAGGGCTTTGGATTGTGTTATGATCACTGTACCAGAGACTATCTGCCTTCTCTGAGAGATTACATAGCATTGCATGGCTGAGAGCCTTAGAGCGTCTAATTGAAAACTCTGAGAAACTCTGACACTGTGGTGACAATAAGGGTTCCCAATGGAATTACAGGTATTAGGCTTGTCCATATTACAGCATGCCTGCTGATACGAGCTGGGTAGTAAGAGCATGAAATCAGAGCATCAGGGTGTAGCAGTACTGAAGGATAAAAATTCGTGTGAAAAGGCAGACGACAGGAAATAATCGCCTTTACTACTTATCACTCTGTCCAGGCGGGAAATGGTGTGTCCACACCTGTCTGACCTCTTTGCTGTAGGAGACTCTAAGACAGTGCAAGTCATCCACCTCAAGACCCAGTACACTGGGAAGGCCGTCTTGTCTCACACCTGTGGCTGTGGCACACAGGGTGTCCACAACTTGCTTCAAACAAAGGACATGAAGTCATAAAATGCCTGTGGCTATACTGTGTGAGGATCTTGAATGTTTTTGTTTTTTTTTATTTGGTCTGCAGCCCTTCGCGAACTACCAAATAGTGAAGAATGATTATCATCTTCCTCTTTATAAAGTTATACTGCTCAGGTTCTGGCAAATTAAATTAAATCTCTTCTTTGTTCCAATTTCCTAACATAAAGAAATTGCAGTAAAAAAGGAAGAATAATCTAAAAGGAAAGGGTAGAGATGGAAGGAGCTTAGGATGGGATTAGTTGTGCCTGCGTGTTTCAGAAGAGATAGACCCAAGCACACACAGATAAACAAAAAGCTGATATGAGCAGCTTGAGGGATGTCCTTAAGATGCTAGGCTGAGTTTTATTCTGCTTATTCTTACACTGTCATTACAGCACAGCGGAGAGGCTACACAAACTTTACACAAGCTTAACTCTTTTCCCAATGGACAGCAATACTCTGACAAGATTTGTTGAACTTTCTGAAACAGAATCACAAATTGTGAAATAGAAGCTTCTTTTTCATGAGAGGAAGTTTACATTCAGCGGGTCTGCAGTGGATATTTTTTTACTTAATTTTAATCTCCTATTTTTGTCATCTTCTGTACTCCTGCCTGGGCTCGTATGTGAGGAGGGTCATCTGTCCATGTACATGTTTGCAGACGTTCCCGCATGAGCATGTACTGTGTGGACACATTATGCCAGAGTCAGACCATCTGATCTTTGAAGTGTCAGTCCCTCAGGTTGTTGGTGGCAGTGAGACTGACCAGTGTTGTCTCCTCTTCTGTTTTGTTCATCCTCAGGGGTGTGTTTGAGTGGATAATGGCTGACATTTTGAGATTGTTTGCTGCTGGAGCTGCTGGGCAAAAGCTGCTCTATTATACTGTGTAAATGTGAAAAATGTTAATTGCAAAAGCTTATGTAAAACATCATTTTTTTCAAGAAAACCTGTGTGTATGAGTCTTGGCAATATTCGGTCTTTACCTTTAAATTACACTCTAGTATAAGTGAGGTATACAAGCTCATACAAGCTACCCTTATGTCTTGGCTTACCTCTAACTCTTCATTAAACCTGCATCAACAGGGGTCAACCTGCGATCATGCAGGTGTAAGAGTAGAGTTGTGATGTAAAAAGGTCATTTAATATGCCAGATAGTAACTGGAGTTGTAGCGGCCAGTGAAAAAAGACTAAGCAAGCAGATATTTGATTCCCTTAAGAGATGGTTACTTCTCAGCTCAACACCTGGTGAATCCTTCTGCTATTCTCCCTGCAGTTCTTAATGTGCCAATTATAAGCATGAGCCTAGAATAAATGAATTCTATTAAACAGAACTTTAATGGGGATTAAAATCAACTCTAAGAAGCATTACTCAATCTAATTTCACATGTGTCCAAATTTAACTGACTTGAGAATGCAGTGCTGATAACTAATTGTGAATGATTAAAAGATAGAATGTTTTTTTAGGTGAGTGTATGTATTTTTATTTCATGATATCACATATATTTGGGTTGAAAATTAGCAGTGTCAGGAGATAAGAGTTAATAGTCACTTTTATCAAGGCATCCCCATAACCTTTATCTGATCAGTAAGGATTTATCAGAAATTCCTGCAGAAATCAAAAATGTATAAATAAATAACAAATTTCAATTTAGCATACCTATCAGGGATCAAAAGTTATCAACATGATTACTACTGGATTATAGACGAAAGAAATGTTTAAGAGGGTCAGCATCATAAATAGTTTTATAAAAAAAAAAGATCCGGAGGATTTAGTGGAAGTAGAAATTATAGCAACATCTATCAAATGACAAACAAAAGACCGTTAAATAAAAATCATCTTGATGCTAGCTTGTTTTAACAGAAAAACAAATTAAGACCTCTCAGGAGCAAAAATCACATTTGTTTATGTTTGAGGGTACAACCTTCGATGTGCATGCAATAAAAATTATTTCCATTACCAGCTGTGGAAATATTCTTTATTGATGCAGTATTTTGGGACTGAAAGCACAATCCTATAGCTCAGAGAAGGCTATGGATAGAGCGTTTGATATATAATGAGACCACTGGGTCAGGGGTCCAATAAGGGATAAATCAGACTCTATGGATTAGGGATTTACCATCAGCACCTTCCCCCTGAATCATCTTCATCATAACAAATAACAACTGCAACATTGGAAGCCAAGCGCTGCAGTGATGCTATATCTTGTACATCAAATTCCCAGATCCACCCCCTTGATTGGAGGAGGGAGAGGAAATCCTCATCTTGAGTCCCACAGTCATTAGTTTGGATCACAGCTGCAATTAAACCCTCGTTTATCTTAATTACTGAACTAATGAGACGAGTCCCGCAGGAGTGAGCAGCCCTCTCTGAGGACACTCGGGGTGAGGAACGAAAAAGCAAGAGAGGCATCATGCAGAGTCACACTTAAGTCTACAAACAAGCACCCCATCAAGCTAATCTGACTGTAGCAGAACACATGAGCGTGGATAGAAACATATGTGCAACTGTGCGTATCCAAATACAAAGAAAAAAAACATGCATACAGATGCATACAACTACGTCATGTGAAAACCTTGGCTTTCTACCTTAATCTCTGGCACTGCATCACCCTTCAAGTCCCATTATCTAACAAACTTATAATGATTTTATCAAGCTTACAGACTCCATCTCTAGTGTGGTGCTATAACTCTTGATTTTGCAACGACTGGGAATACATCGCACCACCTAATTAATGTCTTTTTAATGCTCTTCTCCTCTAGAGCTTAACTCAGCCATTCAACTTTGCAACAAACAACACACACACACACACATAACAATATAACATGTGGCAGCAGATGGTAAGTAAGACTGAGTACGTGTGTGCACTGGATGGAAGCAGAGGGTTTACGGTGAGCTCGATGAAGAAGAGGGCTGTGTGGTGGACTCTGTTCGGAGTTTACAGCAGTCAAGGGCACACATGAATTAAGACATACACACAAATAATTCATGACTCTGTTTCTGCCCACATGTATCCACGCGCACGGGGTCAAATTCCTTCATTCAGGTTTGAGGTCATGCAGTGACTCAGCAGATGGCAGAAACAATGCATATCTTCATCACCCCAAATTCCCATGGTGTGACAGGTTTATCAAGCAGTGCCAGCGCTTATCAGCCAGCTGGCAATTCTGGAAACACCTATGTTCCTTCATCTGGGCCATCCTGGGTTGACAGGGGGCAAGCAAAGTTTACAGGATACAGTCTAGAGAAGGCTTTATTCTCATCAGTGGGTGTTTATTCAGACCACACAGATAAATGATGCAGTCCTAAAGAAGCTTTGACAAACTAGTTGTCCTTTTGTTTGAGATGCTAATAAAGCTCTCTGGGTGTCTTACTACAACAGTGCCTACACACCAAAGCAAAATGATTTTAATTATTTTCCCATGATATCGTAATAGAAATTTAGACTTTAAAGGAAAAGTGAAAAGAGCTTACAGAAACTTTTACTGCCTGTAAACAACAACGTGTGTTGGGAAATCATTAAATTCTGTTCTTATTTACATTTTAAAGTGTTAGTTTTTGGGAAATAGAGAAGCACATAAAGAAAGCAGATGATGCAACTCAAAGCTTCAGCAGCAGTTAGACATTATTAGCCGTGCTACTTACTGCAGTGTAAATTTAAAGGAAGATAATCTGATAAAAGTATAAACACGAGTATTTACTTAAACTGGTTATTATGACAATGCCCAAGTGCATGTAAATAAATTCAGTGCAACTTTTTCACAGTCAGTCCATATCTCTCTAATGCTTATTGTGACTTCCTCCCACTACAGCTTTTAGTAGGAATAAGCTACAGTTTAGTGGAGCCGCTTCCATTTCCACACAATCTCAAAGAACCACCGTAAATAGGTTCTTCCTATTCTTTAAGGCAAAGACCCCTTTAAATTCCTGCCTTGGAACAATCTGAGTGGGGGGAAATTGATGGGGAAGAAAAATTCTCTTAATTTCTCTTTGCCTAGTTTTACAAAGCAAGACAGTGTTTTTGTGCATTAAAAAATAGTAAAACAGTAAAACACAATGCTGGTACATTCAGAAAAAAATATATTTGCAACTCCACTTCGTACTTATCCTACCGACTAATCGTTTCCTACATATGGTTTCAATAGCGGCCATTTAAAGTTTGCATTAAATAGATTTTTCATCTTGTAAAGTTACCAAATGACTTCAAGTCATGCCCGATTTATTTATTCATTTTCCATGTCAGTATTCCAAGAAAATGATTAACAAGGAAATATGAGTCTCAATCTGGATCAACAACAAAACTTATCTTAGAGCTCCACCAAGTTTTATGGAAATCTGTTTATGAATTTTTGTGATATAATCCTGGCAAACAGACTGACAGACAGACAAAGTAACTAGCAGGCACAAACATTTTCTTGGCAGAGGTAAGAAAACTGAGTTGAGAGGTATGAAAGCAGGATCGCTGCTGCAGCCCTTATCAGCGCCATGCAAACTGTATTACCATCTTCTTTAAAGCAAAACTCTCAGATATAGTAATATCAACACAAGTTATGGATTTCAGGAAGAAGAGCAACAAAGTGGACATTAGCTCTGACACTTTCTCAGTGTTTTTCATGCATTTCTGATCATTCATTTATCTAAAAAGTAGGAAAATAACAAAGGACTAACAGTGAGTCTCAGAGAAACTTGAGATCCCTCTTTTCTGCTGAAGGTACAAATTTGTCACACTGACGAAACATAATCCTGTTTTGGTGGCGTAAACCGACTTTAGAACGATAATACTGAACGAAGGCTGACTTGTGCACAACTGAACTAAAGTGCTGATTAATAACTGCTTACGGCCAGGCCTATTCTCCAATGCCGTGCTCTGCTCGGAGTCATTATTGACTGTTGTGCTTGATGAGACTTGTCTATTATTGCTGCGGAATTATGATAAGAGGAGATCGATTTCTCTCTCTTTGCTGCGGATGCCAGATTGATTATGTGACTCACACCTGAGATGATGGTGTAGCCGATTCCTCTTGGTCGGCCAAGATCCTGGTCAATGGCTGTTATCTTCCGCACCTCATATCCCTGCGGAAACACACGCACACACAACACAGTGTATAAGCTCCATGTAATCTTCACAGCCATGTTTTTTTGTGTTCTATCTGCAGTGGTCCCTACTTTAATCTGACATTTCAAGGCAAAAACCCTGTGTCACTCACAATAATACAGCAGCTCTGCTGTGAGCTTAAAGAATATTAATGCTTCCGGTATATGAAAAAAACAAGCAAACAAAAAATCTTAATGTTTTTTAGCTTCTAAAAATCCGGTTAGGATGCAGCCAAATATCTAACTTGGTATCTTTTAATTCTTTACTGTATTATTGGACAAGTGGAAAAAGGAAAACTGTAACAGAAGGCAAAATCCATCATGGTTGTCGTAAACCATTTTTTTCATAAGGTGTGTTAGCAGAATTTCATTGCTGTTTATTTCTCCTTTCATTGTTTCAAAGATCTCTTGCTGCGCCAATGAGTCTGCTACTTGACAAAATCACAGTATGACAGCTCAGGAAAAAAAAGAAAGAAAGAAAAAGAAAGCTATTTGAAATTTCTTTGATCCAGTGTGCTTTCTCAGCCTTGGTGCCTCAATCAGACACGGTGGTGATGCTTAAAAACTCCTATGCAGCAATGAGAAATTGAGAGACCCTGCCTGCTTCCTTCTCTCTTCCTCCCTCCCTCCTTGGTCCTTTCACTCACTTACACCCGAGCGGGCTGCTTCCCATTGATTCTGCAAATTGTGTCTAAGACGTGTTTATGCTCCATTTCTGCCAAAGCATCTCCTGTCATTGACCAATTACAGCAGAATCAATTACAAGCCTTTTAAAGAGACTGATTCACACCATTCAGCAGCTGAGAGGGAAACACATACACGGACACACACTTACATGAAGGATGGAGAGAAAAATAAGGAACAGAGAAAGTTAACAGAGAGAAGTGATGCTGAAGTAACATGATCAATATTCTCAAGCTGTCCACACAAGTGGAATATGTTCAATCAGCCATCAAAAATATAATCCCTCCCCTCCGGCACACGCCAACACGCACACCAGCACACACATACACAACACCTCTCCCCAACCCTCCTCTCTCCAGCTCCATCCTTCCATTCTGACTATACAGAGCATCACCCACCTACCCATTCTCCATCCCTTTCCTTCTCATTGACTTGACAGCCAAATTGTGTGTTTGTCCAAGAAGAGGCTTAATGTCAGTTCACGCACAGATTCAGAGCCATAACTGTTAAAAACTCAGACCTGTGATTTTATCCAAAAAAAGAAAAACATTTCTACTCCTTTGTCAAACTTTTCCCTGGATGACAAGTTGATTGGCTCAAGACTTCAAGACAGTCAGATATTGGGAGAACAAATGGACAGAAACAAAGCCGGCTCTGACAGAAGCAGAAATAGAGGGGCTTTCAGTGATGTTGATAGGTTTTCAATGTAGTGAGTCCCCGGGACCCACAGGTGACGATTTGAGTGAGTCCCTCAGAAATTCAATGGGTCCCCAGTTAAAAAAATGTATATTCTTCTTTTTCTTATATTCTTGTATTTCTTAAATTTGTAGTGTTGAAATGAAATCCGCGGGGACTGGCTAGTTGTTTTGGTAGGAGCTAAACTAGCATGTCACCATGCTGTGTGTACAGGCATCACATCTGCGTCTTTTAGATGTGCTGAGGGTTGATACAGTGCTTGTTTGGTCTGCTGATAACAAAGTTTCTTTTGCTAGTTACTGGGATTCTAAACACAAGTTGTTGTTCACAATGTATCTTTTTTCATGGGAAAAAATAGTTGCCTTTCCTGGAAGCATCCATATTGATAGTCAGATTTGAATGTGTCAGGGACGCAGGATGCGTAACTATAGCAACATCACTGGGCTTTGTGCAAGTCTGCACACTCACTCCTTTGAGAGATGACCTATGACAGGGGACCCTGTTTTATACCCTTATGTGTAAATGTCATGGCCCTTCAAAACAGTCGACACTCATTCTGTCACTATACGCCTTCGGCTTATCGTCACTAAACACTGCAAAATGGAAATGACACATGCTTGTTAGAATACAACATGAGGTCATTAGAGGTGTGCAAGTGTGTGAGTGAGGTGGTACCACTGGCCTTTATCAATGTGTTTCACTGCTGTTGCATTCCTGTATCTGCTGCAGGGTCAAAGTGGCTCAGTAACATATTTCAGACTTTGGTTGAGTATCTGCCATGACTTCTTTTTACGTTGTCACTGTAACAGGATTACACACTGCCCCCTACAGTTAGAGGCAAGAGCTCTCTAAAGCAGTATTACTGAGGATTAACACTGCTAAGCTGCTGTGAGAAATCTGGAAATTGCTCACTAATGTCAACTTTGCCATCCAAATTAATGACTATCTACAGAAACGCTCTCCTTTCTGTCATGTAACTTTGCACATTTCTTCTTCCTCTCTCATTTTATCTTCTCTTATTTCACCCCAACATCTTATTCTCTTTCTCTACCCTTACACCCCCACACTGCTCTTCCTCTTCCTCCTGTTGTGACCTTCCTGGTGACAGTTGATGAATCAGAGAGTCAGGGAGACATCGGGCGTTGACTCCGTCATGCCCCGTTAATATGCATGCAAATGTAGCACTTGACATTTCTACTACGGCACGTACAGGCTGGGGACGAGGGATAAGCAAGTGGTCGTATGAGTTGTGGGGCAGGTTTGGGTGAGAGACTCAGGGAGAGACAAAATGAAATAGAGTGACAGAGTGAGTGAGAAACAGAAATAAGGAGCGACAGTATTATACCCTTGTGTGTAATTCCTTCCCTGCAAGTGGAAACATTGATAGCTGGACTATTAGCCACCTGGGTACTGAGTTAAAAGGCTGAATCGAGGGAGTGAGCATTATAGCGCCCGAGAAAACAGACACTTAGTGTATTAGATACCCATTATAAACCTACTTGCAATAAAGACAGAGGTAAGGTCATGGTGAAACCACTACTGCTTAGCACTTCATGCAATTCACAGACTTTATACATAGCATAAATCCTTTATACCTAGTGACCTTTCCTGCAGGCCTAACATGCCTTAGCACATTAGGCCTCCTGGACAACATCCAGTGAGGCTGCAGTAAATCTCCCATAGTAATTACAGTCTGCAACACCTGCTGTGGGGACCCTGATGTGAATTTGGGTGTGTGTGGGGGTTCCTCGAGGTGAGCCCCAGGAGGCGGCGGTATCCTGCCCTGATTACTATTTAGGCGTTTTGTTTTGAACTACATTTCCTGTGCACCTGCTTAATACACCTCCTCCATTTTCAACTACGGGACAGGTGGAGGTGCAGATGAGCATAGACATGAAGAAACTGACAAACTGGACGATTTAATTTTCAAAGTTGCAAGAAGATTATATGAACAGAGATGATTTGACTATATTATGGATTTAATTACTGACCTGGGGAATGTCCTCCTGTATGTTGGTACTGTAGGGCAGATTGGTGAAAATTGGGTCCATGTCTTGGACATCGGTGATAGTGATAGCTAAATTGGCAAGCCGGGACAAAGGTCTTACTTTGTCTTGATCCTAACAGAAAGAAAAACACAGGTATTAATTTGACCAAATACAGGAGTGTTGGGATTGCGGATAGAAAAAGTACTGTCAGTGTACTTACTGTGGCATTGACAGTGAGTTGGTAGGCTGAGGTTGTCTCATAGTCCAGAGGTCTGATGACCGTGACAGTGCCTCGGGCACCATCAATGGAAAAGAAGGGAGAAGGTGGCTGGAAAGAGAAGAGAACACTGCCACCAGTGCCCTGGTCTGGATCCGTGGCGTTCACCATAAATATCGATCTGCCCACTGGTGTGTCCTGAAAGACACAATCAAGCAAAAAGCACAGTAGTGAGAACCTTTCCAATTAATGCATTAGAAAAATGTTAAAGAATACTTCTTCAGAATTAGATGCTGAATATGTGCAGGTGATTTATGAATAAGCTTTTTTATCTACAGAGCAGCAAATAACAAATGTAATCTTGCCATTATTTAAGATCATTGGATCCTCACTTTAAGTGTGAATTTGCATATTCACCCCCACAAGTAACCCCAAGTTGCAAGATTGGACACAATATTTGTGTCCAATCTGAAAAAATAAAAACAATGACTGGGATGTCTGCTTCAAACAATATTGATTGGTTACTGGCCAGAAGGTTGAATCAGCATCTCAGCTTCAGATGACAAATGGTAGAGGAAACACAGTTGTTCTTATCATTAACAACACCGGACAACAAACAGACAACAGAGAGCAAGATTAAACCCAAGTGAATACAACTGCCGCTGGATCATTGCTCTCCACTATATAGAAACAAATGGTATACTTCTGCCTGTAAGGATTAGTTTCCCACGAAAAAAGGAAAACAAAAAACAAGACAAAAAAAACAGCACTTTACCATCATTTACCTGCACGACACATTCAGCAAGACTGCAGTTTGTAAGACTGCAGTAAAGGGCAGGATTCTGTGTCAGAAGGGCAGGATTGGGGATAATGAGACAAATGTTGGAGCCATCTAGTCACCTTTTTAATAATAACACTTTTAACAATCACTGTGCTGTAGGATATTTAACATTTATTTAGCAGTTCTTGAAAGACTGTCAACATTTCTGTTCAAAAGTTTAAAAGAAGATGAAACCAAAGTTTTGCTCCAACAAACCTCCTGTAAATAGAATCTAAAATGATAGAAAGGTGATCAGATAATACAGACAGTTGTAGTGCACGGGGACAGTTGTAGAATATATTTTAATTGTTGGCCTCTTGGTTAGGCAGAAGTAACACTGTTATTTATTGCAACCTCATTCCACTAATCACTATGATAAAGCCGATTTCCTCTCAAAATGGAGCAGCATCAATGTCCCAGGGATATCCTCTTGTTGTAAAACCTTTGCAACACCGTATTGTCTGTTAAAATAAACAGTGCTTATCCATCCTGTCTAGCAAAATTACCTTGGCTATCAAAATGCTAGAAATGAAGTCATATCAACTGGAAAGAAAGGCAGTAATGCCCATTCAAAAAAAGCATCTGATTTAGTCATGACTGGTAATACCTGCCATAATAGCAAATAAAGAACATATTGTTCCATCTTGTCTTGTCTTGTCTACGAGATTGACAAACATTTTTATTAATTGGAATTTTATCTCAAAACAACCACACACACACAGATAATAGGAAATAAGATGTCCTATATAGAAGAAAAAAGGTTGTGCTTGAGAATGGAAAGTACTTGGAGGGGGGCTAACAAGGCTCCTATTCTCTTCCTCTCTTTGTCAACCTCACAGTCACCTGTGCACACATTTCAGTGTGTGGCCTTGTTTTCTGCAGGGGGAGAGCTTCACCACATGGGGAGGTTATGGTGCCTGAACTGATCTGGGCCCTGATCCAAAGCTTTAGTGACACAATAATAGGGCAGTTGACCCCAGAGTCTGTCTCTCCTAGTATCAGGGGAATATGGAAGTGTATTTGCGTGTGTGTGTGTGTGTGTATATACTAACTTGTGTTACAGTCTGAATGTGCCAAAGTCTGGGAGTAGGTGCATGTGATTGTTTTGGAAACAGCACAACATGTGGATGTTGTTTGAATGCTGTGTTTATGTGTGATAAAGTTTGTAGAGCTGTGGGTGTATCCATTTTTTTTATATCTGTAGAGATATTGTGTGTATGTATTGTATGAGACTTGGACCTGTTGACTGACTGTCTACATACAGCTGCTGGGCATGAAGAGTCCTCCACTTCTGGTAACCCTCTTTTCCATCTTTCTCTTTTTGCTTTTTCTCTGTTCTTCCTCCACAAAGTTTAAATTTTCTTGGAGGGAACACCCCCCCCCCCCCCAGAAAAAACATCAACTTTGCTTGCCAGTCTCAGTCACCTTCCCAAGCTGCAGCACTGAGCAAATTCCATAAATTATTGAGTGCAGGAACAGAATTACTAATCTACACCCCACAACAATAACTTCATTTTGATAACCATAGAGGCTGCATTTCTTTGATATATTAATTATGCTTGTCAAGTCGTCTGCTTACAAGAAATCTGGAAACACCTCTGAAGGTGCCCCACAGCGTGCAGCATGACACCGGAGCACAGGAACAAATTAAATGAGAGAAAAATCCAGCTGGAGGCTAATAAATAGATCATACTTTTGGCTTTTCTGTTATGTGTACACACTGACAAGAATATAGCGGTATCTGTGTATGGCATAGATGTCTACATTATCAATTTTGCTTTGATGTCAAGAAAGATTGATAGCTTAGCCACTGGTGAGTTAGTGTGTGTTGGGATACACTCCTTTTTGAGGATGAAATTGTAATGTGTGTCGCAAAAATGCAAAGTAGACTTCCTCCCTTAAAGCATGCTGGTTTCTATCTTTCTAAACAGCAACCTGTAATACAATGACTCATTAACACTGCTCAGTGTCAAAGGCCTTAAGGTGCAGTGCACAGCGTTCCATGCTCTTATTCAGATGTGCAAACATGCATAAACACCTGTTTTGATCTGGAGAGGCAGTGTTCAAAGCAGTTTAGCAAAAAGAGTTCAAAGCTTTGCTCAGAAGTGCAGATGACCAACTCTCACTGGTATGTGTCAGTGTGCCAGTATGGTACTTCAGAGTTGAGCATGCTTAGCTGTGGGCAGGTCAGGATCAACTTTCAAATGTTTTTTTGGACTCTGACCATTCCTTGTAGACAGAATCAGATTAGGACCAATAAACATTCCCATAATTTATACCTTTTTTGTTTTTTTTTGTTTTGCCTTGAAGCAATCAAGAACAAAACACAAAAGCAGCTATCTAAACAGCTGCCTTGGACTGTCAGCCTTTTATGATAAATTTCTCTGCATTTCACAGCAGTCTATAAATGCAGCACTGCTAGTATTATGTTCTTAGCAGCTCAGCATGGAGCTCATTAGAGAGCAAAGAGCCGTCACACATATAGTCTTTTACTTGGCTTTCATACCTTCCATTGGGCCTCGATATCTTTGCCATCAGGACATTGATTGGGTGATCAGGCGCAAAATGCTAGGCAGTGAATTGCTTTGCTTTATTAACCTCGGAGGCTGCCAAATTACTTCCCCATCAATGAGACACACTGAACAATACCAAACAAAGACTGGCAAGACCAACGACTGCTGAGCTGGATACCACTGCAGGCTTGTTTTGAAGCACAGCATGTGTCGCTACCTATTCCTTCACGAGAGCAAAAGCCAATTGGTTTGTCATGGCTCATATTCTTGCATATATGCCTTGACAGCTCTTTGTAGCTTCTGAAAAAGTGGGGTCTATTTCTGCAAGGAAGAAGAACGTTAAATGGTGACAGTTGAAGAGGGATGAAGAGCGTTCCCTGCTGTGCCTTATCTGAAGTGCACCGCAGGAATCACCCTCTTCTCCCTCTGAAAGTTACCGCTAATGGAAGACGAAGAGGAGACACAAACCACAGAGAGATATAAAGGGACGGAGGAAAACAGACACTTAAAGGAGGAACATAGGATGTTTAGGTAGGCTATTTATGATAAATTGTTTTGATGATAAGCTTAGGGTTCAAATTCTTATCTAATAATTATAAGTATTTCACCAAATGAAATTCAAAAATACTTCAATGTGATAAGCATTAAAGTTCTTGGTAATTATGCTGACGGTTATTTTATTAATTTACATCAATTAAATGTGCAGAAATTTAACTTGATGCAACTTCAAATAAGTTCATGTTGCACATGAATTACAGTTACAAACTAGTGTAAACAACAGTCCTGGGCTGATTAAAGGATAATTACAGCAAACAAAAACAAAAAAACCCACAAAAAATCTCTCAAGTCCTGTTGTTCAACAAACTGTACAAGTCCCATTTGTGCAACGACCCATAGATCCACAGAGGAGTGTAAGGAATTACTAAATCAATGAAACTTCCCAGGAGCATCATGGGTACAATCTCGAAAAGGAAAAAGTCTGGACATGCAATGACTTTTCTGAGTTGGTCCCTCAGCCAACTTTGGAAATGGGCAAGAAGGGCATTGGTCATGCAAATAACCACAATCCCAATGGTCAATGCGACTGTGAACTCCAAATTCTCCACAGCGATGGAAGAGGCTTGCAGAGACATTCATCTCTGCAGCATTTCATCAATCAAGCTGTTGCAATATCATTGCAAGTGAAGTCACAGATAACAGAAATCGCACATAACAGTTCCTGCAATATTAAACAAGGTTTTTCTAATGTACCTGAGGCCACAATCCATATTGCCATCATAGATCTGGTGGAAACTATATAGTTGCTCTTTACTTGATTAGCCAAATACCAGTACTATCTAGTATGATTGCAATATGCTACAATAAGCAATATTTTCAGGAATGGAAAGAGTTTCTTGAATTAAAACTGCATTTGGCTATGCAAAATTCACAATGTCAGTTCTTCAGATCACACACAAAAAAAAAGCTGGAATGGCTTCATAATAAATTCAAACGTTCAAAGTGAACCATAAGCTAAACAGCTGGACATATCCTGCTGTTCTAATTTTGATTCACTTGGTCCTAAAAGACACAGGTGGATTAATTTCCAGTGAAGAATTGGGGGCAGTCAAATGGTACCTATAAAGATTATTGATATGCCAGAACTATAACCAATGATGGCGCTACAAAGAAGTAAATGAAGGGGATTTATGCTTACTATATAGTATTGACAGAGTGCTAGGAATACTCAACATACAGTTATTGAGTCTGATTACTTTCTTAACCAAGTACAAAGGAAGAAGAAGAATGTCATAAATAAGAGACTAATGATAGATTTACAGTTGCAAGATGACAGCAAAACAAAGAGGGAGGACAGACAGAGGACATAAAAAGCAGGGATACAGACATAAACAAATCAAAGTCAGAGTCTGTCACAAACAGTCATATAATGCTTCTAATAATGAGGGCAGTCCCCTGGTCACTTGTAATGGTGCCTCTGCTGTAATGTATGGTATGTTTGCATGTTGACTCATAGGTTGAGATTGCATTACTCCTGTGAACCAAATTTCATGTTCTACATGACAGTGAGACTTCTAGGGCCCCAGAGAATCAAAGTTGGATAGACTTTAGGTCTATACTGCTCTGGGACCTTAAGAGGTAACGGGCTAGAGTCCATTGAGGGCTGGTGCTGAGTGTAATGGATTACGCTCTCTCCTTTAGGAGTCCTTGAGAGAGCAGTATTCATGGTGAGAGATGGGACACTGTATAATAACAATTTGGGTTGGTTCTTTTTTTCTCTTTTTTTTTTCACTTGTAATACTAGAACTGAAGCCAAATTCATTCAGCCTCCAGTGTTAAGGCAAATTATACTCTTGAGTTGCACAAGCTAAAAGCCCAAATTTGTGTACGATTAGTTCAAAACATTATGCAAATACCCAAGCATAACTTTTATAAGAGAAAAGTAAATATGATTCTGTTAAAAGCATAGTTAGAAGAAACGGCAAAAGACAAGATACACAAATATCATTTCTGAGCACTTAATTTTACATTTTTCTTTAAAGATCAAGTGTTTTAAAAGAACTTTTCAATGTCTTACATTTGCAGAATGTCATTGTTGTTCATTAAAAATAACAAATACTAACACCTGTGCTTTCTGCTTCACCACGTCTCTAAGGAAATGTAAATTGGCATCCATCAGTTAAAGAATTGATAACATAGTGCTTATATTTCTTTTAAAAGCATGGAGGATAAAAACTGCTCCACCATACCTGATTAGTATTCTTCTGTTCAGCACATGCTAGATGTGTTCACTACCAAAGTCAAACTGAGTTGCTGTATCTCTGCAAAATGATACAAAATAAACTACATCAAATATATGTGAGCATGCTTCTCCATGCTTAAGTACTGTCCTTAATATGGTCAGGTTTAGCTTCTTGTGGTACATTTATAACAACACAGATACTGCATTGATTTTGTGCTTAGAGAATGTTATGTATTCAACTTGAGATTTCTAACCAAATGGTTCATAGATCACCACTGATAGGCAAAGATAGCTGCTCCGCAAAATACTGTAATGTAATATCGATCGTGCCTGTATCAATTTGATTTTATTTACCAATAAATGCAAACAGTGTTAGTTTGCAAAAGAATCAAATTTAGTAGAGGAGATTTGTTTTATAATGGTATGCTCCTACAAATATTTTGGCATGAAACCTAAGGGAACTTGAGTGTCTTGAATGGCTGTGCTTAATTTTCTGCAGTGAAATAAATTCTGAGGGAAGTGCAAATGGCCTCTGCATAATTAATGAAATTTGAATGAAACGCATCTCAAATAGTTAAAAAAAATTTTAATTAAACTCTGGAACATTTTTGAAAATTTGTAATTTATGCACTGTGAACTGATGCTACCTTACAAAAGCCACAACAACCAGGGAACTATCACAAATAATTGTCATGTGCTTCCCATATCTATAACAACAACCAAATGACTGAGCAACCAGCTAACTTCAGCTTATCCGTCAAACTGGAATCTTTAATTTCTGCTAATATGCTGTCTGGCCAACAATTAAAAAAAAGTTGCCACCTGGATTTAATTAAGCAAATAAGTACAAGCCTCCTATTGGATAATTACTGCATGAGTGATTATTTTTCAGCTGGTAACAAGTTATTTAACCCCAACTGATGCAATGAGTAGCTTCTCATTTCTTAAACAACCATGTTGAAAGACACATCCCGTGGTCATGGAAAAAGATGTCTGTTTAATAAGGGTCAAAGCATTGGTATGCATCAAGCAGAGAAACCATCTAAGGAGATGCAAGAACTATCAAAATTGGTTTAAGAACTGTCCAACGCATTATTAAAAACTGGAAGGATAGTCCTGGAAGAAATGTGGTCAGAAAAAAAATCTAAATGGTGGTGATCACTTAAATGTTTGGTGAAATCAAATAAAAAAACAACAGTAGAGCTCAGGAGATTTGTTTAATATTAGCAGTGCAAAAGGAACTCAAGGGTATTGGGACTGAAAAGCTGTGTAGCCATAAGAAAACCACTAATCAGTGAGGCCAGGACGAGAAAAAGGCTTCAATTTGCTAGGGAGCATAGAGATTGGTCTCTGGAGCAATGAAATAAGGCCATGTGGTCTGAAGTGTCCAGATTGATCCAGATTGATCCTGTTCCAGAATGATGGGAGCATCAGGGTTAGAGGAGAGGCAGAGGAAGTGATGCAGTCATCAGGCCTAGTGCCTAATGTACAAGTCTGTGGGGGCAGCCTATGATCTAGGGTTGCTGCAGTTGGTCAGGTCTAGGTTCAGGTCTAGGTTCAGCAACATTATGTGGCCAAAGAATGAAATCAGCTGATATACTGAATGACCAGGTTATCCCAACAATGGATTTTTTTCTTTTCTGATGGCATGGGCATATTCAAAGAGGACAGTGCCAGGATTCATGGGGCTCAGATTGTGAAAGAGTGGTTCAGGGAGCATGACACATAATTTTCACACATAGATTGGCCACCATAGAATCCAGACCTGAACAATGTGCTGGAGGTCTGACTCCCATTATCAATACAAGATCTCTATGAAAAATTAATGAAACACTGGATGGAAACAAGTTTTGTGATTTTGCTGAAGCTCATCAAATTAATGCCACAGCAAATACGTGGTGTAATCAAAGCTAAATCTGTCCAACTTTTTCTTTCGCCATGCAGTGTAGCTTTCTAGTGTCCAAAAACCCCATGCACCCCACTGACTTACTGAGCAACCTGCCTCAAAAATCAGTCTTTGGCATGCATTGAATTCAAGCTAACCTTATATTCATCCTGAAAAGGCCAATGGAAAACCTTGAGACTTGAGAAAAATCCTTTGCACTTATTTTGTCATAAATGTTAAAGAGATGGTGATTTGAAGGGGCAGTGCTTGGGCTTTGCTCCCCTACTGGTTGTAGCTTTCAGAGACCCAACTGTTTTATACAATAGAGCCATGATTACTCCTACACTGCTCGCAAGGTTCTCGGTTCCTCCCCAGCTGTCTGCTCTCCGCTTCCAACCCAGCAGGCATGTGATTGCACCAGCTCTGTTCACCCTTTCACATCCTGCCTCTCCCAGGCGCTGTCCCTCCATCATTGCCTCCCACATGTGACCCCTTGTCCTGCTGCCAGTTGCATTATTCTGACTTCTGTGAGGGAATGTATTGCAAACAAAAGGAAAATTAACAAAATAATGAGCAAGTAAGGTAGGCTAAGGGAAACAATATTTTGGACAAAAAAGGCTTTATTTAAATATGCTATAATCTAGAGGTTAATACCATACTTAAAAGTAAGTTTTAAAAATATGCAAAATATTCCTCTCACACTGAAGCTGACAGGAGCGGTGAAATCAAAGATTGATTACAAAGGCAAGCGGCTACTTTCTTTTCAGCTCTTTGAGAAACATTTGGATCACTTTATAACTTGCAGGAGCGGACAGTCATAAGTTTAGTGGACATAAATTCTTCATTAAAGGATGAAATCTGAATAACTGAATGCCTCTGTTGGAGTACTTCTTTGAAAAAAAAATACATTCAACACCTTTTACTGATCATTAAACTACAGAAATGTTAACCAACCTTTAATACTAAAAGTGAAAAAGTTCTGAATCACGAATATGTCCTTTTGACCTATATATACTGCACAATATGGAGATACAACATAAACGGATATAGCTTTAACAGGTAAGGGCAGGATGGTGGTAATGCCTTTGCAGTGTGCAGCTTTGGCAGAGAAGCTGCAGCTATGAATTGTAAGACCGAAATTAATCTTAAAGGTGACATATAAAGCCATATTTCACATCTGAAATTAGCTTATCAATAATTCACTGATATTGAAACGGGACTAAAAGTCCTTCATTTGCATGGTTTCTACAGTTAATAGAGAAAATTTGAACAAAAATGATTTATGACCTGTTGAAAAGCCACAGAGTTGTTTAGCTAGCTTTAAAAATGTATGACTTTCCAGATAGACATGGTAAGTGAGGAATTGGTGTTTTGGCCCGTGTGAGGACCTCTATATGAATATGATTCTGATTCAAGCTTATAGTACACTGGCTTTAGGGTATCCCAAACATTACAATAGTGGAGTCAAATGACTGACTCCTTTAGTTCTTTTCAGAACTGCCAAATAATGTCCATGAGACGCTTTTATCTCAATGTGTTGCATGTGGACAAGACAGAGGAGCCTTACAGTAAAACTAACCGATGGAAGTTGTGCTGACACCCACCCTGCATTGTACCATGTCTTAATGAAAATTTTATAGCAAATGTGTAAAAAAACTCACATGTACAAAAACTGTTTAAACAAGTAAACCTGACTCCTTCAGAAGCCTGTCAAGAATACTCTAAAAGACAGTGTAATGTGAAATGAACAGAGAAGGAACAGTGCTGAGCTGCACAGTGGTGTGATGGTTAGCACTTTTGATTCACAGCAAGGAGACTCCTAGTTTGAATCTCAGCTGTGGTCTTTCCGTGTGGAGTATGAATGTTCTTTATAAGCATGTATGGTTGCTTTCCAGGTACTCCTCTCAAAGTCATGAAACATGCATGATAGGTTGACAGGTCATTCTAAAGCCTCTCTAGGGTTTAATGTAAGTGTGCACGGTTGTTTGTCTTGTTTGTCCCTGTGTTGGCCCTGCGGTGAAACTGGTGATCTGTAGGGTGGCAGTGGGCACAGGTTCCTTCCCCCTGAACTGGATAGAAAAGGTTTGGAAAATGTATGGATGGAAAATAAATAAATGAATGAACAATTCTGAGAGGCAATGCATGCATTTTGTGCAGTTTAATCATGAAACCAGTGACATCAGTTCCAAAATGATTACAAGTGAAATAAGACATAAATATGTTCAAGGTTTACACAACACACAATTGCCAATAAGTTTAGTCCCCCCCCGCTTGCTCCATTTTAGTGATTTCCCAATCCCACCCAGAGTTTCATCTAAAAGATGAGTTACGTAACTTTCTGATGATAAAACTCAACATTCCGGACTCACATGATTGCACAGTGACATCCATCATTTCTGGAGTCACTGTCCTGAAGCTGACAAACAGTACCATACAACTTTTTTATCTGGGACACCGCTGACGTTGCAGCCGTGTTTCATTTTACGCAGTGCGTCACATGCTAACAAACGGATATAAACACACCAGCAGTTTTGAACGCGCACCGTGGCTGATTCAGCAAAGAAACACAAGAATATATCTTTAGAGGAAGAGAGAAAAAGAAAGAGACAGAACAAGAAATAAGACAAGAGTCAAGATAAGAATGTTTTTTACTGGCTGGAGAGATCTCACAGTACAGATACAGTAGGATGCAAGATGGGTGGCACATTACTGAGAAAACTGCAAAAGTTCTGTGGCGCATTTTTAACAGTAGCTCAAAAAGTAGTTCTCCTGAACAGGTAAAGCATGCGTCTTTTACTTTGCCATGGTTGACCTCCACTAGTGGGCAGTGCTGAGTTCATTTAACGCCCACATTAGTTTCAGACAACGGTTAGCGGTGATAATACGTCGCTATAAAGTTGTTTCTAACCACTCAACACCCCCTGAACATTCGGATAGCCTTATTTAAAAAGCCTAGTCTTCATTCTTCTGCATTTTTTCCCTTCCTGTTCTTCTTCTTCTTTGATTTGTTTCTGCTCAGCACTGCCACTGCGGTTTCCGGTGGCATTACTCCGTCTTCTGTGTTGATTGACGGATATGCAAGGACCCTGTAAACGCACCAAATTACGTGCGTAACCGACGCAGATCCGTCTTCTGCGTCGAGCATAAATGGGCCTTTAGAATCACTCAGTAAAGTGAGACAAAAGAAGATGTGAAACGTCTGTGTTTATCTGTTTGTGCTTTACTGAGAGAAATGAGTGATGTCAAGTGTCTCCTTTTCTCTTCTCATTTCTTTTCATGTTTCTACAAAATGTTTGTCACCCTTGTATTTTCTTTCTTTCTTTTTTCCGTTTAGTCTGTTCCTGCAGAAATAATACAAGTTCACTTTTGCTTTTCTAAACGTGCCACCTGTGCTTGGCTCCTCTCTCACCTAAACTGTGACAGTTCGCCTTTTCTTGGCAATTCATTTGACCTCCTGTACCCAATGGATTTCTGTTAAATTGGTCAGGAAGACATAATGCTTCACGTATAGTAATATGGACCAAGTCTTTGTGTACTGTACAGAAAGTGATGGCAAAAAATGTCTCCCATTATAACTTTCTTTCTTTCTATCTTGCTCTCACTTGTTTCCCCTCTTTGGCCTGGCGGAGCAAATTTCTTGGGAAGCACTCAGCCGAACAAAATGATTCCACACCAACAGACAGCAAGATGAGCGAGGCAAGGACAGCCTTTGTGTGTGCATGTGTGTGTGAGAAAGAAAGACAGAGCATGTGTGCGAGTACTATGCACTCATACTTTTAACTTTGACTACTTGGAGCAGGGATTTATTTAATTATCTCTTTTTGGCTAAAAAGCCATGTACTCAATCTTTAATGCCTTATTTGTTAAAAAGGCTAACAAGGTCATCTGTTTGGATATGTTACAATTAAAATTATATAGTTCACAATTAGGGTAGATTTAAGGTAGCAGTGATGGTTAAAGTAAAGGGTTCTATGGTAGAAAATGAGCACAGCCAACGTGTGTGTTTATATGTAAGGGAAGGGGTTTCTATCAATAAGGAAAATAAATAACATCTTTATCACCTAATCAGTCTTCTCCACCAACTGCCTGACCTCCGCCTCCCTGTCAGAGCTCATGGCTGACTGCCTGCAAAGAGCTGGAGCTGTTTGTTTAAATGTAAAGGTAATCAAGCCCAGCGTGCCGCATGGGATCCAACACAGCCAGAGAGAGACAGATGGGTTGATCCCCAGGGAAGGGTACAAGGACGGGCCAAATCAGCAAGTTCTGTACCCTCTTTCTAACTGTTATGAGTTATCCATATCAATTCACAGAAGTAAAATTGTGATTGAAAATGTGTTTTCGAGCTTTACTGATTCGGGGCACATGTGTTTTTCATGTTTAAACTGCTGCTATTTGGTGCCATCTAAAAATCTTGCTCCTCTCGCGCTGTAGTAATTCTGTGGGCAAAATGACATGGTTATGTCAAAGTACACACTGATACTCTGGTTATGAAAGTTTAGTGGTAAAAAAAAAAAATCAGCTGATACCTTAGTTGCCTGCCTAACTTCACGACTTGATAAAATGAGCTTTGCTACTTTTAAATTTGTATTCAGAACAAACAGGTTTCTCCCCTTGAATAGAAATCTTCCCCCTTTAACCCATAAAGTGTCTTCCATGTTATGGTTAGGTTATTGGTTGAATGTCAGGGACATAAATGTTTAGGATAAGGTGGAGTTGAGCTCATGTTAGGGACATTAGAAGAAGAGGGAAACCAACATGAAGGAGGACAAATATTAATTATGTTTGACTGTTCATGCAGAAAAAGATCCACCATTCTAACACCAATGCATTTATTTTTTTTAAGGTCTAACTAATCCAAAGTGAGGACTATTTCTTCCAAGACCATGAGCTGAAAAATCATGTGAGTTACAATAGTTATCTTCTGTAGTTTAAATTCCTTTCATAATCAGAATAGAATGAGATTTATTGAAGGGGATATCAGTGTATTCATCTCCGTATAAAATATTTACAACAACAATGTACATTTATTTGATTAGTTATCTCATCTCTAGTTCTAAATTTTTTTTCCAGGAATGCAGTGAAAATAAGTCAAGCTCATCAAATTCTTTAAAATTAATTTGAAGGCAACACTACATAACCTTCCAACCTTAAAAACTCTGCTTCTGACTTGTTTTGTTGGCACACTGACATTTCCACTTCTCCAATTCTGAGAAATCACAACTTCTTACTTTTTCCCTCCCCAGCCCGGGGTATCACATGACAGCTACGTTTTGCTTTATCACATGCCGACAAAGACATCAACACATTGACCATTTTGAATGTGCACCATGTGTGATCATCAAGGAAAGACAAATGGGCAATATCAGAGGAAGTCGGGAAAAGAAAGAGTGAAAGTGAGCGAGCAGGAGATAAGACCAGAGTCAACATCCAACCGACTTTTATTGGCTGGAGAGAGCTCAGAGAAGAGACAGGATGCAAAACGTATGCCGATGACAGCTGGCGCTTCACTGAGAAAATCTACCAAGTTCAGTAGTGTCACTTTAAAAATTATTTCAAAAATAATTTTTGTCCCACCCCCCTTTTCACAAACAAAATTCAGCATATGAATCAATATGAACCTTATGTTTGCTTTTCTCTCATTTTTGTAAATCTTTGCTTTTAGTAGCTACATACTGTATGATTTTGTAACGGCTGCTTGTGTCTTATGTGCTTGATATATTCAAAAAAATGCATTCACGTTATTTATTTAGAAAAAAAAGCAGTTTTAGAAAGAGTCCCATTAATAGTTTTTCAGCCAGAAGCTGCCAATATAGTATGAGAGTAGAGCTGGAGGCAAATCTAATCGTCCAGAATAAATTTTCCCATGTCCAGAAATTAATATCATGGAACCTGTTACCAAGGCAAACAGGGATTTATATTTCATAAAGATATTTGAAAGTCAAATTGACATACTGTAATTTACTGATGGTAAATGAATGGCAGTGAAAGGTAAATGATAAAAACCTATTTGCTATTTCTCCAAACAGAGAATCTGGTTCTCTTTATTCTTTCTTTTCTTCGCTACTTCTCTTTTTTTAAGAAGTCATTTTTTAAAAAAGAATTAAATGCAAATTAGAATAGAGCTGATTATCATATATACGGCTGTTGCCTAGGGGGTTGAGAAACTGGCTTTATTTATTTATTTTGTCATATTTTTCATGGTCCCCCATACAACTCCTGACTTTAATCAGTCCACACTTTCTTTTAAAGACATAGGGGAATCTGGGACTAGTTGAAGGAAGCTTTTCTGTTTATGGATGTATGCAAGCAGCCTGTACTTTTGTTTCGGTGTGCTCATATAAGAGCATAGAACCAAGAGCAGGGAACTCACTTGACGGCTGCATTTACATCCAGTAAGCGCTCACTGATCATTGTTCAATTAGCCAGGTGCTGTCTACTCTTCTTGTTACTGCATATTCTTCATCTTTTACAGACATTGAGGGCAATCACCTGTAAAGGTACACATCTGGAGCAACATTGCAAATCTCTGTAAACCAATGCTGAAGGCCAATTTTACAGGCTTTTTATGGCAGCTGGATTGTGTTTGCTGTCACTCACCAGTTAATGATTTGATGTAATTTGATCTGAAATCTCAAGGAACGAGGGAAATGCTGTTTCAACTATTACCCAGAAAAAACGTGGATTAAAAAGATGATGTGAAGTTGAGAGAAGAAATTTAGACCAAACCCTACTAGAGTAAGAAACCCAGAATTAAAAACTGACCTTCATAAAAATTTATCATGCCCTGATTTAAAAAAAAAAAAAAAAAAAGAGAAAAATGACAGTAAAAAGTGAGTTGCTTACATGTAGCCTTTTATTTGTGACTTGTAGGCCTCTTTGCTTTTTGACATTTAGTGATACTCTGTTTTTATTGCTTCAACTAAAGTAATCTAAAACAGTTTGAAAGCTGCAAGTAATCTCTCCAGACTGCTAATCTTTGTGTCTCATACAAGGCGGTAGATAGGTTGAAGAACTAAGGATCTTTAAAGGAGACATATTATGCAAAAATCACTTTTATAAGTCCTTGGAATAGTCTCTTACAATGTTCTAAGTCACG
>JAOXYM010000017.1:7232735-7251195 GCA_028567055.1 Leptatherina wallacei
TATTTATATATATATATATATATAGATATATATACATATACACACACACCTAAACGTAAACGTAAGTGTAGATAGCAACATAATGTCTTCTGTTCACCTTTCCTCTCTACTTCTCTATAGTGCATTTATTTATCTTTAAAAATGCTCTCCTCACCATCTCAGCTGTGAAAGTGACAGACCAAACAGATTTGAGCAAAATTGGAAAGGTTATAAAATTCAATTTAGGAATTTGCAGCCATGGTCCGAGAAGCAGTAGGTTTATGTTGAGATACAGAGGCAGACCCAGGGAAAGAATCTGGTGAGGCTTATGGCATGACTTCCAGCTGAACAAATATTTTCCACACATTTATTTCTTACCTCTTCAGCAGAGCATTGCTCCTATAACCATACTATCATATGCAAAAAACCCAGACAAATACAAGCAGCAGCACTCTGCCTTTATTTTTTCCTTCTATATACTCATAGCCATAAACACAAGCAGCTTCAAAATATGAAGGGACTGACAGGAAGCATAACTGTCTTTTATGTCAGCAAAACGTTGTCAGAATTCACAATTGTGCCAAGATAGTATGAGAGAGAGAGAGAGAGAGAGAGAGAGAGAGAGAGAAGGGGTGGGAACTGCTCACTTGAAAGAAAGGGAATGCCAGGTTGATTTATTCAAAGAGTGAGGAGTGGGTGAATCAAACTTTAATGGCTTTTGGGAGCTCAAGCGGTCCTCTCTCCCCCTTCGATCTTGCCCCTAACTCAGTCTCTCTGTCTGTGCTTCTGCTTCCCTTACTTTTTCCTCCACACCCTACCTCTCTCTGAGCCTGTCTCCAAAATATACTTTGTGATGGTCACTCACAAACACGAGCCCTCCCTTCCTTGACAGCAAAATCTGCACCCATCTTTGAATAAAACAGAAATCAAGGTGCTCTTCATGCTCAGGGGGATAAAGTAAATGACAGAAAGATAAAGAGAGGAATAGGAGGTGATTTACCTTCACGAGTGGCAGCATGTGCATGATGCGTTGGCAGTATTTGTTGCATTAACCTCTGGAGTGGAAAGGATGCACAAAAAAAATGTCGCACAGGCCCAATGATCTCTATGACAACTCACTTAAGCAGCTATTTACCCTGAAAGGCTTACTAATATCTACAAGGATTCATCGTTCATGGAAGAGAATGACTGCATTAAGTCCTTACTTTATGAATATGCTTCCACTGACAGACTCAAAATAAACCCCATCAGAGACATTCCTTTTTCTGCATGAAATATGTGAGCCAACAGCTGGTTAAACATCCTGGGTCTTCATAAATTGGCCATATGTACCATATTTACATTGCTTAAAAATCGGAAGAGTTAGTGCACAAGTTAGATTAGTTTGTGCAGCATGATCATGTGGAATCCTCTAATCAGTGCTGTCAGACATAATGATGTAGCAGATGGAGAAAAAGTTCATAAATCATATGAAACCAAAATACCAAGAGTTAGAAATATAACCATTAATATGTTACAACATGAAGGATATAAAAAGAAGGAACAGATGCTTATAATATGAAACCAATACCTGGAGAATTTGACATTGTAAAACTCTTTAACAGAGATACTTGTCTAAAAACTAAAGCTTTTGCTTACAGTTAGGCTCTCAACTCCAAATCCATGTAGGAGAAACTTCGAAATGGTGCCTGAGGTAAGTAAAATATTGACTGCTTTCTATTAACCTTCTCACTTTATCCATTTTTTTTCTTTTTCTCCCTAAATCCCTCCATCCCTCCCTATGGGGCTCAGGGTCTTAGTGTCAGGCAGAATTCTCTTTGAGGCCTGCGCCTGTCAACCAGCCACCACTCAGCTCAGTAACCACTGGATTCTATTACACTGAAGGAAAGACCAGGAGTGAAGATACTGAAATAATTATGGGGTAAATCCAACTTCTGCTGTAGGAGGCAGAGTGTGTGTTTGTGTTGTCTTTCAGGGAAAGGTGCATGTTTGTTAGTTTGTGAGCAGTATATGTGCTGGGTGATTGTGGCACATATTTTATGGCTAATTTAAAAGCGAATGCATGCAAATGCAAATTCCAAGACAGCTTTGCAACTGCAAAGACATTAGTTATCCACATGTGGTGTAAACTACTTGAAATATCTATTTTTTTGCAACCTGATAAACAAATTACCTTCAGATGCAGTAAACTGTAAGATATGGGGTAGAAGGTGATAAAAGAATAGGGATAGAATTTTAGCCCTCCGATGTGAGCAAAAGCAAAGAAGAAAGGAATATAACAGATTCATCTGTTCTACCTGACAGCGACAGAGGGCACATCAAACAGCAGGTGCCTCTGTTTTGCAGCCAGAACCCACATCAAGCACTAAACAGCTCATTCACAGGCATAATAGAGGCTCTCAAACACCCTCTGCCAATACTGTCTGAAATACGAGTGCATTTGTGTGTGTTTTTGTGTTTTGAGTGCATGAAATGCTGTCATAATATTTAACTCAAAATTGTTTGGAGGAAGTAGTAGCCAGTAGTTGGAGGCTGACATGATGCTTTGGTGAATTTGCTCATATCACAGTGGTGTTGAGGAGGGGATACACTTAGCCATCACAGATTTAACCAATGGAGAAATTCTATGGATTGCATACAATGAAGCAAGGACTGACAAACTAATTTTATGGAACACTCAGGCTTCAGATTCAGCTATTATGTCTTTACTAAGGACCACCAGCTCTTAATAAGCCAACTGCAGAAACTTGTTTGTTCAAGCTAGAATCAAGGGCTTTTCTTCCTTCAGATATCTGACTTTCACCCAAGGGGCTTCCAACTTGAGTAACTCTGCTCCATAGCATCAACCGTAGTTCATCAGAGCTTACTGTAGGTTAGAGAGGGACATTGAGATATAGCTGATAGAAAATAGAGGCTGAGGAGGGATTTTCTCATCTGCCTGACATACCTGAGAGACAGTAAACAGATAAAGTTTGAGCATCTATCACTTGGAGGCTCTTTCCCGTGTGCCTGTTTGCCAGTAGATTTAATCCCTCTATATGCTGCATTACAGCTCTGGTCAGAACTCTGCTATAGTATCGTGTGTGCATCATTACTGTGTTATCAAAGGCAGGATTCCTCTGCACTGCGTAATGGTGTAGGGAGCAATGAATGAGAGTATTGGCAAGAGGATGAAATTTTTTTTTTTTTTATTCTGCTAAGCTACAAGCAGATAGGCTAAACAGACCCAAACATTATCAAAGTCGTACTTCTTTAAGGTCATTTGAAATTAAGTACATTTATAGAAAGTTAATCAAATTGTGTGTGTAGGACAACAAAGCTAAAGAAATTGGCATTTGGGACAGAAATGACTATAAATACATTGAAGAAAGAGAAAACACAAGTAGCTAAACGTACACAAAAACTAATTTTACTGTCTTTTGTGGTAATTCATTATTGATAGCCTCTTAGCCCAACCCTTACCACCACAACTAAGTGCCTAAACCTATTATTTACTATAAACCAACTAATCTAATTCCAACCCTAGCAAGAAAACCAAGTTTTGACTGCCAAAAATCCTCCTAAACGTGTGGCGAACACCACTTGGGCCTCATAAAATCTGCTTTAGTGGTGTTAAGTATAATTTGCTGGTAGTTTTTCAGACACCAAGAACGCTGGTGAACAAGAACACATATACGTGAATCCACAAAAAACAACAAATAGAAAACTATTCGTGATCAGGGCGGCTTTAGGGAACAGTAGGAGATGACACTTACTGGGCACTGACAGAACTGTTGGTGTTTGATATCATCACAGTGGCACCGATAAAAAGAGCAGGTCCCAGTTGGACTCTGAAAGGGGTCAGATAGCTGGAGGGAGGTGTGTATACATAGAGGGATATTCTTTAAAGTTGTCTGAGCAGACCTGTTCTAGACAGATGAACGTTGAAGAACATTTTGAAATGAAGCCCTGCTCTGCAGAGGAGTACCTGTTATAGTAAAGGAATAGTAAAGGAAACAACTTGCAGTAAGGTGTATGCTCACTCTATCATCATCCAATGCTGCAATGAATTGTGGTCCATCTGCTGGTGACAGTCGTTGCTCTTTGTATCCAGTCTTTGCTGCTGGCTTCCTCAATGCGTGGATGTTGTAAATCTGGCCAGCTCATTAGCACTGACAGAGGAAATGCTAGCAGCCCACCTGCTCCCCTCCACCCTCTTTATGGCTCCACAAATTAAAATAACATTAACACACAGTCTCTCCACTCTTCCTACTGCAATGTTCACCTTGACACTAACATTACTGTGTCTGCTCAGTGCTGTTCAGGCCTAGTTCAAAACAACTATTATTCTGTTTGGACAGCCCTTTAGCCCTCTGTGTTTTCTTTTGGCCTCTTCCATTCTCTTTGGTGTTTTGTGTCATTTTGCCTGTGTTGAATCTCATTATTTGAATTCTTTGTCGCCCTGTCAGTCCTGCTCCTTTACTTTTACCATCATCCCTCACATCCATCACCTTTCCCCATCTTTTTCTCTGATGTGCTGATGGCACTGTAACCCCAGTTACTGTGGCATGACCAGTGAGTGACAGCATGATGAAGTGATGTTGCAGCATGTTTGCTTTGCCCGCTAGAGGTCAGTTAAGGTCACAGAGGTAATGAGGCCATAAAAATGCAGGCACAGAAAGTTGTGAGGAAATAAGATAAGGTAGAAAAAATGGTAGAGGAAAGAGAAGAAAGTGCAATCAGAAAGAAAGTAACTCCTGAATGAACAAAGCTCCAAAATGAACACAGAGAAGTGGAGGAGGCGAAGGCTTCATAAACAGCTCTAAACAGATTGGATCGCGTGCTGCTTATTATCGTAACATGTAGTCATGAAAATAAGACGGAATTAGCTGTTTGTCATTTGTCAAGCAGGACAGGCATGTCCATTATGAGAATTCTGCAGGTGGAGCATGTTTATTCTTGAGTCAAAATTACTGGGTTTGTTTTATTTTCTCCAAGTTTTGTTTCTTTATTACAGGCTTTAGCTAAAGTAAAATAAGAAAGCTGATGAATAAAAGATTCATTTGTTTAGTGTTTTAAGGGCTCTGATTGATTAGATTGCCTCGAAGCTAGAATTTTAGTGGTACTGAAGAACTAGCAATATGTGAGCCACTGAGGGTCAAAGACAGTCCTTTTTAATAGTTTTCTCAAGGCTGAACTGAAGCCTATTGTTCACAGAGCTTGGAAAGTCTGAGTCCCACACAACTGTGTCTTGGTTCCAATGGCCTAAGAGAATCTTCACTTGTGGGTGATCTAAACAACCTCATCTAAATACTCCTTATTTCTTCCATTTATTTGTCTGACTTTGTGGATTGGGAAAAGAAAAAGCTAGTGGCTTTGAAGATTTGGTGAAGAGTCAGAAAGGGGTATGTACTCAATATAAACACAAGAAGACATGTGGGGGTGTTTTTTGTGTGTGTGGATTCAAGTCCCTGTTTGAAGTCCTCCACTCCATTCTGGCAATTACTTCATATCAAGGATTAGATGAGGGAAGAAACATAGAGGAGACAGAAGATGGAAAGAAAAAGAGAACTGAGGAGAGAGGTAGCACATTCAGAGAGAGGACACAGAGGTAAGAGAAACTGAGGAAAACAGAGACTGAGGTCCCCACTGCAGGGACTGATTTTACAACTCCTGAAAGGAAACTGCAGACTCTCTCAACATGAGAAAGAAGCTCTTTAAAACATGAGCAGATCACAAAACCAATCCAGAACAGACCAAAATGGACTATGAGGAGTTGATGATCACAGTAAAATTGATGAAGCCAATATGCAGTTATGGTTTTTTGAACAGAGTATATTTTACTATAATTTCTTAAGATTCAAAACCAAAATCTAGCTTCCACAAACAGGTTAGAGTGGTCATTACTGGCCAAAATGTTCACTGGAATGTCACAAGTTATTCTGGAATTATATTTTTGTTGTTCATAAAAAATGAAATGAAATTACAATTTTCCAATGATTTTACATTGAAATGATATTTTCTGTAAAAAGAAGTTGAGCTAACTTAATAAAAATAAATCAAATGCTCTGAATTGTATTTATTTACTTGGATGCAGTAAGTTAACACATTGCATCGCCCTTACCTCTGGTATGTGAACAGTGTACGGCTGGCCGTGGAAGTTTGGTGCATTATCGTTCACATCTCCAATCTGGATGTTTACTGTGTCTTTAACCACCTGAGGGAGGAAACACCTTTGTAAAACAGTTCAAAAGTCACACAATTTACAGAAAACTACACTTTCTGAATATAGATATTTCTTCTAAATTAAAGCCGAAATTAAGCAAAAACAGGTCAAGAATGTGATAGAGTCCCTACAATGGGTTTTTAGAAACTAAACTACGAGTGATACAGATGTCATATGAGAGAGAAATCTGAGTTATAATGAAAGTGAAAGACAGAGGAAGAGGCATATTTCTGGATATACAAGTGGCATGCAGTCAAACTGTATCCAGGATGTCAGCATGTGTAGGGATGTGTCATGACTATGATCACAGTGCAAATCTGTCTCTTACCTCTTGAATGTCACTCACGTAGAACTCAACCTGCATCTCTGACTTTGTCTGTTTGGGGACAGAGACACACATCATCATCAACTTTTCATGGAGATGTGACTCACAGGAACAACGCAGAAAAAGCCGAAGGAAAGGAAGATTTAGAAATGCCACGCAAAGTGCCTTGTGTGATTCTCTTGCGGGATAATACTGTACTTCTCACTGGTCTTTCATCATTTGATAATTTACACTGCATCTTCTATCTTAAAAAATTGCCTGTTTTTTTTTTGGGGGGGGGGGGTAGGGGGGTAATGTGTAAGCGAATGTGCAGTGCGTGTGATGTTCTCACCTCACGATCGAGCTGTTGTCGAAGCCAGACCACACCAGTTTCCCTGTTCACAGAAAAATACCTCATGGCCTCTTCGCCTGAAACTCCGTACATAAGGGGCTCCCCCTCAGGATCAGTTGCCTTAAGCTGGGCTACAGATGAACCTGCCACGAAGAGTCAAAGGTCAGAGGTCTCACAGGGTCATAGGCCAGGACAAAGTTTTAATCTATACATGACCAATAAAAAAAAAGTTTTCAAACACAATATTTTCTATTTTAAAATACAATATTTCACTCAGATGTTTCTTTCCACCAAAGAGTGTTCGCCTCCTCCATGTACGAAGTATGGAAAACAACCCAAATACGATAAAAATATATCATCACTGAAAATGAGAATCCTCACCACAACAATTTGCTGTCCGAGTAGACTATGCAACACTCTGAGGGTGCAAAACATTGCATGACAACACCAAACTGCAGTTAAATGTGCAGGGCTGGGTGATCTTTAATTGGTGCTGCAGTGGTTCACAGACTTCATTAATCACAGATCAGCTCAGACAAGCTGGATGATCAAATCCAGAGGTGGTGTGCCATTAAGTTGGCTAATCCACTGTGCTGGACAGATGTGTCAGGAAGACTGTGGCTAGGATGGTCACAGAGACGAGCACCGAGACCTGTGACCCAGTACAGCAAAGCTCATTACTGACCAGAGTAAAACTGACATACACAACTTGACAAGAGTAAAACTGAAATGTTTTAAAGTGCACCTGACATACAATGGACTAAAATGGTTATGAATATATGTTAAAAGCTCTTTTCATTAACAGAAGACATTCACACACAGAAGGAGGTGTTCATGTGCACCTCAATCGCCAGGTGGGACATCGGTGAAGAAAGTGTTTTATAGGTGAAAAAGGACAAGAACCACAACATGGGAAAAGTGTCAAGAACTGTGCTTCCAATTTCATTAAATTAAAACACCTACGTGGTAAATACGGTTTCACAGTGATAGTCAGAGTAACAGCCTTAAAACAAGCACAACTAGTTCATAACTTTGCTCCAAACAAAATGAATAAGTATATGTTGCTAGTTATGTCTTTCCAGCGCCTGTAGAGTTGTCATATTTCTGTATGACCTTTAATAAAATCTTTACGGCTTGTTTGTCTGCATGCACTGATCCACACACATGCTTGATTCTGTTATTGGCATTTGGTTTTCAGATTATGCACCATAGAAAAGGCTATGCATTCACCTGGAGCCTGTTTAATTATATTATGTATTCTGACATCATAACTAAAGTATGCTAGAAACTAAAAAGTTGTGCTCATTTGCTAACATAAAAAGCCTTTTATTATTACTACTTTACCAACTGAAAGTAACTAATTACTTTTAAAGATAGTAATCCTGTAGATTAAACAGTTACATTTAAAAGTAACATTACCAAACACCTGGTCATGTTACTATATCTGTCTTCTGCTGTGAAACGTCTATAATCAGTCTATTAAAACATGCCCTGCACTATATATCCATTGATCCGTTGCTTCTAAACAAATATGCTGAATAGTTATATTGAAAAGGAGAGTTCAATAAGTAGAAAAAAGTTCAAAAAGATGTAAATAATTGACGTATAATTGACATCCCATGTCTCAATTAATTGTTAATTGTTTTCACTACAAAGTTTCTTAGCTTAAGTCCAAATAATAAAAATACTGAGTTTTAGGAAGAAAGGATCTTCCACACTCTTCCTAAAATAAAAGGAATTCCTGATAAAGGTCACTAGAGACTTAGATGTAAATCTGAGGAAAACTGACCCTGCACAGTACAAGATGGTACAGGTCCTCAGCGTTAAAAGGTTACTTATTACAAGTAAAAAGAAGAGGGAGAGCAAATTAACTGATCATACACACATTTCATGTACAGACACACAACACAATCCTAGCACATTTCTCCATGCAGGTACTTATTCAGACAAAAGAAGAAAAGCCAAACTAAATCATGTCTGTCACTTGTGCACCAGACCTCTTAACACAGCAACCAATTAGGCTTCACAATCACACATCCCTCTCGTTTTATTAATACACTCCATTTTCCTCTGAAAGGGTGGCAAAAATGACTAATTAATATAACGATTTATGAACCCCTCTCATTGCGGTCTAATGAGATTTATGCAAATTCAGCAGCTTCCAATATGAGTTATAATTTGGTTGAAGACGGTGCAAATTAAGCATTTTACCTCAAAGTCATCAATAATAACAGTTTTTTTTCTCTTGTGTTTGACTCTCTCGACTGTGAAGGAACTATCTGCTTCATGTGGGCAGACATGCTCTTGACTGAATGATAACAAATTATCATTTGAGACTATGAAGACTTACGCATAAGAGGCATAGCTGAGTGGATGAATAATTCCTACTCTGAAGAAAAAAGGGAAACTATGACTACTTTATTACAATATGGTAAGCGGAGACTTGTGTGCTGCACTAGCTGGTAAAAATGTCATTTTTCACAGTCACTGTGCAGTTAAATTTCCTCTTAATTTTCTCAGCCTCATTTGAGACTAATTTCATTATATTAATTGTTATTTTAGCCTTGCCCAAAGCCACAGACATTGCAAGAAAAAATAGATGTGCAAAGTTAAAGATATTAGCAGCAGGATAAATAAACTTGGTGAGTTTACTTTTGTGGCTTCAATCTCACACCTGCTTTCCAGAAGACTTGAAATGCCACTACTGAACTTTGGCAGATTTTCATACTTCGGCTCCTTCTAACGGCATCCATCTTACATCCCGTTTCTTCTCTGAGCTCTCTCCAGCCAGAAACCAGTCTGATGTTGACTCATCTTATCTCTTGCTCTGTCACTTTGTCTTTCTTTCACTTCCTCTGATATTGTCTTTTCTGGATCAACCATGGTGTCCATCAAAAATGGCCAATGTTTTGATATTTATTTGCTAGCATGTGTGGCACAGTGTCATTAAACAAAATGCACCTGCCATGTGATGTTCCAGACTGGAAAATAAAGTTATGAAGTTCTCAGTCTCTAGACACTGCAGGGCATTAAAGCCACAACAATGTACATAATGAATGTCAGTCTGCCATCAGAAACATTGAGTTTTAAGGTCAGAAACTTCTGTAGTAGTGCTTTATGCTCAAACACATACTGACAGATTCAAAGAGGGACCAAGTTGGAGTATTACTTTTAACAAGCAATGGCAGAAAATTGGAGCTCTGCATGCCTTTAAATATAATATAGTGTTACAATCGGTCCATATATTGTTGAGGAAGAAGTGGAAGAGGAAGTTGGAAATCCCATGAGGCCAAAGGCCCAGTTTAACCCCTGGCTGTAGCCAACTATTTCTTTCACTAGAACTGCTTCCTTCATCAACCCCGACAATGAATTCAGAAGATACCAGAGATATGCTTGGTACTAAAATGCTTCATCAGCAAAGTGTGAACTCATTTGGCAACATTCTGAAAGTCCTCCACTGTGGGTTCGATGATGGAAAGAGGATTTAAGTAAACATAACGACACAAAGTAATGAGGGCCAAGGTTTTTGTTTAGACAATTCTGTAATAACCAATATTCCACAAAGATAGACTGAGTGTGTGTAAGTGTGTACGTATGTGTGTGTACGTGCATGTACGGAGCAGATATCCTTCTAATGCTTATCTGTAACACTGTGGCACCGAGCCCTTTCCCCTGACAAATGATGGTATTTAGCAGCAAGTGATGCCAGTAGTACTGTTATGAATGATACAGTGCACATTAACGTTACCCCGCCCCTTCCCCTCGACTCTGCAACACTGGGCTCATGACAAGAGCAGTGGGGTGGAGGAATCATCTTTCTACTTCAACTTACTCTCTCCTATTATCCTGTGAGTCTATTTCTTTCTCAGCAAATCTCTACTTCTTTAAGCTAAGGTACTAAAGTAAAACCAGAACAAACAATCTGAGCCACTGCTGAACAAGTAAAACTCAAACTGAACTAAAGCATGTCTACATTTTCCTGCTAGATTTAGAGATATGTCTGGGTTCTCTTCTGGGTTCATTAATCTACAGACCTCAACCAATGTAACGCTACTCACTGGAGCTGTAAAGGATCCAGAAGATCCTGGTTATATTTGAAAGGATGCAGGAGTCAATTTCCCCAAATAATTTACTCAAGCAGTTCCATAATATTTCACAGAAAACATTGAAAACATGTTTATCACAATGGCTAAACTTTAAAGAAACTTCAGGGGAAACCTTGATAAAATATTGAGAGTAATAAAATTTTAAACAGTTCAGGTCAGAGAGCAGAGAATGGGTGAGCCACAAGGAAGGATGAGCATAATTACAAAGCAGAGCAGAATGGATATATATTTGAGATAAAAGGAAAAGGAAAGCTCCAAGGTTTGCTAAAACATGTAACAAATACACGTCATTACTGTAACAACCTCTGTAAAAGTTAAACTGTTGCTGCTTCACTGTCAAGATTGAAAAACATGATGTTACAACACAAAAATACGAACAGATGAAGTCCGAAGTGGCATATGACTAAAAGTAAGCAGATCGAGGGATGGAGGAAAAGAGAAGACTTGGTAACCTGTACACAGCAGCACCTGAATGTTTTACTCAGCCCAACCTTTTAGGAGAAGCAAAGCGGGTAGTGGTGGGAGCTAAATCAGCCACTGGAGGACATCAATCCCTGCTGGATCAATAGGAGTTGCGCGCGTTAGATGGGGACTAACCTCAGCCCTGCCTGGGCCTCAGGCTTCTCAAAGAAAAGAGGCTGTAGGCCAAAGCCCTGTTTATTATGTTGGTGACATCTCTAGACCTCTCGTTCATCTGAGTTCTGATTCACTGGGACAGGCACTGTCAGCTCTGCAATTTCAGGCATGCTTTGAATTATAGCTCTGAATTTTATGGCGCACAAAAGGCTTAATGGGTATATGGGCACTGTTCAGCTGTCTACCACGGCAGGGGCAAACAAAAGAGAAGATGAAGCCACCTCAGATCAATGCTCAGTCTGACTAAGTGTGGAGGACAGGCTGGAGAGAATCTTGATCTTTACCTGCTCTGTATAAATACTTGATGGATAGTCTTGGGCAGGGCCAGTGAGACTTGGGGCTGAAGTCATGCAATCAGTAGGCTGATGAGTCAGTGTGGTGCCACTCATGTTACTGCACTGTCTATCTGCTGACAAAGAGAGCCTTCAAACACGTCAACAAAGCCAAGCTGGAGCCACGCTGCAGCCACGCTGCCTCACATCAATCATTCCCATCAAAAATTCACATAGGCATACACCGTCTTAGACTAACTTGCTGTTTGAGCTCGCTGGGTACTCTGTATTTTTTACTTTAAGTGGAGCATTTGTCACCTCACAGATGTGAAGAAAAATTGAACATTGCACTCTTTGTAGAGCAGCTCTAATGGAAAGCCTTATCATTTGTCACATAGAGGAGTTGTGATTATAAACGGGTGACTTCAAGCTACAGTGTTGTATACCTTTCAGCAGTACATACATTCATCAGGCCTGGGACAACAGGCACACTGTTTATGAGGGATTTCACATAACTATGTTCAGTGACTGAGACTGCTGCTGAAATAAAAAGGGTTTGATTATTCAGTATCATTGAGTGTTTTCATAGTTTCAATAACTGAACTGAAAGATTCACAGATCAAGAAACTGAAGAATGAAGCAACTTCAGATTTATGAAAATGAGAAACAGGAATAATGCAGTTTGTAAACTATAGACATAATCGCATAAAGACAAGTGCTGCATTTAACTTAGGGCTGCTCGGTGGTGTGAGGGTTAGCACTGTTACCTCACCACAAGAACATTCACATTTGTGAATGTGGGTCGGACACTGCTGTCTGCAGCACGGTGGCTCCACAGGGAATGGTACTGGCTCTGTTCACGGTAGACTTTTCACACAACACCTCCACCTGTCACCTGCTGAAGTTCTCTGATGACTCCGCTATCATTGGCCCCATCACAGATGGGGATGATACTGAGTACAGAGAACTCACGCAGGATTTTGTAGATTGGGAACCTGCGGAACTACATCTAGATCAACACACACACACAAAAAAAAAGAACTCCGACTAACTCCCCTTCAACACCAGTGAACATCCAGGGAATGGATATATAGATGGTGACATCTTATAAGTACCTGGGGGTTCACCTGAAAGATAAACTTGACAGGTCACTTAACACTACTGCACCTTGCAAGAAAGGCCAGAGCAGACTTCACCTGCAGAGAAGACTAAAGTCTTTTGGAGTACAGGGGACGCTCCTGAAGAACTTTTTTGACGCTTTGATGGGATCAGACATTTTTTATGGAGCTGTCTGCTGGAACAGCAGCATATCTGCTGTGGAAAAAAAGAAACTGAACAAACTGATCATGAAGGCCAGCTCTGTACTGGAATGCCCCTTGGAGCCCTTATGATGCATAAGCTGCCATCCATGTTGGAGAAGAGCTCCCAACTCCACCAGAACACTTTGACAACACTGCAGAGCTTCTTCAGCGACAGACTCCATCACTCCTTCAGTGTGTGGGGGAGCTCAGGTCCTTCCTTCCTGCATCAGATAGACTGCAGCACTGGTCCCAGTACACAATAATGGGTACAGAAAATGACTAAATTAATACATGCATTTAACTTAGACTTTAACATCCAAGGTCAGTGAGAACATCTCTCAGCTGCTCATGACTGCAGGGTAAAAATATAAGCTGTGCATTAAAATTGATCAAACAAAGATGACTTCTGAGCTGAAATCCTCTCCAGTCATACCAGCATTTGACCCCAGCTCTTTCAGTTGATCTGACTCGTATAAAGCACTTTGAGAGTAATTTGTGAGTCAGATTTCATCAGGGAATTCAGTAATTGTTTCAGGCCCATCCTTTCAAGAGACTCCTCAGTGATGTATGTTTTAACTTACTTCCTCCCCACCAGTCAAGCACAGTAAATTAATCTTTCTATTCCTTTAGAAATAAGATGGAAATGAATTGAAATCTACTCATCGCCATTTTTTCTGCCCATGGTGCTTTGAATTCTGTAATGACTACATATTCAGGTTGCTTCGGGGAGCCAGTTAGATGTGGAAATAAACTAAGTTGAATCTATCTATCTGGAATGATAATGGTCCAGCGGCCAGACACAGAGCTTGAACCAGTATTTCCATACAGAGAGAGATGTATGCATTCACAGGATATATTTTATGGCTGAGGAGAGGATGCATGCTGATTGTTTATATTCCTGTAGGGTAAGGATAGCCATAGAGAATTAGACAGTTAATAAGAAGAAGAAAGAAAAAGGAGAGATACAGAGAGCGAGGTGTGTTGAATATCTCTGCAAGCTTGTATATTTCTTTTTTAAAAATGCATCAGTAAAATGGTGCATGTTTTGTAGATGAATTCAATTTGCTAGTTAATTAGTTGGTATGAAATACAAATAAAGCTCCTCTAAGGAATTTATGTTTAAGAAAAAAAGATATAAATAATTTCACATGCTTTCTGTTTATTAACCCTTTTATTATTCACTAGCTTTTTCTACTTTGTCTATGTCTGTGCATGCACACATGTGCATGCGTGTGTCTGTACTCGTGTTTGTGACATCAATAACTGTGATGGGGAGGAGAGCCGAAGACAAATAGTGCCAGCGGTCTGGCTTTAAGTGACTCCTGTGTTTCAACAACACACACCATGAGTCCTTGGGAGAGTGTGTATTAATCCAACAGATTTATGACTAAATCTGTCACGGATGGGAGGAGAACACCCTCTGCCTTTCCTTTAGCCATTCCAGGGAGAAATACACACCTCCTAAACCACGCACTCAAAATTTACACAGCTTTTAACTTACCAGACTGTACATACTCACAACCATGATATACTCATCCGGGATGAAAACTGCTGATATATTCAGGCAAGTGTTGATACACAGCTTGAAAGGATGCATAAACACACATTTATGGTAGCATGTACTGACATGGTGGTACAAAATGGCAAGAGGAGACAGCCTGACACTTCCTGGTAAATAAATTGTTTGATCTAAAGTAATGAAAACAAATTGACTTCATACTTTCACATGATTCTGCACTAATGAAAACATATTATACGTACTTATACAGGACTTTTACCAGACTGCTGTAAAAGTTACACATTGGACCTTTGTACTACTGACGATCTGAATGTGGGGTAAAACACATATTGCACATGTGTGTGTAGAAAACTAGGCTCACAACCTAAAATAAGCCACAAAAAGCCAAAATGTTAGAAGCTCATGTTAGAAAAACAAAGTCTATGCTGTGTTTATAAGATATGGGGTTATTCTATTTTGTTCAACCTAGTTCACCAAGTTCAACAAAAAGTATACCAGATTTTTCCAAGAAGTTGTCCAATCTACACTTTGAACACCTCCAGTAAAAGTGTGTTTTCAAAGACAAAAGAAAAAACTATCAACATAAAGTGAGATAATTAAGAACCTCAGCAAGTATTTGAAGTTGCCCGTTGTTCAGACATGAATCATTCATTGCCTTGACGACGACAGCAATTCAGCACAGTCTAAAATGAACTGATGAGTACGAGGCACATGATTGAATGTATAATACACCCAAGTGGTGCAATGATGAAAACACTGAGTGACAAGGCTGTGACTAACCAATCACATTACAAAAGTCAGAGGACAGCGAAGGACATTAGTGGACAGTCATCCCACGCGTCGGTGAGGAGAGGCAGACCTGTCACTGCAAATTCACACGCAGCTCCGTTCAGCCTCCGATCACACAGGAAAGCTTTTTGCTCTTGCTATATTCTGTTCCTTCCCATCACGGTCTTGCTGTTCCCAAACTCTCTTTGATTTTTGTCATCCTTTTGTCACGCTTCGTCTTGCTTGTGGAGGGCAGACAGAGGGACACAGGACGCGCTGATCGGAGTGGACAGGTGGCTGTGTGCTGCTGAGGCTTCTGGAGTGACGGCTGAGCCAGTCCGGCCTGTCGTTGTCACAAAAGTCAATGGTCGCCCCAAACACACACATCCACTCCAAACCACACCACTGCCAACATGCCAACATGTCCATCAACAATGGCACTTTGTGACACCTGCCTAATTCTTTCTCCTCCTTTCTGTCTTCACGTCTTGCTCCATTCATCCAGTTTTGCTGCTCACTTCAGTTTTTAATCCCTTCCTTATTCTGCCATTTGCCTCTCTCTTCTCTTCCTACACTCCCAGTCTCCCACACTGGCCCTCTGCTGACCTCACCAGGGCTGACTATTACCTGTGAGTGAGCTAAATCACAGCCAGGTAATGGAACATGCCACCTTCACTGAGAAGCTGCACACACATAACCACATTCACATTAAAACAAAAGCCTCTCCATTTTGACCTTTTCCCTTTTCTCTCCCGTTTACATGTTTATCATTTGGCCCTGTGTAACTGAATTATAGGGCTGATGTTTTTTCTGTCAGCCACGGGGATGTGAATGGGAATGTTGTGGAATGACAGGAGCTGAGGTCAAAAAATGAGGCTTTGGCAACTTCGAGCTGGCCCACAGCTATACAAAGTCAGTTGAGCATAACCTCAGAGAAAGTACTGCTTTTACTATTAAAGCTTTACCTGGAATGTGAGAGAGTCCTGATAGATCTTGTTAGCTTTGGGACATGTTTACATGTACGTATGTAAACATATACCACACTTTATTTGTTTACTTATCCTGTGTGATTGAATTCGAGTGGTTATGTTTTATTTTGTGTTGATATGCTAAGGCTGTCTGTGATGGTAAAGGTATGATTGTGGTTATGTGAGGGGTTTGCAACATGTGTGTGATAAGTTCCATAAATATAAATGTATTCAGAATTTTATGCCTTGTAAGGCACATCCAGGGCATGTTAGGGCCTTTGTTCTAATATAATTGGACTTTTATAGTATTATTTTTTTTTAAATAATTTATTATTTTATTTATTGCTGTTTTTTATATTTTACCTATTGTATGATTAATATCATTCATCTTTTGAAGACAACAGATGGAAATTAGATTTGGGCTATAATCTGGCGTGTTAACGTTAACATTTTATCTTGCATGAAAAAAATTTGAAACAAAAAAAAAACAGCAGTGCACTTCCTGTTTTTGATGACGGAAGCAGTGAAGAATCAGTAAAGAACCAAGGCAGAGACAAGTTAACGTAACTAAACAAAAAGTAAGGACTTTTGTGTTTGGTTGATTATTTCTCCTCTTTAATATTACCAACTGGTGTTGTATTAAACATGGTTACAAAGCCTGATTAGTCACCTTTACAAGATATAACTTGGAAGTCAAGTTTCTGGGGAATGAGCAACATAGCTAAACATGTGAGAAATGCCCCAAAGAATTGTAGTGCTGCCAGGTGTGTGTCAGTCACAGATAGAAGACCGGTACCTGATAGAGATATCGAAATATGATTCTTGAGCCAGCAACGATCCCATAAATCCAGAATCTGGGACCTTACCCCATCCTCCAGGATGACACTGCCCTTCCCCACATTGCCAGGATCATTAGATTTTGGGAGCGGAGAGGATGGGATGGCCTGCCATGAGTCTAGAACAACCCAAGTGAACACTTGTGCAATCAACTTGGGTGCTCTGTGTTAGTGACCAACAAAACCATGCTGGTTGATATTAAAAAACTCCTGGTTGAGGATCCCCTTGTTGCCATCGCACAGCATGTTGACCAGCATGAGGACAGGGGTGCCAAGCTGTTGTAGCTGCATATGGATCTTCCACACACTTTTTAGGTCCAAAATGTAAAACATTGCCTATGTGTGTGTTTGCTCACTCCACAAATACACAATCCCTACAATTTATACCCCTTTGTAAAGGTGACTTGTTAGGCTTTCTAACAATGTACAAAGCAACACCAGCTGGTATTATTAATGGGAAGAAATAAGCAACCAAACACAAATTCTCTTACTTTTTGTGCTAAATCAGCAGTTAATGTTACTTCAAGGGTTTCAATAGATACGCGTCTGTCATGATGGACATGTTGATTATTTGGATAGGGAGTATGGTGTGGTAAACAAAGCTCTGTTTTTAATTTGATTTCTTGTTAATTCAATAGATGCAGATTTAAAGTCTGAGCAAATAAAATAGCCATCATTTATACTGTTAGCTACAGCGGTGTTTAACAAAGGAAACAACCTAACTTTTACTCAAATAATACCACATTGTTATAAATTGATTTATTACCATAGAGGAGTCCCGGCTCAAGACCCCTAATGGTAGGAGCTGTAGTATTAACAGTAGTAACAGCGTTTGTTAAGCTGAGCTTAATTATTCTAAATTTATGAGTCACCTTATAATAGTGTAAAGAGTATAATTGAACTATAATACTTTTTTTTTCAGTTTTACATTTACAGAAGCAGCCAAAATGACTCAGTAACTAATACGTGAGTCATGCTTTAGCAAAGATACGCATCTATGTCCTGTATGTAGAGATAAGGGAGGTGGACACACACAGTACTCCAAAAAGTCAGTGGCTGTCTGAATGTGAATGCTATTCCCTACATAGTGCCCTATATAGTGATCACGCCATTTTCTATGGCTGTCTAAATGTCCAGAGCAACATTCGCCTTTTATGATTATTAATTCAATTCATGTTAGTAAGAATATGCTAAAGTTTAAAACTGGCACCATT
>JAOXYM010000017.1:7284755-7317866 GCA_028567055.1 Leptatherina wallacei
TCGAGGAGTTATAAGCCGGCAAAGGACGGAAAAAGGAAAGCAATACTGTGAATGCCCCTGGAGGGCATTCACACTAATTAAATACCTCAGAATAATAGATTTAAACTACGAATGAATAAAGTTTTTTTTAATCTAAATCGCAATTTAAAAACATTGCAATTAGTAAATTGCAAAAGAGCGTGATTCATTTCCATGTGAAACCGCACCTGATCCAGGTTTCAAACCTGCAGCGTCCACCGTTCTTTAAATCCACTCGCTTCAGTCACAATTACTGTCATTTTTCTTTTGAAACAGTCATTTAGGGTGACCAAACATCAAATCAATCATTTCAAATCAAAACTTTATTGTCATTTGCTGTACATACAGAAGCAGTGCAGACGAAATGAGAAGGTGTTTGTCCAGGATGAACTAAAAATAGAAAACCAGATATTTTACCCAGACATGTCCCCTTTTTGAGAGTTTAAAAACTGCATGTCAACCATTTGAATATGTCTTGAGGAATTTCTACAGAAGTTGTGTGTGTCTGATCAGATTTTTCCCCTTTTATTTTGAGTATAATTCTGAATCCAGACCCCCATGGGTTAATGATTTTGATTTCTATTGATCATTCCACTATGTAATGAATGAAAAAAAAAATTATTGGAATTTTTCATTCATCAAAATCTAAGATGTGTTGTTTCAGTGTTCCCTTTATTAAGGAGTATTTATCAACTCCAACATGTATTCTCTGCCTGCTGCTTACTCACCGTGCTCACCAGTGTGTGTGCGCATGTGTCTGTGTGTGGGCCATCTGGGTAAAACTCAGCGTGTGCAAACAAAAATCATGTAGTTTTTACTACAAGGACAAAGTATAAACCTGTTCTAGAAGAAATGGAACCTCCCAGCTTCAGTAAGTGAAGCTGTTTATATCTCAACTTTGCAATCTTGCGCTGGAAAATAGAGCAGTTCATATTTTGATGTCATCTCACGTGGTAATCCTCCATTTCATGTAAATTATACTTCTGTGTCAACATTGAACAGAAGATGAAATTTAAAGGATTAAATTGCAAACCAAATCACAATATTTGTCAATAGATTTTTTCCCCCAACATCGTTCAGGCCTAGTTCAAACCGGTACTACATGCAGACATGCTCTAGATCACCAACATTCATAAGGCAGGTTATTTCAGGACACACAAGGTGATTGAGAGCCACATCTTATGTAATTAGTTGTGGCCCGATAGCTTATCTAACAGTAATATGTGTTCAAGGCAGAGCAAAGTAAAGAATAATATCTGAGCCCATTGTGCTGTGTCCAGAGGCCTGCCTGCCCACATGACTACATCTCCAGGCTTACACCACTCGATATTATTGATTACAAGGCAATTGTGTCTGACTTGCTTTAACCTCAAAGGGCCCCGTCTCTGAGGAGGGTTGTGGGTCTCAGCTGGCAGCCAAATCTGGATTATCACAGCAAATCAATGAGAGATTTCTGCCCGCCCTCAGTGCTCATAAAAAAGCCATCTCTCATTAGCACAGTGATCAGAGACAGATTAGCAGACATTTGGCTTTGTCAGGAAGGAGGGAGGGACAGCACTGCTCTGATGAGCTGAGTAATGTCTTCCTTCTCGCCCCCCTGATCTCTTCATCTCCAACCCAACATGACTTTCTGAAAACCTTGCTCAGCAAGTCTAACTCACATGACAGGAGTGCAGCGGTAACATAGTGGCATTTGGACCAATACATTTAAGTGATGGTCAAACATGCACTGAACATTGAGCCACATGTTGACCAGGTCTTATATGATCTTCTCCTTTCTGAACAAAGTATTTCAAGAGTTTGACAACATTCACACAATGAGATCTCCAGGGCAACAGCCCAGATCCAGCCGTCACATTAGTTAGCACATTTTATTTGAAGCAATCTCTCCATCCATCCACCCACCCGTCAATGTATTCATGCTTTATTGTTTAGGGTTGTGGAGAGCCCATCAGTCTATTCCAGGTACCACTGGGCAAGAAACAGGGTAGACTTTGTAAAAGGGTCACCAGCCTATCATCGGTCCAACACAGAAAAAAATACGCTCATAATTCACCCATCAGAACTTCCAATTAATCTAATATGCAAGGACTGTGGGAGGTTACTAGACTACCTACACTCCACATTGACACAAATATGCAAACTCCAAACAAAAAAGCTTCACATCAGGAGCCTGAGCACACTGAAAACCACTACAGCATCACTCAGCCGCCAAAATCAATTTGCACCTTTATAAAAAACCAGTGGAGGATTATGTCCACACCAGTAACCAAACATAGTATCCTAAAAACTATATGAGTAGACCACCATTTATTTCATAATGCTTTTGCAGACCTTCTCCTTAACCACACAGATCTAAAAGCAGAGAAGCATGACATGACATGACAAAAGAAAAAAAAAACTGCTACAACAATAATTTCCCTCTAAGAGGGATAAATAAAGTATTTTTCATTTCATGAACAGGTTCCATCACAGCAGAATCAATGGAGGTCCTGCTGATTAGCTTCTTCAGAAAGATGCTGGACAGAAGCCTTGATGTCATTAACTCCTAACTGATGACTGTAAGACACATGCCAAGACAACATTCTTCTTTCACTGGAGACATCGCCTACATCTTCTTTGATCCTGTACAGACTGACAGAAGTGATTTCTAAAAGACTGTGAGGTAGAGTAAGTTGCTGACGCAGAACTTGAGGAGATAGTAATTATCCCAAGCAGGGTGGGAGCAGAGCAAGCATTACAACACCCTCTTACAAAATGCTCGAGCAGGAAAAACTCATATTGTACACGCCGTCCTGGTTTTAACCAAAACATGTTTGCATGTTTTGTGTGTGTAGAGAAGAGAGCGGATTATTGTTCACTAGAAATAAGAAGTAATAGTTTCACAGTGTTCCACATACTGACACATAGTTCAGAGTGTGCTGAATTTGTTAAGTGAATTCTGAGGAGCAATGACTGCAACAGGATAAGGAGAAACTATCAAACAACTTAAAAGTGCAGTGATTGGGGTAACATGTTGAGGATACTCAATCTTGAAGAAAAGGGAGGCACTGTACTTGCTGAGGTGGTGTACTATCAGTATGCTCAAGTAACACTAACTGCATGGGAGAGTGGGGTAACATTGATTACTTTTTGCATAAACTCAACTAATGAGTTCCTACTCCAAGACTTCATGTGATTCAGATAAGTGGTGCACAGATAGTGATGTTTGGCTAGTGTGATGATTATAATTTGATGCTAGGAAATGCAAATAGCCGACTAAGTGACTTCCCAACCCCGCTCTTTACACTACTGGAAAAGATTGGCCTGTAGGTTTTGATAGGGCAGCCTTTAATTTAGGTTAAATGCATTGATAAAGGTACATTATAGCCTACAACCATGCCAAGCTCATAAATGAAAATGAAAGTGGCCTTAGCAGGCTTTAATTTCATCATAAGTTAACAAATGTACATTTGATATTGAAATATTGTGAGTCTTAGGAGGATGGGGGGATTAAATGAGAGAAAAATAATAAATTGCATAGGAAAGCTTCTAAATAAAAAAGTGATGCTGGTTGCCAGGCAACAGCAAAAACAAAAAAGTTATAAGTCTGTATCAGTAGCTTTACATCATGTATGAAATTTATGAAAATATCTTAAAGGGTCAGAGGTTTGTACTTTCACTTACAGCCAAAGAGGAGTGGACAGGTCTCTGTAAATCCATCACATACATATGATGCAAATGAGGGTCTATGATAAACAAGACTGATCATTGTAAACATCCAATCTGCAATTGCCCCACTCGATTTAAGATAATGATCACAGGACTAGGTTGCTTTTTATGGTTTCGTTGTGTCCGAATTTAACAAAATTTTGATAGGAATTTTTCTGAAAACACAATTGTAATTTCTCTGCTTTAATAGATTTGATCAAGTTCAAGGACCTATTTTCATTACATTTCAGAATAAAAGGAACTACAGGAAGTACCAAGTAGGACCAGGCAGAAAACTGATGGAGTACTTATAGCCAATTATAGCATCACATGAGATTAAATATCAAAGAGACACATTATAGAAGATTGTGCAGGAGCCAAGGAAACACATTGGCTGCTGCCTCCTTTTGTCAGAGAAGAGTGGAAAAACAATCCAAAGTCAGGTTTTAGACTTTTAAATGGGGTATGAACAAAATGACATTTGTTGGTTACTTTTTCCTCTCATCTATCTATTGACATAAAAGAAATATCAACATGCCGTCAAATTTCCCAGTGTGACACTGCTACCACCATTACATCTATGGTGTCAGTAGCTGGTAGCATGACTCCATGATAGTCATGTTATACATTAAAGGTACAGTGTGTAAGATTTACTGACATTTAGTGGTAAAGATGAGCAAAGAAATGACTTCTTCTGTTAGAAAACATTTCATTTATAATATTCACATGTGTGCCCTGAACAAAAAGCCCTGCCACTCAAACTGTCTTGTTTCTGGTGTTTATATACAGCTCATCGGTCACAGGTTAAAAGGGATTTCAATTCTTTACATCACAACAATCATTATTCCAGTTACATAAGCAGCCCTTTGGATGTATTGTTGAATAAATTGTTTTCAAACAGAAGTCACTAATATCAATACTCAACTCAACTTTATTTATAAAGTATCTTAAAACAAACTCAGCAGAAAGAAAGTGCTGTGCAAAATAAACACAGCAACGCAAGGAAATATATATATATTTTTTTTATTCATTTACTTTTATTTATTTTATTTTATTTTTATTGTATTGTTTTCATTGATATTGCTGATTTTATTGTGCAGCCCTTTGGTGACATGTTCTGTTTTTAAATGTGCTCTATAAATAAAGTGGATTGGATTGGATAAAACAATTAACAGTGAAAATATCAGCTTTAGACCAAAAGTAGAGATAAATAAACATTTCAGCCAAAGTTTGATGTCTCATAAAGCTTCTGATCATTTACATGAAGTCAGAAAGTATATAGCTGTTATATTATTTATCCATCCATCCATCCATCAGGGCAAACTATTATATAAAGCATCTTTCCCTCTTTTAAATAAGAGGAAAAGAAAATCCAATGAAAATCCAGATGACCCAGATTTCCACCAGCACTTAAACGCACCATGAATGCCTGAAGCTGTGAAGCTTTGAGGCTCCTGGAAGCATTTAAAGAGTCTCAAAACCTCTTGAGCTCTTGTAAACTGATCTGTGCGTAAATGCAGTTTTGTCTGTGCGTACCAGGAGATTTGTGCACGTGTATTCAACTGTTTGTCTGTATAGGAGCCTTTTTGAACATTAAAGTATAAGATTTGTGCGGTTGAAGGTTATAAATTTGCATGTAGAATTTAATGTTTGAGCTTTTTATAATCTGTGCATGTTTAAATTTATTTCGTGTTAGATAGTTGTGTGTGCATTTGAACATAGATTTGCATGTACTCCAAATTATGGTATATACAGTTTACAAACCATGTATTACACACACACAATAATATTGAGTCGATTTTCTCTCCATACATTTCTGGGCCCCTTTCAGTTGTAGGTCCATAGAAGTGGGCGGGGCTACTACCATCACACAGTACAGTCTATTGACTGGAGGACAGAAAAACATCAGTTCTTGCAACAAAAGTAAGCACGAGAGATAAACACCCTGTTGGAATTCAGTTGTTTCAATTGACTTTGAAGAGATAATAAGAAAAAGAGGTGCCATAAAACAATTAGGTCTTGTTGGCGTACATACAAACATACTTTGTTATTGTATTATTAGCTACCCGTACATGGACAAATAATTCATCTATCTGATTGAAATCAATCTGATCAGAGAAGCCAGCTGACATGTTTACATGGATGCTGGATAAAGTTATCCGATCAGTTGCATTTACATAATGCGGTCGTAATGGTTTTAACATGCACAATGCGTAATAGTTCGGAATAAAGGTTTTCTATTTTTATTTTGAACCTTTTGACGGTAGAAATACTCAACAATCCTCAACTCTTTCAGTTTAACAAACGCATCCGCTCTGTTTTTCTGCCTCTATTTTTTAAGTCTTCCCAGAAACTCATTATGTCATGTTACCCCGCGTGGTTCAAGCATGCGCAGAAGCAACATCCGCCACAGAAACTATTGGAATGAATGTTTACATGGCTTTTAATCCTGCTGATCTGATCGTGAAAAGGTTTTAACTACCCCTCTCAAGTAGATTGAAAATTCTTTCCAAGCAAGGCTGATCAGATCAGCTGACATGTTTGTTTACATGATGCATTTTTATTCTGATTGGACATTCGATCGGATCAAAAGTGCTCCATGTAAACGCAGCTAGTGTTGCTAGTTGTATCACGTTTGTTTTTGTTGCACTAGTATGACGTCGCACTAAGCATTTAGGCTAAAACCCTGACTATCTAGTGAGAGTCCAACTTGGTACAGAAACGCTTGCCAGACCATTCCTAACCATACCATATCGACCCAGACCAAACCACTCAGTGGAATCGAGGCTTGAGACTTTAGCTCATGCTCGCTGAACCCATTTCTAACAATTTGAGCCAATGAATCCTGGCACTCTGTCAGTGCCTTCAGGTTAAACAAAATCTATAGATGGAAAAAAAATGGTCAAAACTTCTCATCAGGTAGACAGCTGGCTTCATATTTGGTCACAGAAACATTGCTTATCTCAGACCTGAATCCTTGGCTGCATATTTTCCTTGAGGCTGTGTTGTGTACAGTGCAGAGAAGACTCAAACCAACAGAAGCACCGATGCAGGACACCATGAACCCGACAAATGTTTGACAAATTAAACAAATAAGTTTAAATGACAAGCAGTATATTATTTTGCTTATACTAGAAAATAGATAATTGGGTATTAATCTTTTTCTTGTTCTTTTGGCAAACTGTTACTGTGCATATATTGCAGATCTTGATCTACTTACTTTATTCTAATTTGTCTTTCATTTTCTCTGTTGTTTTCTGGTATGAATTCAAACCAAAGTGTATTATAATGTTAAATATTCTCTAATCAAATAATTGAAGCAGCAACTTTATAATTAAGTTCACATAGGCATATCAGTGCACAGTCTGCACAGAAAGGATCTATTGTCATTCAATCTCAAACATTCTTTATGTCTGTCAGCACATCAAATGAGGGAAATCTTCTTTCGAAAATCAGCTCTGCATTAAACTGAAAAACCCCACACTGGCCATACGCTATGAAACACTCATTCATCATTTTCTATACCGCTTAGTCCAATTCAGGGTTCAGGAGACTGTTCCAGCAATAAGCCGGCGATAGGCAGGGTACACCCTGGAAAGGTCATCAGTCTATCGCAGGGCCACCACAGAGACAAACCACCGTTAACGCTGACACTGACCCCTAGTGAGAATTTAGAATGACCAATTAACCCTTCATGCATGTCTTTGGACTGTGGGAGGTAGCTGGAGTACTCAGATAAAACCCACACATACATGGGGAGAACATGCAAACCCTGCACAGAAAGGCCACTGTTCAGACCCCTGCCCAGCCGAGGCTCGAACCAGTGACCTTCTTGCTGTGAGGCTGCAGCGCTAACCACCACATCACCATGCAGCCTAAACAACACTAAACAAGCTAAAATGTAATTCATTGGTTCCTCTTATAAGCTTGACATTAGCTTTCAAAACACCAGTTTAATCAACAAGCTCTCTTTTCATTTAGTCTAATATCCACTACAGTGAGCTAGGCTAGGTAAAGCTGTGCCAACAGGGGTTTGCGCGTACGTCAGACAACATGAACACAGACAGCTGTGTCAGAGGGCACTCGATAGCCTGCAGAGACTCATTCATCTCCTTTTGTCTCTCTCTTTGTTGGGATACAGTCATGCTACTCTGCCAATAGTTGACCGTCTTTTCTGCTTGAAAGATCAAAACACACCATTTAGTAGTTGATCTCTAGCACAGATGGCCTTTGCATCTCAACACTTCACCTCTCCTCATTTAGTCCTGCCTCCCTTCTTACTTGACTCATATTGTTTCTGCTCAGTCTTTCTCGATGCTGCTTCAGCCTCACTTCAGGCTGCCTTCCAGGAACAAATACCAGCAACAAGGATTTGTCACACAACAGAGCTGACATTAAATTGCTTTTCTGTTTGTTTTATATGGCATGGTTTATTTCCAAGGGAGAATGTATTTCAATATGGTTATGTTACTGGCTTAGATGTGAATCCCAAAGTTTTCACAGTGTGAAATTAAAAGCTTCAATGAATTCCTTCAGGGAATTTCAATATTCCTTCATAATGGTTTCTCACCCACATAAAAAAGGAATAAATAAAAGGGATACAGCAATTAGTAGCAACAGATTACAACAGCATTATTGTGGATTGTTGTATTAACTGCCAGCTATTTAAGCTGTCCTAAAAAAGCACTGCCAATGATCAAATATAACTGGAGCCCTTCGCATGCCATTACTAATTAAGGAAAACATAGCTTCACATCTGTAAGGACAGCAGCATGCAGGACCTGACAGCTCACCTGTAAAACAACTTGCAGAGCAAAATCATCTTCTCTGCCCTCCCATCCTCTGCAGGCTTTTTTTCCCCCTGCAGTTCTGCTCGACTGCCTTGGCTGATTTAATGACCACACACAGCTGGACCACAGGAGAGGGTGTGGAAATTGGAAATTTGGAAAGTGTACAGTGATCATAAACGCAATATACCAGAAATGTTATGTAGATACTCAAAGCTAAAGAAAAAAAAAGACAAGAGGTATTTAAGCACCAGTTCTCTGCCAAAAAGCTGTCAGAGTGCGCTGCATTTAAATCACAACATTAAGAACTACTGCACACATACAGAAAATTCATTTTCTGTCTTTAAAATCAAGATTACAAGGCAAATAATAAATATAAAAAGGAGTGATAAATAGAAATGTTCAAATAAATGACTAAGAAAATTAAACAAATTATCCATTACCTATTATTCAACCAAGACTGTTGTGCAGAGGGACTTTCTCGCTGGTAATTAACACTAAAGCTCACTCTGTTTTACTCACAGTTTCTATGGAGTTACAACAATTACAGCATCACCTTGGGATATATTAGAAACTCATCTATACATCTGCCAATTTTCCACACCCCTAGCTAACTTCAGTCTTTTTCTTACAAAAACAATTGGTCAGTTTTATCATACTGCCATCCTTTCTTGCCGTCACATGTAGCTGTGCTTCTACTCTAAGACCTCATACAATAGTCCTGAAGAGTTACTGTATCTGCAATTCATTCCTCTATCCTTCTTATTGAGTTTCATTTGAGCCTGTCAGTCAAGGCGCCTGTCAGATATGGACTCTCCATTTCAGTACTTTTTTCCCCCCCTTCTGGTATTCTGAATTAATTCAGAGTGACGGGGACTCATAAAGGACAACTGTTGAAGCAGTTTCACAGTTTATCATATAAATCATAAAAAAAAATTGCATATTTATGATCATTAAAAAAAACAACCTGTGCAACATCTTTTTGTCGTAAGGTGCAGTTTTATATCATATCTTACGTGTGACAGTAGCGGAACATCTACATTTACACATTGATGGGCTCCACTCAGTATGACAGCAAACATGGGAATGCATGCCATGCATTACAACAGGAGTAGTGACAGCATCTCCTCAGAGGAAGAACAAGCTTGATCAATGCTTTCCATTAAGTTGTTGTGATAGTGTATACAGTTACAGTTTACCCAGCGTACAGTGATTAAACTGGCAGGTGGGAGGAAAGAGAAACACAGTCAAGTTGTGCTTAGTGTTGTTTTCTGTGTATATCTAAGGATGTACTTAACTGTCCCTCACACAACCCATATTGAGCTGCTGGTAAACTTGTAAAAAAATATGTTCAGAATTTCTATATGAATTCAATGTCTATTTGAAAGAAAAAAAATGAAATTAGAAAACGACCAAAATCTTGCATTACATCTCTTTGTAGTTGCTCCATCTGCCGTAAACTAAACCTGCACGGTGCCAAGGCTGCACAGGCATCGTTTTAAGTAACCAATTTATCTTCATAAATAATCTAGTAATAAGAGTAATAACGCTCATTTTTAGGCTATAGGCTAGGCTATAATTACAAAAAAGAATAACCAACATTAGCGACTAAATTCTTAAACTGAGTAGTGTTGTCCTTTAACCTGCCGTTGCATCGTTGTCGTGTTCAGGTGACACATGAATAAATAAGTGGGAATCGTGAGGCGTCCCAGAAGGCACCCGGAGTCGCCAGGGCCACCTGAGATAACACCGTACACCTGACACCTCTGTGCAAGCATGCACACCCCCTCAAATTTTTGACTTTTAGTTTCTCGAATAAAAAAGAAAGAAAACGGACACGTCCTCAGGCGTTAAAGAGATCCGCGGTGGAAAGTAACTTAAATCAATTGGTCGAAGATTCAATTATATATCTATACTCAAAATAATCGTTGCATCAAACTGACAGCACAAAAAAAAATATTTACATCAGTAATTAGAAACTTCAAAAACTCTTCCTCGGTGCGCAAATTTAAAATGCACTGCAAATCCAAACGTCAACGTAAAAACAACTATTAATAGGGGGGAAAGTCATGAAGTACGCAGAGCTGCACAGTGCAGGAAATATTACACTATATTGATTATTCAAGTGAAAATATATTCTCTTCTGAAGACATGTGTCTAACTCTTGTCTCGTGTCTACTAACTCAGCTGAATGATCGAGCCATTATCATGTTGTCCTACCTTCCTCGTCCGTGTCCGTCGCTGGCTGAGCGCCTTTATTCGACTGCCTGTCCTGATGCGTTACCAAGTATCTGCCACCCTCTCCCTCTCTGCGTCTCTACCTTGTCGCTCTGCCGTTAGCTTCCTCTATCACTACCAACGCCCTGATGATGGCAAATTTCACTTCCCAGGGTTCAGAATAACTACCGCAAACCCACCAAACACAACATAAAGGCTACATTCTTTTTGTGCATCTTGCCCCCCTGTGTTACTCCACCTCTAGAAGCCACATTCATAACTTTACAATGATGCCCCAAACATGGCCCTAGTTTCTTAAAATTTAATTTGTTCATGGAACTAAAAATTACTTTTGCATTTCCCCGTGGCTTTAATTGAATTTTTTGCAAATCCGAAATCTAAAAAGAAATGGCCCCGGTGAGTTCATGAAAAATGGTCATGTGTAAAACAAACGCTTCACAAGCTGAAACAAGGCTGCACTGAGTGAGATTAAAGAGTTCTATTTAGGTGCCCTCTAAATAAGATCATGAGCTCATCTATTACACAGATTAAATATGAAATCTATTATTTCATCGCAGAGGCCTCGTGAATCTGAGGAATGTTCTAGCGTCATCTAGTGTACAAGATCGGAATTACAAGTAAAAGCAACAGTTTAAAAATGTAAATGATTGTTTTAGTTCAGCAGACGATTCTTTCCAAAGCAACTTACAAGAAACAGGAATGGGGGTAATGGGGTTCAGTATCTTGACTATAGATAATTTTATATGTGAACTGGGAATCTAACCAGCAACCTTTCAACTAAAGGGCAACCACTTTACCTTCCTTCTGAACTATTCAGACACTTCATGATAAAACTCAATTCATATCACTTAAACTCTTAAGTTGTTTTTTCTCCTATTTTTTTCTGTAATTTAAATACAAGTTGTCTTCTTTTTTATTTTTTCTCCAAATCAAATATAGAATTTAATTCTCCCCATGGGAACAAGGTTTTTCTTGGGACAAAATCCTACAATGTAGCTGCATTATAAGAACCAGCCAGAATATGTAGGACACAGGACAGGATAATGCAGGATATATAGTTGATTACATATTAAGTCTTAAATAATCTAAAAACTCCGACAAGCCATTGTAAAAAAAAGAATTGCCAATGATTGTGGTCATTGAGTTACAAGGTCAAATTATTAGTTAAAAATGATCCCCATCTCCCAATAGTAATCATTTAATAAAATTCCTGCATCCAGGCGGCAATCTGGATCACCTCCTAAAATCAAATTTTTTGTTCTTTATTCCATTTCTGTGATTTTCTAAAAATGTAATCAAAATCCGTCGTTAATAAAACAAACACAGGTAATGATAATAATAAACCTGACATTAAATCTTTACAAGTGTGCAAAAGTACAAGGTTATTAAATAATGAATTGAATGCTGACATCATTATGTTTTTTGTTTACTAGCATGATTAATGTACAAAAACAAAAACTTTGAGGATCCTAATCTGTGCTCAATTACTGGTTTAAGAGGAACCAGTAACTGGTTATCCATCACAATCGTTTTTTGTTTTTTATTTATACCACACTCTCAATTTTACTCTCAGCAGTGTAAAACACTACATGATGTTACTGCTTGCAGCAAACTGTTTATAAGCTTGCTTCTAGAATTTATTAATTAAAAGCCTTGGCGACCTGCCAGGTAAAAGCTCTCTCACCTGAGAGCAGCTGGGATAGGCTCCAGCCCCCCTGTGGTCATGTATTGGAATAAAAACACATAGAAAATTGTTGAATAGATTGTCTTGGCATATTAATAACTCAAACTCTGAGAAATAAGCTATATATTTTCTGAAATGTCTGAGCTTAGGTAGCTCCCAAAGTGAATAATCTATAGTACCTGGAGGAAAGAGGAAAACATGAGGTAATGAGGATAAAAGCTTTCCGATTTGCCATATTTTATACAATTAATGCTGGGGTATTAAACAATTTTATCACACCAACACCCACTCCACCGGGGTGATGTAAAGAAAAATAAAAGAGCTACCAGGTGAAGATTAAGTTCAAAGCTGTAAATAATGTTTCCATTCTCCATTTATACACAAAGGTCCCTTTTGCAAAGGTTTTTCCCAACAGAATATTCAGGGGAGACCGATGCCACAATTTCAATTTTACTTATTAAGCAGGACATTTAGTTTTAAGTTTTTATTTTAGGACCAGGTGCCTCAGTGAGATATTAAATGAATTGCATGTGCTAATGTGCAACAAACATCCATTTAGTACAACAGGGAACAGAAGTGTTACCAAATGAAAACAGTCTGGTTTGACCGTTATTTAAAGAGGTATACATAAACTTAGTACAAAATGTTCGGAAATTTGGGTTCAGTTAAATATTTCTCCCTTTTAATGATGCCAATTGATGATGTGTTATACATTGTTGGAAAGCCTGATCACGGTAGTCATTTCATCATGCCCGTCATCTAAATGGGAGTCACAGCTAAATGGTAAATGGACTGTATTTGTATAGTGCTTTTCTAGTCATGTGACCACTCAAAGCGCTTTGACACTACATGTTCATTCACCCATTCACACAACACATTCATACAACACCTATATTGTAACATACTTGGTGCTTTTCTAAGCATGCATAAACCCGATAGGCACATCGGGAGGCAACGTAGGGTTCAGTGTCTTGCCTAAGGACACTTCGACATATAGTCAGGGGAATCAAACCGCGACCTCCTGTTTAGTAGAAGACAGCTCTATCCACCTGAGCTACAGCCGCCCACAGCTCAGTCTGGAGTTGCTGTAAACCACACAGAAGCAGCAAATAGCACAATTTTAAAAGCTGACTTCCATCTAAGTCAGGTCCAGTTTTTGCCATTAGATCATATATTCAGAGTCCCAAGGTCAAAAACCTTAGGCAACCCTAACAGCTTTGTTCCTGCTGTTGTTTCTTTTATAAACCAGACTTTTTGCACTTTAAAAAATACTTATTTATTGATGGATTTCTATTCATTACAGTTTGACTTCTTTGTCCCTTTGTCTCATGTTAACTGATCATGTTTTTATATTATACTGGCAATTTAATGGTTTTAATGTTCTTTTATTTTTTAAAGAGTATTTTATTCATTTTATAGTCTTTTATCCACCTATCCAATGTTGTTTCTGGTTTAATGCTTTTTGTTTTTTGTACAAAGGGTGCCTTCTCCTATTTCCTGCAGAACAAACCTTAGAAGGAACAACACAGCTAAATGTGCGGGTAGCACCCCAAAAATATGTGAAAATCTCCTGCAGTATTCTTCTGTTGGTTTTTACTGTTGTTTAGGGATTCAAGTGCTGCCAGGTGTGTTCCAGTCAATGTATGACTGGTGCATGACTGGCACATATAATTGATAGACATACATATGCGAATGAGATTCTGCCAGTGGTGATCCCATATCTCCAGAATCTGGGACTTAACTCCATTCTTCAAGATGACAACACTCTGTCCCCAAAGAGCTGGGAGCATCACAGACTACCTGCAGAATTTGGGAGTGGAAAGGATTGAATCACACGCTCTAAGGTTGAGATAAGGGATGCCATCCCACAGCTAAATGTGTCCCGGCTGGGGACCAGCATGAGGAGGAAGTATCAAGTTGTTGCAGCTGTGTATGGATATTCCACAGCTGCTGAGGTCACCACCAGAGTAAAATTAATTAAGCATAAAAAGGCCCCATATGTATTGTTTTTTCCTTTTTACTGAGGGAGAGTGCCATCGTCCAATCCACCAAGCAACTAAAAACAAGATTGAATACTAACAGGAGAATACTGCAGGAGATTTGGCACATTTTTCCTGTGGGGGGTGGGGCACTACCCACGCTGTCTGGATCCAAAGTAATACTTTGCTGCTCTCTTGTGGATATTTCAAGTCAATGCAGCACAACACCGTGGAGGAATAGCTTCAAGAAAGCTGTTAGTCAGTGTCCACAGTTTCAGTAGTAACACTAATAATAATCTGACAGACAATACAAAAACCATACATTTAAACATTTTTCTTTTAAAGACTTAATATCAAATAATTTGTATATTTAACTTTTTTTATGATTTCTTTTTCTTTTTTTTTCCCCAAAACAACAGTGAATTCAACTTATCTATGCTTTAAAAAAGTATCCAGATACTTCACTTGATAATGTATAAATAACCCCAACAAGCCAGCAATGTAAACGACCCGCCTGGAAGGCCAAAAAATAAATCATTGGTTTAGTCCTTTTCAATTATATCATTTCATGTGCCATTATTTGTTTATTTATACTGCTGGATCAGTGTGTTAGCATTAGTCCAACTATAGCTGGCAATTATACCGATAGTTTGAATTACTTAGCCTATGTGTAGTTTTATATACAGAGATTTTGGATAAACTTAAAGGGTAGACATAACTGAAAAAAGGCATGAAAAAGAAAATCTTAGCTATAAAACCTTTTCAGTCCTTTCTGCAAACTATATATTTTTTAAAGAGATATTGTAGAATTTCTGCTAATTGGAATTAAACACTGAAATATAATGGGGATTACTTCCCCTTTATAACAACTATCTGACATATGACACTGCTTTTGTAAGATATCAGAGGCTAAAAATATGATATAGTAATATAATAACAGAGCCTACTGTAGCCTATATTGTGTAAGATGTTCTCAAAGTAATTCATTAATTAGATATAGAATGCATTACAGTATAGCATCAAACAACTGCAACACTTTAAATACAATTAGGGCATTAAAGTACCTTAATGTAGTTCCTTGCTGCCAAACAAAATGCTCATGTAGCCATAAAGCCAGCCAATATGCCGGAATATATTATCACGCCAAGCTAAATATGGCTTACATTAGCTAAAAGAGAGACGAAGTTGAACGATAAAGTTTACTTCTCTCTTCTGTTAAGCCTTACAACCCCAGTATTTTCCTGTTTCCATATAAATAAGTTTAGATAAAATCAAATAATGTAGCCTACCTTTCCAAAAAAAATCAGCTGTAAGTTCAAACTGCGCAGTCACAGTTGTAAAGTTACTATTTTTCATTACAGGAATACCTCAGGTGTGACGAATAAGAGTTAATTACTTCATGCTGATGTGCCAACAAGAGCAGCTCAAATCATGGATGTGGGCCAGCATACACATTATGAACGCTGTAAAGCTAATTAGCATAAACTGAATTAGAAGTATGGCTCCACCAATGTTTTTTTCTCTCTCCCTGACATGTTGACGTCTTTTTTTTGGCAGCTATGCATTTTAACGTAGAGTTCTCTGGATTTTCCTGCAAACTGTCACCAACCACCCCTTACATGCTGGCTGACTCAAACCAATTGAATTTGATTTCTATAAATTGATTTATATAAATCCAATTAATTGATTTGTTTTTTGTTTATTTGTTTGTTTGTTTGTTTTTAAAGTTGGCAGACCTTGTGAAATGTAAAATCAATATAGAATGCTAATTTGTTGATCATAAACCAATATATCATTCACAACTGAGTAATTAAAACATATCTTTTGTTGAAAGCGAGACATTTTACTATGTCATTAAAACATTAGCTCACCTTAAATCTAATGGCAGCAATATGTCTCAGAAATTTGGGAAAACTTCATATTCCCTGCTTTATTCAATTCCAAAGCTACAATGAACTGAGGAGACCATTTGCTAGTCCTTTAAGAGAGAAATGTTGTCCCTTTGTTGTCTGTTATGATAGGAAGATCCTTTCTGCTCAGATGTCTTGTTTTCATTTTCATATTTTGTGTCTCATGCCAATGTTTCCAGTTGGTAAAAGGCCTGGACTATAGACAGCAGATGCAGCATCAGGTGTTGCATTGTCTTGTCGTGGTATGCAAAGTCTTGCCTGGAAAAGACTTTATCTGAATGGGAGTATACGTATATTGCTCTAAACCTTGTCTGGGATAACAAGCGTTTACCTTTACAGATATGCAAGTTACCATCAGGTGCTATTGTACCACCATGCCATCAGAGATGTGGGCACTTGAACAAGGTAGATGGTCCCTCTCCTCTCCAGTATGGAGGCATCCAGCACTTCCAAAAATAAATTTAAATTTTACTTGATCTAACCAGTTTTCTACTTTGTCTCAGTCCAATTTAAATGAGCCCCAAAGAGTATGATGGGTTTCAGAGTCATATTCACATTGTTTCTTCTTTGCACAGTATCTTTAACCTGCCTTTATTGATGGGATGGTGAACAGTGTTCACAAAGAATGGCTCCTGGAAGTTCTCCTGAACCCATGCAGTGCTTTCCAATCAATGCCTGTTTTTAGAACGGTTCTACCCGAAGGGCCCAATGATCATCTACATCCAATAGTGATTTTCATCCGTGTCCCTTGTGCACAGAGATGTCTTTAGATTCCCCAAATCTTTTCATGATATTGATGCTCTATAGATGATGGAATATTAAATTGTATTCAGTACAAGCACAACCAGTATCTACTTTACATTTTGTCCACTCACTTGTAGCTCATTTCTGATGGGTTCCTCCCTTGGAAAAACTACCTCATCATGCATGTTGTACATTGTTACAATATTTGCCCGCATGTGCTACATTGTAGCAGCTTAATTTTTACTCTCATTTACATTGAGAAACATCATATTGAAATTTACCCCGCAATTTGGATATGCAGTGTTTTTCTTTCGTTTGCTGACCAATCAACCATCATACGAATAACTCTGCTGTCTATAAAACTAAATAGCCGTTTTAATCCTTGTTTTGTGTGAAATTCCTCCTTGTACTGAAACTTAATTGTTTTAGCTTAAGTTAAAACTAGTAGTTTCAATATTTGTCATCTTTATTTTTTAGACATTAAAAGCATTACAATGTTGTGTATTGCTTCTTTATTGTAATATATCAAAAGTTATAACATTTGTGCCTAATACTTGTGTACATACTATGTTCCTGGGGGATTGTAACCGTGTGTTTTGACTGTAAAGCAGATTCTCTTATAATATCAAACACAGATAGACAGATTTGTTCTGTATCGGAGTTTTATTAATATATCTTCATTATTTGCATGCTTGATACTTGAAAGAGAAAAAAAGCAGATCCTTCACTATCGAGGCAAGGAAGCAGTTGGCTGAAACTCTCTGGGACTTTAGCAGTTATTTCTTTACATAAGGTGTGAGAAAGGTCCTTCTGTGTTTTGGAGAATGTGGTAGTTTGCTAATGACTTCCCAGCTGTCATCTGAAAGAAGCTGATGCCAAAATGGGCAGGAGGGTGAAGAAAGCTTGGTCTATTAAACTTGCACTTCCACAGTAGCTTCCCTTGCCTGTCATGAATAGCCACACATTTGCTGGCCAAGGTTAATAAGCCTTCCTGTTATAGAGAAAGTTCTCTAACACCTTTGGAAGGACTCACCGCAAGTCCATGCCAAACAGTTTAGAAGTTATAGTAAAGCCAGAGTGTCCCATCATTCTTCTCTTAGGAGCGAGTGCTCCATAGCTCAACTCATGCACTCTATAGGAATTACTGTGGTCTTTGCACTGATGTTGCTATAGGAGAGATAATGGCATATCTAATGAAATGTAATGTAAAGATGAAGATAAACTAAAAATAGCGTAAAAACTAGTTCGTAGGCAGGAATAAATGGTTGAAGGAGGGATGACTGCTTGATGGACTAGCTGACTGAGAGGAAGTATAACTAACTCTTGCTTATTATCATGTCGCCTTCTCAAAAGACTCAATGAAATGCAAGTAATAGTATTCTTCTAAATGCTAAACGCCTCCTCTCAATCTAATTTTTTAAGTAAGGGGTTATATTGAAGCGTGGACAACTTATTGATCATAAAGTGTTTGAAGGAGAAATTAAATTATTGAGATGCCTGAATGAGACATTTAATTGCACGTCTTGTTTGATGTCATGCTTTCCTGAGATGATGCTCCGATTTTTATGTGTATGATAATTAATTTATGCCAGACACGAGTCACTAAAAAGCATAAAAGACATTGAGACGATTCTGACTGCAGGATTCTGCAGTGGTGCATCCATGAAACAGAATGGCCTGACACCTTGCAGTAGAAAGAGTGGGCTAATAGATCTCAGTTGGTATTTGACAGACTTAGTTGAAGTAACAGATGGCAAGCAGAGTTGTTGTGAATAACAAGGAGGATGGTAGATCTTAGGTTGTTTCTTAGACTCATATTAAAGTGAAATAACAGGGAAGAGAATAGCGTTGAAGAAGAGAGAGTCGTTTACTCAGAGGAGAGATGCGCAGACAGGACAGCAGTCAGTGTTTGATACTCATCCTGCTTCTCTTTTACCTAATTACACATGCTCAAGCATCCTGTTCCTAATGGAGTTCCACAGTCACCAGGGAGTTAAGATTAAAAACTCTCTTGGGTATCAACCTTAATTGGACATTTCTGCAACTGCTATGCTGGTTTCATTTTTCTATTGTTCTATTCTTTGCCTCTCTGTCAGTATGATATTAATATATTCATCATTTTTTATGAGGGTTCATTGGATTTTTGGCTTAATTACACAGTGAAAACCTACATGTAAGAGAAAGTATGGAGAGAAAAAAAGAGTGTGTGACTCAGATAAGACACCAGAATACAGATTATTTCCAGGCTGTGAAACTGTGCACGACCTTTGTGCACACCCACCATAGATTTGCTCCTGTCCCACCATGGGACAAATCTAAAGCAAGTAAAACCATAACGGTATACGGACACATAGAGCTTAAAGGCACAGTTATGCTCTTGGAACAAAAGGATAGTAAAGGCATTATTGCTGACCTTTAGTGGAGAGTTGTAAAAAGTAACAGAACTGAGCAATGATTAAGGACTTTGTTCAGTTAATTAGATATTCAGATTTTTTTTTCTCTACACCATTTTTCTCCCTTTAATGAATTTTTCTCTGTAAAGCAGAAGCAAGCACTGAAGACTATAGTTTTATGGGGTGTAATCGCTCATTTTTTTTGATGTGGAGCTGCTTCAGTTGGTTAATACATTTCTTTTTTTTTATTTCATTGAGCTACAGAAGCAGGTCCAGATATGATCGCATACAACTCCAAACGTTGCCCCAGAACATAATTCACTGATTTACCTTTGATGTGAAATCTAAACAGTTTCCTGTTGCATTATTATCATATTCTACCTTAGTGTAGATTTTATGCACAATGTTTGTCTTTTGTTTTGATTTTAGTACAGTAATTTATGGTGTTGTTGACCCTAATTCTGCATTGGAATTAGTGGGTCTAGCTGATGGTTAATGGATGGATTGATGTTGGTGTTAATATAAGTAACTAGCTAGCTTGGATCTTTCTGCATGGAGAATGTGTGTTCTCATGGAACTAGGTAGGTTTTTGTTCAGCTTTCCCTCACAGTCATTTTAGAATCATCCTACCATGTTAGTTTAGAGACTGAGATAGATTCGAGATATATCCAGGATGTAGTGTGCCTCTCAGTCTTCATTACTACAAGTAATATAATACCATAGTATTAAGACTTGTGATAAATGTAGTAGTGATAGAATTAGTATTACAATTATAATCATAAAGCAGAGATACAAACTTTGTCTACTCTATAAAAATATGGTTCATCAATAAATTATGAAGCAGTTTTTTAAAATCCCTGTAAATCTCCACAGATTTTTTTTCAGTTTAGCTAAACAAACATATAAGTCCTATATATATTAAGTAAAAATGTGTGTGCATGGAACCTGACTGTAAAGGGTATTCAGAGGATTATGCAATACTGACTTTAAAACTATGCTTTCACATGCCTTTCGGCATGTCTGGCTTCCTCTGCGAATTAAACTGACTTTTCAGACTGGTTGTTGAAATTCTCTCAATGCACCTGAACACATCGTCTGTGGTGTAACCTGGGATCATCGGGTGTTTCTGGTCTTGCAACATCATATATCTTCGCTGAGGGGGAGGATGAGGTCTTCACTTGTATGCAGGTGGCATGCTCTCCTCTCCATGGATCTCCTCATCTTCAGTCATCTCAAAAATCTCACTTCTGCCTCCAAACATCACGGTTGTCCTTCTATTAACCTCCCCTTGTAATGGGGTAAAAAAAAAACTAAACAAAGAAAAGCATAAAAAAGAAAGATCAGTCTCAGAGGCCTATTATGGAGCTGGATCACGGTGTTGGTTATCCAGTTGTCTGCCGACATGATGATTTACCTTACCTGTTTATATTGCATGATGGGTTCTGCTGGTTTGTCCTGTAAGTATCTTTTGGTCCCACCAAAATAATAATGATATATAAAAACTGTGCAACACAGCTTCATGAAGGCTAATGAAAAGATTAATGCTGAACCTTTCTAAAAAGATTAAATAGCTAATTGTTTTGGTTTGGATGCCTTTGTGCAGAGATTACATTGATTGCATTTGTAGGACTTGTTTAGTTTTAGACCCAATCATGTTTGTTGGCTAGAAGATGACTACATGACATCATCTTCTCAAGTCATATGATGGTAGTTCCGTAAAAATTTTATTCCAAACAGAAAGTCTTTCTGAACAAACACTTTCACGGACTCTATGAAGGCAAGTGATTCGGACAGCTCCATACTTGGGGAATACCACAAGAGAGAAAATCGTGCTATTATTTATATTATTTCATAGCAGACAGGCCCAACAAAGCCTGGTCTTCACTGCTGGTTCATTATGTTTGTCTATGTTTATCTTCTTTAAGGTACAAAGTTTTGCCAGTGCAAACACAGATTTAATTTCAGTTTCTTCAGCTGCGTGATGAGCCAGTCTGTACACTATGTTGTCTGGATCAGTCCCCATATGGCTCCATCACAGATGGTTTTTCTTGCGCTTTGTACCCCAAAAAAAAGAACCTCTTTACAAATCTAGGTCTACAAACGATGATGCCCTCAGTTTTAGCAATGCAGACATAAAAAGAAAGAGGTACTTTTTCCAACCGTTATGCAAGGCTTGACAATTCCAGGTCAAGTAGAAAACTGAGTTATAGCCTATGTAATAATTCAAGCATCACAGGCGATCCTGCTAGGAAAACTAAACATACCACTTCTTTTTACACTTTGCATTTTACATTTTATAACATTATTAAAAATGTAGTTGTGATCTTGCAAGACCTGATGTGTTTGCAGTGAACAAGACATGTGACGTGTCCCACAGAGTCTAGCAGGTAGGCGATGTCATGAGGTCGTGGAAATGTTATGACATCATCAGCAAATAGAAGAATGTGTACTCAGCAACAAAGTACAGCCACAAAAATAAATCAATACATGTCCTTTATTTAACATGACAGAACATCTCAGGGGTAAATCGATGAATGTTTTTTTGCCCTTGTTTAGAGAAAGGATTTAGGAGCCACTGCAAAGTCCCAATGATTTTTTGCCACAGGTGCTTAAGAGATTGATCAATGAGAAGATTTTAATTCCAAGTAGGTCTGTTTTATCTGTAAGGCTGAGAAATCCGATGTAATTGTGAGCAGAGAAGGCAAGAGTATTCACTGTCACGTCCAGAATGTATGCATGCCAGTGTGCGTGCTGTTTATTAGTAAATAACAGCAGGAAACATTGAGAAACTATTCTAGGTGAGTTACAAATGCTGCAAACTCATAAAATAACCGTAAAAGTTATTACACCTCTGATTCAGTTTTTCTGTCTCTGTAAATACAGTAATAAATCCCAGCCCTGGAACTTAGACTTCAAAAAGACAAATGGATGATAGTGGGACATCAAATAAAACCACAGAGGGCCCCAACCAGACAAAAAGAACCCCATAAATATTCCTAATATTACTGCAGTTTAATATTTCATTATGTTGTGCCCTTTTCAAATGCAGAACAAATTTCTGACATGAATTACTTCTCCCACTGATGGGACTAGCACTGATAAATGTGATCCGGACCAGTCAAACTCGCTCATAATAAATGGGGAACAACTGTAGTAAAGAGATTTGTGTTTATTCACAACTGGCTGATGCATAAACAGACTGATTGACTGATTGTGCAGGTTTATTTGAAACACCATATACAGTTTCAGAGCCATTCACATATATGTAGTTGCTATTGGCTAATAATGTTCTGGTCTAATGAAAGGGTGAAAGATATATTGAAAAATTTTGCTCATTTTCAAAAGTCTGCTTTAAGTCATGTTACTCCCGGTGTGTTCGAGATATACGTTTTTTTTTTTTACTAAATGTTATTCGTCCAGGGTCCCTACAATAAAGTGAACAGTGTAAAACTTATTAATATCGTGAAGCCATAATTTACCTTAAAATTATTATTTTATTAGGAAAAAAGATGCCGCACATCACCCAGTGAGCAAAGGACGACTGGAGCTGTTGTGAAACATTACAACTGCACTAAATGGTCTATTGATCTGTACTTACTCTCTGCCTCGGGAGACAAAAAAAAAAGGTAGTGATTAATACGAAGTCTGAAGACAAAATAAACAGCATTTTAGGGACTTTTTTGCAGCTCATTTCTATTCCTTCATGCCAGTGATTTCCAGGCTTTTAGTTGTGATCTTTTGATAAAAGCAATGTCAGCTTTTAACACTTTGTCCCAGAGTACACGTTGGTGAGTCATAATCTCTTCTAAAAGTGAGATTTGGTGTCACTTAGTTGTCTTTATGTAATCTGTGATACCTGAAGAAGTAAAGTGATAAAAAATTTGGCATCTACAAACGAGATAAAAAAGCCTAAAAAGTCATTTCCTTCAGCAGAATCACCCTTTTTTATTCCTCAGTGCTCGATTCTTTCCACTAGTGTTTGCACTTTACAGGGGCTCAATCAAAGTAGATCACGCTTATTTAACCCCTTGAGCTCTGTGGTTATTTATTTAGGCTTTTGCTTTGAGATGAGTATATCTCTGCAAACACAAAGTCTATTTGAATACCTTTGGAGTCACAGTTAAAGGGAGCACTTGTGAGATTTGTTCAGATGTGTAAATGTCAGAGTATGTGTTACTGGTGAAAAATAAATGAAGACATAACACAGATCAAAAAAGTTTCAGGCTCACCTGAAAAAAACAAAAATACTTTCAGGATGAATTGAATGTATGGAACGATGCAGCTCTGGCCCTAAACTTCATTCAAATCAAAGGACAATATGTGAACATGATCTCTGCAAAGTCCATCTCTGACTTCCCTAAAATGAACAGGCCTACTATGTTTTTATTCTCATAGAATGAAAGCATTTTATATCTACTTGCCCTGGATCCACATACATGCACAGCTGCCACATTTGTGCCACCACATTTGTGTGTCTGAATAGACAAAGCAAGTGAGAGCACCCTTTAAAGCTGAAGTACTCTCTTTGTTTCATTCATTTCATTTCATTTCATTCATTGTTTGATAGGTGCAAGATGTTTAGGATAAGTCATGCCTTAGAAGCCACATAAAAGTAGTTAGGCTACCTGTAGTGGAGTCATCGGTGCACTTGGTCATTTCTGACCCTAGTTATTTAATTTTACTTTATATAATCAATAAAGACTGAATGAAAATATGGATTAAATGATTTCAAAACTGTACAATGTGTATCTGAGACCACGTGGGAACTACAAAATTTACCCAGTTAAAGCCCATGCCGATTCAGTACCCGCCCACATACACATCCTTGTCTAAAAGCCATGAATAAGAGTGGGTTTCCTATAGAAACATATCACAAACTCTATTGAAATGTCCAGAGTATATTCTCAATACTAGACGGTACAATGCATGCACCTTTACCCAAGAACAGTATTCCGAGTGTTTTGTAATAACATCTGAAACTTTGATTTTTCAAAAAAAAAAAAAAAGTGTCCCATATTGTGTGTGTAGCCTTGGACCTCAGTGAATGTATCCATCCGTGCAGAAAAATACAAAGAAGAAAAAGTGCCAGCTCTCGGTCAAGGAAACAGAAACATTAAAATGTTGGTTTTAGCTAGAACAATAAAGATGAAAAGAGAAAAGAGTTGAGCTTTTCCATTTAACTCACGTGCATTTGCTTTCAGACAACAAAGAACGAGTCTGAATGGCATTAACCAGAGAGGACAAAGTACTGTTTTTCTCCCTCCCCTAATTAAGTGTTTTTGTCATCTTGTTCTGATGCTCAGGTCTGTAAAGCCTCTCTGAGCTGAATGAATCAGTACTTATGACTACTCTGATGCTGCAAGATAAAACCATGTTGATAGCTTCTAATAAACATGACGCACTGCCTAAAAGCTGAAAAGTCTGATGGATGGCAGAAAGCTTTGAAGATAGAGCTCACCTCCCAACCTACCACTATTTCCTGTCTCCATGGGTTTTGTTGTGTTCTTATTAGGGAGCAGCAAAGACTTGAGGCACATCGCCTGAAACTGTGTGAAACAAAGAAATAGATGAAGATCTTGGCTGTGTGTGTGTGTGTGTGTGTGTGTGTGTGCACGTGTGTAAATACACTTCCATTTATACATAGCTAACAGGATTCTTGTTAACGAGAGAGTCCCGAGTTTTTAAACTGAATCAGTTTCCAGCTTGTCAAGCTTGTGACCTAGAAAAGAGGCTGGGATGTTTTTGGGTCAGGGGTTTTTCCCGTAACAGTCTCTCCCTCTTTGTCGTATACACACACAGACATGCATCACAGGAGGGCAGTTGGAAAGCACAGGAGATATTCGTATGCGTCTATGAAGTGCTGGCAAGGTTTCCGGGCTTGCAGATACTATACGCCGCCTTTGTTCCATCACATCTGTCTTGGTGCTTAGACCCTGAAAGACTAGATTGTAGAAGTGGACATAAGAGAAAGAGCCAACACAAAGCTGGGCTCCCTCAATCAGACCTTATGGGACAGTGATGTAATTTCAAATGTCAGGATGGATTCATTCCACCAGCTGTTAGGTTATCACCGTATTCTGCTCATGGACAGCTTCCCCGAGTGCGTTGTTTGAGTAGCTCTTTCGTTTGTTTATGTCTCATTTATTGAGGGCTTCGTTATTCATGAGGTGGTGTGTGTTTAAGAGTGTTGTCATTTATATACAAGACACAACATACTCAGTTCATTATGGGCATTTTATTACTGGTCACGTGCACTTTACTTATTCATCAAGCTTCCTGTGAAGTCCCAGAAACTTCTAGTCTTCCAATTGTCCAAAATGAAGCCAAGGGATGCAAGGAGTGAAGAAGACAAAGAGCGGTAGAAAGGGGGAGCGAGAGAGAGAGAGGCTACACATGCGATGACGCTCGGAGTATGTCTCTTTACTTTGCCGTTTCTCATCTCTCTCTCTCTCTCTCTCTCTCTCTCTCTCTCTCAGTTGTATCCCACACCTGAACGTTGCCGGTGCCTTCCGCTCCCCAAACTCCAACCCAGATGAGGTAATTGAAGGAGCGGGAGGGAAGCTGTCAGCAACAGAGTTGCAATAAAGAAAATCGCCCAAGGGGACCGAAACAGTCAGAGACAAGGGAGGCTGGCGAGGAAGGAAAAGGCAAGATAGCAGCTTCAGGTGACCGAGTCGCAATGGAGGCGCGCGGCGTGCGTGTTTAGGAAGCATCGCCTGTGGAAGCACCGCTTTTTGTGGATTATTAAAAGTGAATAAACCTCCAGCACTGACCCGGACTGCCTCTGTCCGATCCACTTGACGGGTTTTCTCGGAACCATGAATGTGTCGCCCACAGACCGCAGGAAAAACATGCGACAACTGGCTTTGGAGATTGGGATCCGAGTTCTGCTTTTCGGAGTTTTTACGTAAGTAAAACCTCAACCCGCGGAGCAGTGTGTTCTCTGTAAAGACAACCAAAAAAATCTTCGTAAATGATAACATCATGCTTTTGTCACGATTTATAAACACAGAAGTGGTGTATTCGTGTTAATTTGTCTGTGTGACTGAACGTCCCTCTGTTCAGCACCATGGACAGATCACCTCCACGCGCTGCGTTAACAGGTTGCTGAAATAAGTCAATATAAGCTTTTTTTTTAACTTTCGGACATGAATCAATATGTCACTATTCTTTGATGACGCTTAGTAAGTCATCTTCTCATATTTTATTTCTTATGATCAGAGGCGGTTAGAGAGAGGCGCAGGGGCTGCTGGTTGTTTCACTTCACAAGAACCAGCATAACCACCAGGGAAGCCCACAGTGACGCTCCGGTATGCTGTAGTGAATCTAAGATTTTATGAGCAGATTGTGCCTTACTGGTGCAACCTTCACACTAACATACATCTAAATTATTAACTGTGTCTTGCTTGAAGGTATCAAGTCAGTTTGCATCATAGTTGTGTCATTTATGGATTTTTTTTTCTTTTTTCCTGTGTGATCTCAAAAGAAGAAGAAGAAGAAAAGCCCTCAAGCTTTGTTATCTATTATGACTCACCTTGCTGTGGTTTTCATTGCATCTCTGGAAAAATAAAGTCAGAATGATGTTGTTGGAGAGGGTAGCGGCACTGCCTGCATTGCTTTTGTACATTATCATTAATAATTGTCCCTGGGGTAAGTGGTTGAAGTCAAATGGAAGGACTTGAGGAGAAAATCTAATATTTCAGCTGAGGTTTAGACCTTTATGTGGCACAGTGATGTAATATCATGTGCTTAAACAAATTCTTTTTTTTAAATTTAAGCTTAGGCAAAGCTTAAATATCATCATTTACATGCTCCACTCTGTTATAGAAACATAGATAACAAAGTCCTCCATCACTGTAATGAAGTGGGTTCCTGAGGCGACCTGAGGCTAATGAATAGTCTGTTATGAAGATCCATCAGTAATCTGATTTTGTATTTGCAAAATCCAATCCCACAGTCATTGCTAACAATACATCACGCCAACTTCCTCTCTGAGTGACTATACACAAATACATGCAACAATCGATATTGTTGTGGATGGGCCACCTTCATATTTGCACTCTACATGGCTCAGCTTGGGACGTTTTGTGACTCTAAGAGTCTTTGTTTTTGATAGCAAGTCTCAGTCATGTGGCAGCAAGGAGTGTCTTGCCATATAGATTTCTTCAAGACTAGCAGTAATTGTTGCATCGAACTAGCTATATTCTTAGCAGATCAGAGAGTCACCCTTTGGCTTGAAGGGTGGCAGATGCTGTTCTTGCCCCACCTCCAAAACCATTGTGAAAGCAGGATAATTGGGGTCAGCAGGAATCTGCTGTTTTCTTTGCTTCAGGTGTAAAGGGCAGTTTTTAGCTTTCACCTTTTGTACGTGGTGTTCAGCGTAGGCTCGGTGTAGACGTGGCTCACAGTAGTTTGATCTTGAGAGGAAAATGGCAGCTTTTTATTTACAACTGAGATCTATAAGTCTTCAGTCTCTGTGCTTTGTTGCTTAGTGTCTCACATTAGAATTTAATTTCAGTGTTTTCTTTCTGTTGCCCTGGAAGAGGAAGAAAAAGAACAGATTTTTTTTCTAAGTTGCTGTTCATATTTCTTCATAATGTGAAGGTCTACTGAGGAATGCTGCAAATAATTTTTTTCACCCTTTAATTTGGCTTCATAAGCAGATATGAATGCAGTAACGAGGCTTCTTTCATCAGAGATCGCCCTTCAAGCGCTGTGATTCTGTCAGTTTCTGGTTGTAATTCAATAGACGTAACTACAATATAAATCGTATCCTCTGTGCTTGATTTGTCACCCAGACAAACAGGAGCATTTAAACCCGGAGCCATGAAATCCTTTCATATATTATTTTTATTTGAGCCCACTTGACTCCTTGCTTGTCTCTTACAGATCTGATGTGCTGACCTTAATGATGGGACAAATGTGTGGCATTAAGTTGACCCTGGGGTTATGAATCTACTCACATTATGTAGTCACCATACAGTAGCTTTGCACTTCAGGAGTTCCATATCTTGCAAATGCAAAGCTAAAGGTTCGGTGTAAGGGGAACCAGATCTTTGACATTTAACAAAGGATTAAATAAAATAAAAAAAGGTTATCTCTTTTAGTTTTATGGTCCGAGGGGATAATGAGATTGGTGCTATTTAATTTCCCTTGTAATCCAGAGCACAACAAGAAATAGCTTAGACAAGTACCAAGAAGTCATGTCTTGATGGGTTTTTTCTTTTTGCTTGTTCCGAAGCTCAGAGTTGGACTCCTGAATATATATTTCCCATAAATATCATAAAGCTGCTTGAATATAGAACAGAAGAAAAAGCGAGGAGGACACAGATAAAAAAGACAGAGGAGGAAAATAAGATGGGGGACATGCAGCTGACGAGATCTGAGCTGCTTTGAGATTTTATAGATTAACACTTGAGACACAAAAATATATAGAAGCATTAAAACCACTCTGAGAACTTTTATCAGTGCAATCTAAAAGCTTCTTGATGGACTGATTGGCCAGACTGATTTAACAAAAACAATCTATTTTGTTTTGTTGTGTACGAGTGGCAATTTAGGCCAAAGGAGAATGAATTCTTTCATTTGAGAAAATGAGGGTGGCAAAGAAAGGATTGTAACTGCATGTGGTGCTGACCCACGGCAGAAGGTCCAGTGTGTGATAATAATTAATGCCTATAGGAACTATAGGAATAATTGGTGATATGGTTGTTGTCAAATGAAATAATTCTCAAACTACACATTTTGTCCTGAAATTGACGTTCATTTCACAGCATCCTCTTCTGTCAGACGAGGAGCAGATATAGCTCAGAGCATTGGAAAATATAAAAGCTTGTGAGATGTTGGTAAAGAGAGCATGTGATCAGACTTTTTAATCTGCATGATATAGATGGAGGTGTTTGCATTTGCTGCAGTATCATCAGGGTGGATTGCTCCTTTCTACTTGATAAGACAAAACACTACTTCTAATCTAGGAGAATGTAAATGTATATTCTTCTTATTGCTATCAGATTATAGACTAAAACAGATTGCACAAAGTTGTAATTCTAATGGCACACTGCTGCAATGGTTGGCACTGTTGCCTCTCAAAGTTCTGAATCTCATCGCCATACAGTTGAGTCAGCTCAACTGTATGGTTTTTTTTCTGTCAGTTTCCACTCCCACCCTCCACACACACACACACACACACACACACACACACACACACACACACTACCCCAAACACACACACAGTGAATAAGGGGACAATAGCTAATCACTGGACTGATATGATTCAGATAAAATCAGATATAGTTAGTTTGGCAGGAAGCTTCAGGGAGTGTTGTTTAGTGGTAGACCTATAAAACATCCATCTCTGATGAAACATTCATTCAGAAAATAGCTCTTTTATCAGAGGAGGTATGTTTATCCAATCAGGTTTTAAGTCACCTGCTCCTTTTTCCAAATGTGGCCACTTCTGATGTCACAAACAAGGAGGTCATTATCACATGCAAAACTTGAAATCAAAGTGGAAGCCTAAAAGCCACCTCCACACATGTTATACCATCTGATCTTACTTATTTGATTTGATTGGTTTTTTTTTCTTTTTTTGAATGTTTTGATTTATTTGAATCTCTGTGCTTTCGTTCTTTTGTACATTACTTTGGTTCATTGTGGTTGTTTTAAAGGGATTTACAAAAAAAAAATTGGACTAGATCTTTCAACAGAAGAAAAAAGTCTAGTCCAACCACAAAACCTGTTGTAGGTTTGGCATAAATCAGGCATACATGATGAAATGGCAATGTATCCCTAACCTGTTGCTTGTGTTCAGAATACCACTCACACAACCCCATGAATACTAAAATATGAAAACCCCTAACCGTGTCATAACATCATCCACATGGTTAAACCTTGCTGTTACATAATAAATGCTAAAATATTGTACAATAAAAAATGCTGTTAATAGTGCTCAGGAAGGTCCCAGTGGAGGTGGTGACCCTCTTGAAAAGGGACGCGGTCACCCTTTCTGTTCTCTTTAAGATAATTGTCTGCTCACACAATAGCTAGAAAAAAAAGAAGAAAAGAAATTGAAAATGTTTGCTCTTGAGGCCGTCTCACATTGCAGTATGTGTGACTGCTTCATAATCAAAGTCCGCTCATGTTTTGCCAGTTGAATGGTTATAATGTGAATAACAGCATGTTCTTTTTGGATCAGCAGAGACTGAAAAAGCTACAATGGTGTGGTGAGTCCCTTATGAGATGCTGTGCAAGTATGGTCCCTGGACATGGGTAGGCAATCTGAAGCAAAACATATTGAGAAATAATTCCAAATAAATACAGTGGGTGAACACTACAACTAAAATGCAGACCTACCACTGTTTACAATCAAAAATGAAGTTTTATTTCAGAGAACTATGATCATATAACTGTGCAGCGTTCAGCTCGTTCATTTCTCACATCTAACAAAAAAAGAAAAACAAAACAAAACAAAAACAAAGCAAACAAAAGCCCCACACTGTACAGTAAACATAAATCACAAGTAAATATTGCTGTCCAGCAAGTCTTATGAAACAGTGAGACTTAGGCCCAATCCCATTTCTCTTTTTTACCCCTACCCATTCCCCTTCTCCCTTTCCCTTGACCCTTAAAACTGAGCTACAAGGGGGAGGGTTGAAAGTTAACCCCTACAAATTAGGACACCCCTTCAATAATCGTATACGTCATCAGTAGTCACCGCTGGCTTTTACGCAAGCAGACGCAATAAGCTGTTGCCGGAAATCTCCAGAAACCATGCCGTCTACAGCTGTGGTGATCTCTCTTGCGTGGGCTATTGGCATCTTTTTTTGATGTTACCAGGCCAAGTTAATGTTACATCTGATTTGTGCATATTACTACCGCATATATTGTACCCCATGAAGCCCTAAATGTACTGAAGAGCAGCAGCGAGGTTGCTGAAGCTTTTCTAGATAACGTTATTTCTGTAGATTACGATGGTTGCCTACTATAGAGCACTGCTAGTGTTCAGCCGGCTAACGTTAACGTTGCTGAAGCCTCAGCGTAGTACTAGCACTACGCCAGTTAGTGACTTTTTTCATGTGGATTTTATGAAGAAAATTACCATTACACATTGAAACAGCGTTAAACTAAACAATACAACGGCTGTCATGCATTTTAAAATGTTATTAATCGAGACGATACTTGCATTTGTGCATTACTTTGGACTCGGTTGCAGCCGTTCTGGGAGATTTTTCATTCCCCTTCATTTGAAGTGAGCTCCTGAAAAATCCTTGTTTGAAGGGGTATATATAGCGCTACCACTTGCCCCTACCCCTCGGTCGCAACGGGAATTGGCACACCCTTCCCCTACATGTGAACGCGCAAAGCGGAGGGGTAGGGCCAAGGGGTGAAATGGGATTGGGCCTTGGACATTGTTTTAAGAATCATGGTGACCCAAAGATAACACCAAGTAAATATTGGAACAACAGCCAGGTTGTTTACTCATGTTATTCTGGTACTATATCTCTATGCATATTTGCAGCTTGTCAGTTTGTTGTTGTACCTTTTTATCAAGTCTTCTGTCAGTTTCAACTACCTACATGATTATTCTAGTGTGTTCTGTTCTTTATTTGTGGCAGCGAACATCTGAAACGCTTCCTCACAGGTCATCCAATGTGTAACCCTCATTATCTCAGCTATTAATGAAAAATTGATTGCACATCTTTGACAACTGACTGGCTGCAGAAGCAGATGCTTTCAACACAAACAGACCAGAAACAAAGGCTAACTTTTATACCTGATAAAATAAACTACAATCAACTTGATTAACTATCCTCTTCTTAGAAAAGTAGCAGTTAAAGTGTCAGTCCATGTACAGAAATCCAAGTAAAGCGGACAAAAGGATGATAATTTAGCGAGAATATATGAAATTAAAGGAAAATACTCCGAAAACAATGTAGGATGTGCCATATAAAACCATTTTGCTTGATAAATATGCTAAAGTCAGAACCTGAGAGACATGTTTAAAAAGACTACACCATGGAAGACAGCCTGAAAACCAGGCAAACAGAGGAAGGCAGCAAAGACAGGATCCATGGAGAGGAAAGATTAGCTAAAGAATTGAGGAGGACTGAATGGAAAGGCAAAAAAAAAATGCTGATCAGCAAACCAGGGAGATGCTGTGATAGAAATAGGCATAATGTTGAATGTAAGCAGAGGCTGCTGATTGTCACGTTAGGACCAGGGATTCCCTGACAGCTCCAGTCTGCCACCGCTCTAAGCTTCTCTGGCATTTCATTCCCCACAATCGTTTGATCAGCTCATTATGTCTCACTGTCCCTGGAGTCATCTATCCACCTCCATTTCTTTATCTCTCCTCTGGCATTAGATCAGTCAGTCAGTCTGTCTCTGTCTGACACACCGTGTTTTTGGTAAAGATAGCCCTGTGGGTCAACCTGCGTAATGCAAGATGAAAATTGACAAGAGGCATTGAAGTGACAGGAGAAAAAAAACAAAACAAAACTTATTTCAGTTTCTTACAACTTTTCTTCATGTTCAACCTGAAAACAGTCATCTCTTTCTTTTATCTTTAAATAAATAGTGTTGATTTAATTTGGGGCTGCACGGTGGTGTGGTGGTTAGCACCGCAGCCTCACAGCAAGAAGGTTGCTGGTTCGAGTCCCGGCTGAGTTT
>JAOXYM010000017.1:7337831-7372859 GCA_028567055.1 Leptatherina wallacei
TACTTGTATTTTCTGATCAGCAGAATTAATAAGTTACAAACTTGGAGATACAAGTCACAAAACAAATGTCCCTGTTCGAGTTCCATACATGTGACCACAACAACCGAGGCGTTTACTTCTCCAATGCTTGTCGAGCTGCTCCTGGGAATTTGGAAGAGGCTGAGCTTATCAATCTGGCAATGCTTGGGATTTAATTGCATTGTAAACCGTAGGTTTTAGAGGATTTTGCTATTCATTCATCATTTCATTTTAAAAACAGATTGATGGAAAGCATCACATTAAATGATCTTGGATTAGCTTTTTGGGACTCAAACATGAGCGTTAGATGCTGTTGCCAGGGTAACTGCTGAATGGGACTCAGAGTATGAGAATGAGGTATGAGAGTGCCTTCAGCATCACAGGTAGGCTATATTTTATTTTCTTCTTATTGTTGTCTTCTATTTAGCTTTGCAAAAAGCATACTTAATAGGTCAATCCTATTAACATCATTAGGAAGCCTCAGAGGAAACATCTGTGTCTGCAACTGCAGAGGACCACAATATCTTGTGGGTCCTTCTCCACAGTTGGCTTGTATTAGCCTCTAATCACCATCAGCATTAATTTTAATGCCTTTATAAGTAGCTTCATTGTCATCTAATTCCTATGTTTCTTTCAGGTGAGCAGACTGAAGCCTAAGATCATTGAAGAGATACCTCTTTTAAAATAAAAATCTATAAAACTTTACAAAGTCTCAAACATTTGTCTCAAATTTTGTTTTAATACAACTTTATAGAGTAACGCCATCACAGTCTCGCTTGCATAAGAACAGTTTTTCTCCTACTTTTAAAAACACTGAGTTTGACGTCAACACTTATTTAAACACTGACAGATGAAATTCATGTGGCTTTGGTTTCACAGTCCCTAATGATGAGGAACCAAATGTAGGGTGAAGGCAGGAGGCAGAGAGGTGCAGGAATTAAAGGTTTAAGGTAACAGGGCTGGAAACCTGAAACAGAGACAGACTAATACAAAGACAACAATGCCAGATAACCATTTTCCTGATAAACAAAAGAAGTCAAGGGGTAAATATATACTGAGGAGAACAAACGAGGAGCAGGTGAAGCAAATTAGCAAATGAAACCAGGTGTGTACAGAACAGGAAGTAAAACAGAATACACAAGGCGATGAACTACAAAATAAAACAGGAAACCAGGAAAGCAACTTAGGCAACAGCAACAGAAAATCCAAGAAAATCCAAACAAAAACCCACAGATCGTGACTTTTTTTTTCCAGAAACAGACCCTCAGCAGAATTTGGTTCTTTGCTTATTTTGCTATGTTTGTTATTAAAAAAAGACATTCAAACATGACTTTGGCAAAGCCAACTACTGGCAAATTCCAATTTTCCCTTGGGATCAATAAAATTATCTATCTATCTATCTATCTACATTCATTTTACATACCTGCTTTTACCCATTCAGGATTGCAGATGGACTGGAGATCATCAGCTTCTATTGGGTGAGAGGCAAGGTCCAGTCTGAACAGGTTGTTAGTCCATCACACAGAGACTATTGAGACAAACAACCATGAAAAAAAGACACAGATTAGGTATAAAATGGCATAAAGTAGTATTTTTGCACAAAAAAGAGTTATCATCTGTAGTCTTGGTATTGAGTACTGTGTATCCTTAAAAAATGAATAAAGTGGACAAGTGGAGGACAAATGTGGCAGGAATAAAAACTATCAAGTTTCTGAAAATCCAGCAAAGACCCGACACAGGATGTTAAAGATGCACTTGAACTGGACTGAAAATCAGCAGCCACAGATCTTAGTGATGAATCCTCCCCAGATCCAGGACCTCAATATTATTGAAGCAGTGTGAATCATCTCCACAGAGAAGGGAAATAAAGGCACAAAAAGCAATACACAAACACATGTGCGGTATGCAGCCAAAAAAGAGTAAATTGTCGTTAAACCAGTTAAGTCCTTTCACTTGTTGGTCTGCTTAATCACTTTGCAGCATACGCAGCTAATTAGGAAAGAAATGCCTACCTTCTTTAAGTGTCTGGAACGGTTGCACATCAGAAGATACTACTATCCCAAGACTTTATCTTTAGATTCTGCCCACAGTACATTGAAAAGAAAGACATTTAAATTAGCTTCTCATATTATTCTTGGTTTTGTTGTGTACTAGAACTCCCAAGAGTTTCAGCACAATGGAAAGAGCTTGAGAAATGATTCATTCCTATTTCTTTGGTTGTTGCTTTGCAATTCAGATACTGGATAAGCATCTTGAAGAGACAAATTGTACCCAGTCATCATAAACTGGTCCAATGCCGAACCTTTTTGAGGAGTATGTGGATAGTGACTGTTACCACTGAGCATAAATGGCCCTCCAATTGAGGAATCTTTAGAAGAATCTAGCTCCTCTACTTGTTTTCAGAAATAAATACAACCATACACACAGAAAAACTGTCACTATGCAAAAACATTGTGGAGGGAAAACCAAACACCCCATAATTCAATAAATAGTACAAACACCTTTAAATCAAAGTAATGGTTTTCTGTGTGATGTTACCAGTCTAACATGTTCTTGTAAAGGAATTTTGGTCCACTTACAACTTTGGTTCAAGTGACTGAAGTTTGCATGCATTTGTTTATTTCCAGGTCTCTATGTCCAGTGACGATGTCATGGCAACCCCTTAATTCTTGTCTTTTTCAGTCAAATGTTATAGATTTGCTGCCTAGCATGGAATCATTTTCTACTCGCATGACCTCATTTGACACATTTTAGCTGTCAGACAGATGAGGTCACATTTGACTCCAAAATACTTTGGAACCAAAACCTTTATTTATTTATTTTTTGCTTTTGTAGAGGTGCTCTCACTTAATTAATCACGTATATTTGATTATTAACACCTGGCTCCTACTTACTATTTTAATACCACTGGAAGACATAAGTTTCTGCATAGTTTTTTCACAGAATGCTTCTGCATTTGGTTTAGTTTTTGTTACATAAAAAAGACGAGGTGTAACATGTCATGTGATGTTGTTCATCTGAGGTTGTATTTAGCTCTTTTGGTGGCCAGTAAAGACCTAAGGGTTTTTAAAAAAAGTTACTGAATTATGTAAAACCTTATAACTTTCTTTTTGACATAAGCATGCATGACCTTGTTCAGAAATAATCACATGAGAGCCCACAGGGTAAGACGCCCTCAGGATAGCCAGCAGGCCGTGCAGAATTTTGGCCATTTTGTGTTTTGTGTTTCTTGTGTTTTTATGGGCACTTAGAGAACTCTCTATCCAGAGATCATGTCAGGGGGCTGCATTGGAGCGCTGAATAGACTGTCTTTGTGGAAAAAAATGTTTTGCCTCTGCTTGTGATGGATTTCCACACAGTAGTAGTCTTTATCACATCTCTATGCCTTATGGGCTCCACTCAGTGTATCTAAGATCTCAATGCCATTCACAATAGCCGTTGTGATCCTTCCGCATTTAAAGGAAGATGGAGGAGTAAATCTTATGAAAAATCCCAAATGCATCCAAAAAACCATGTGAATGTGATTGCCACTTTGTCTCTCTTTTTTACATCATTCTGATTGCAATTATTTCCCAGCAGGATAGATTAAGGCACATGCTGTGTATGTTATTACTTCTCCACACTCAAACATGAACATTAATAATAATGTGTCTGTAATCAACATCCCTTCTTTTTCTCTTCACACAGACACAAAGTATCCTCAGTCACAGCCTTGAAATGATCCCTTTCCTACCGCCTTTCCTCTAGATTACAATAAAAGCTAAATTAGTTCCGACAAAAGAAAGACTTTTTCCATTTATGGAAACAACAATGAAGTTTTGATTAATTCCTGGTATATAAGACATTTGGAGCCTGCAGCCCTTAAAGTGTCCCTAAATCATATTAGAGTTTATCCTTTAATAAAGTTCATGATTGAAAAAAAGGAGATGAGTCATTAAAGAAAAAAAGAATCTGAATCTTGTGCTAAGGGAAATCCTTGAGGGAGGCATTAATCTGATTCAACTTGTCCAAAAGAAGGAGAAATAGTTCATGTCCCAAAGGCTTTTACTTTGAAATTCTTTGAAATGACAATGCAGAAATTGAAGTATTCATTGCCGTATGTAGCTGAATATAGCTGCTGTCACCCCAAATAGATTTTTATCATTATTATAAATTAGTTTTGTTATTGTTTTAATGATTTCTCTTATTGTTATTGCTGTGGGGATGGAAAGATCTGTCTCTACTAATGTTATGCTACCACGCAGAGAGGTAACAATACACCACAGACAGCTGGTGCAGGCCATGCATTTGTAATATCATCAGGATGAATTTTATCCAAGTATTTGCCTTTGGGCGAGTGTGTGTCTGAAACTCATTTCGATCTTTATGGTTGGATGCATGATAAGCCTTACAGATTGACAGATCACTGAAGTATTAAATGACCCAGGAGCTTTGTATGCATTCAAAACAACGTTTTACTTTGCTTTCTGTTTCAGTGTCAAAGTTGAGGTTGAGGTCTGTGCTGACACTATCTGTCAGCCCTATGTCTCCCTGCATTTAGCCCCTGGGAACTGTTCCCAGTCATTGATGCCCAGATCGTAAGAGGGCATTAGAGAGAGGAGAGCTGAAGAGAAGACAAGCTGGGAAAATGAAGTAATTCATGAAGCATATTGAGTGTCATTACCAGGGTATAATGTATTGCAAACCCCATACTGTGAATGTAATGCGGCTGAAGTGAATCATGCACATGAACTCAGCAAGCTGTAAAATGAGCTTGTACTGATTAGACTGCTCTTTTGCAAAAGCATCTTGACATGTAGTTATCAGCAGACCAACAAATAGACTTTCCAGAGCCTGTACATAAGGTGCCTTTGTGTGAGTATACGATGACATGATGTCACTTTAACTTTCCAAAGCAAGTAATTCACTCGGTGCCTTTGAAAGATTAAATGTGTATTTTAATTGGTTTTCTGATAATGAAATGAGGACAAACAAGAAAATAAGTTGAGCATTGGTTTTATGTTAAGAGGTTTGCAGAAGATTTATACAGGCATTCTTCACATATCCGCAGGAGTTTGACATGAAGAAGAACATTCTGTCTCTACCCAGAGAGCGCAGTATGTTTCAGAGAGCACTATTTCATCTGGACAATGACCTGCACATTTCAGGGAATTCTTTCAGAGCATGTGAACGTTCAAATTTTTTTGTCACCTTAGGCTTTTACTATTGCAAAATAAGGCTTTTAAAAAAATGCTTCCTTCAAATTTGTGATGAAATTTGCCTTAAAGTAACACTACATACATTTAGGATCTTAAAGCTCTGTGCTTCTGACTCGTTTGAATGGCACACTGACATTCTTTAGGCACATTCCTGGAGCCGTCATTGCCCAGCAGTGTCCCGAAGTTGAGAAACTGCACTTCACAACTTTGTGTTTCAGCCTAGAGCATCATGTGATAGCACCATGATACACATTGACCATTTTGATTGCACACTATGGCTGATTCAGCTAAGAAACCCAAGAGGACATTATCAGAGGAAGCGCTTAGAAAAAAGAGAGAAAGGGACAGAGAAAGCGATAAGATAAGAGTCAACATTGGACTGACTTTTACTGGCTGGAGAGAGCTCAGAGAAGAGACAGGATGAGAGATGGATGCCAAATTAGCATTCGTTAGGCTCCTACCTGTACTGCGAGCTCTCTCAAGCCAGTAAAAATACGGTTGTATCTCAACTCTTGTCTTATCATTTGCTCCGTCTCTTTCTCTCTTTTTCTTTTCCTCTCATCCTTCAACAATGTCCTCTAATGATACTTTGCTGAATCGGCACATTCAGAACAGCCGTTGTTTTTATATCCACCTGCTAGCGTGTGATGAGGTGCGTAAAGCAAAGCTCAGCTGCATCGCCACGCAGCACCTGGAAGAAAAAGTTGTGAAGTGCAGTTTCTCAGCCTCATGATGCCTGACCACAGCGACGCCTCCAGGAATGTGCATAATTAATGTTCCTGTGCCATCAAACGAGTCAGAAACACAGAGTTTTACGGATGTAAAGTTACATAGTGCATCTTTAAATCTCGTTTATGCTCAACATTAAATACTTTTATGAATATGGACGGAGCCTTCTGTCCATACTCCGGATTCATTTTGTGCGTATTTCAGTACATTTTCAGAAAGCGTGGACATGCAAACGTGCATTATCATCATCTCCTCCACCATCTCCATGTTTGTTATTGTGTATTGCGATTGAAACTGCCATTGTATTTGCTAACAACATGCCAACGTAAAGCAGGCATGGGGAGCATGTAGTGAGTGACGTTTGTCAACATTTGAAACATATGTACCTATTTGCTAACGTAAAGGGAGCATAAATGAGCTTTTAGACATTAAAGCATTGGTGTGTGCTCCCCATCCACACAGTAATTTAGATGTCTTTCTTTCTTTCCCCTTTTTGATTGAGCAATTTGAGTTTGTATGCTTTATCCCAATCCCATAAAGTACTACTATACATGAAGAGATGCTAACTTATTTTCAACATAGAAATATGGCTAGAAAGCTTACCTGAAAGTTTCACTGAGTACAAAAAAGTACAAAATCCTTTCAAGAATTGTCTGTTTTTAGGTTGTCAAGGGTTTTTAGAGTTGTGAGATTTTTATAAAGTTCATGTAATTATTTGAATTGCTAATCAAATTTAGCTTAATAAAAACTATTTTGTGGCTGTCTGTGTTAAGTTGGAAATTTTTAGTTTGAAGAAGCAGCACTTTGATTTGCATAATCATTTGAGCCATTTAGTATCACAGTTAACACAAAGACAGCGTGCAGGGCTGCTCCCACTGAGTAATGAAGTGTGCACTAAATGCATGACAATGGAATATCTAATCTACATTAATTGTGACTTGTTATATATGTACAAGGGTAGGAACTCACTTATAACATTCAACATAATTTATACCATTTTTACTCAGAATGGAAATGCATTAAGCAATAATAAGACCTTTTAAACACTTTTGCTTCTGTAGTCTTTGTTTTCTTGGAACTCCACTGTAGAAAAAAAGACGGCCCGAGCATTGATTTGCTCCAGAGTACAGTGAGAAAAGGCATTAAGGGAACAAGGATTTGTCAGACAGATCACTGAGTGGTCTGCTATCTGTTGGTTTTCCTTTTTAAGGCTATTATTTATTATGAACGGTCTTGTCTGAAAACTGATTTGGATGACAATGAATTCGCTTGAATCGATTTTTCTGTAAAGTGCCTTGAGATGACATTGTAAATTGTTGCAATACTGATAAAGCTGAATTTAATTTAATTGGTCAGGGAGATGCTGGATCAAGCAGAATCATGTTAATTAGTTCCTACTGAGTAAGTGTGTAAAGCAGCAGAGTGGGTGAACTTGGGAAAAGATCATTCTCATTCCTTCAGCTTAGCTTTATTCTTATATTTTCCTGTTGTCTGCAAAAAACAAATTCAAGTGATATCGGATGTATTGTATCCAAACACAAGACACGAGTCACTGAAAGCTAAATCTCTAAACACTGTAACTTACTAATGCACTGTTTGTTCTTTGCCACAGATTCACAGAGTTTCTGGAGCCCTTTGAGAGAGTTATTCAACCAGAGGAGCTTTGGCTCTACAAGAATCCTCTAGTCGAGTCAGACCGCATTCCCAAGAGGGTCATGTTTGTAAGTAATTATATATGCATCTTATTATAGACTTGCTTGCCACTAAGCACTTATTTATCATTGCAGCATAACTCTTAAATAACTCTTAATGTTGCAGAAGTCTTCCATTTCGGATGAATGTTGCTGTAATTTGTTTTGATTTAGCTGTTGGAATCAGTAATGATGATAAACTACAAAAACATTTTTAAGATTGTCTTTATTTATTTAAGTCACATTATCCCTTTACATGCAAAAACCATCTGTTCTTAGTAAACAGTGGATGGTGCAGTTTTAAAATGATTTCTCGATTTTCTCCCAGTATAGACAAATGCTTTTTCCTTTTCCTAAATCCTGAACAAATCCCTTAAAGTATCTCTTTGCAAAAATTTCTATCCAGCACATTGTCAAGGATCTTTTGTTCTTACTGTTCTCTGCGGTAATCAGTGGCTGTAGCACAATGAGCATGAAAGAGAATGTTTAAATGTACTCTCATCAGTGGTTAAAGGAAAAATCACTTTGATCATGGTAAATGACAGATTGTGGGTTGCGCTAAATGTTAAGAGACACACTGGGTCTCAAATCATTCGGTACTTTGTCAGAATTAGGATCATTCCCTGAAGCAAATGCTGCCAGTGCCAAAATGTAACTGTGAAAATGATTAGTGGTCCTATAGTTCCTCCAAATTGTACATATAACTTATAAAAGTTATGATCTGTTCATAATAAAATAGCATATCCAAAATGTTGTTATATAAACCATGTACAGATATATGGCCTTTAGGGGTTTTTCACAGGCGAGTGACACTATGGCTTGGAGGTCTGTGCTCTCTGAGTGCTTCTAGTTATTATATGTTTTACTGTGAGATTGTTGTTGTTAATACCAACTCATTCAGTGGTGTGTGATCAGGCTTATGTAACATGACTTGCATCCTGTTGCACTGTTTTTGGAAACAATTGCATTTCTTGTTAAAACTTCATGTTGGAAACAAAAAACCCAAAAGACATGCAAACAAATTTCATTTGATTGATAACATCTGTAAGTTCTTAATTACGTTTATAGTCCCACATTTCATGTGCTTTGAGAGGTAAACAATACTAGAAATGCATATTTAGATACAATTAATTTACTATTTACTCTGGCAGTTTGAAATTCTGTTTGTAGAAGATCTTTGTCTTAAAGTTAAACTTGTTAGAAAACTATCTACTATTGTCAGATTTTTGCAAGTCAAATCTTCACAGAAGATTAAGGTTTACCTTTAAAAAATGAAAAAAAATAAAATAAAAAAACTGTCATCATTTGAGTGACAGGCACTTAAATGGTGCCACAATCATCCTGTATGTGCAGAACTGGAGTTCACTTCAAGCTCTGATGATAGCTGCAACACTGAACGAAAACAATACTTTCTCATCATCTAAGGATATCTGGCTGAATATATTCTAACAGACACTACATATCAGGATTTAGCCTTACACCAATAACAAGCATAAAATGGTCAAAATGATATAGCAGCTGCTTTGTGCATGAATGAATAAAAACTAATCTTGAAATTACTCAGCAAAAAAATTATTAGAAGTGTATGTTATAACAGGCATTTGGAGGTGCAGTAGTCTTAGTAAACATTGCCAGTTAAGCAGGAAACACATGCAAAAGCTTCCCATATGGTATTCATCTGTTTGTCAGCCAAATGTATGATCAAAATATGTTCAAATATAAACATTTGTACATCTCTGCTGTTTAACTAAGTTCTAATATGCTTTTGTCCCTTTTAAAAAAAATATGGTTTAGAAAATTGTTTATTAACTTTATCGTCCATAAATCTTTGCTGATGGCATGCCTCTAAATTATCAGCTGGAAAGAAATACCTCTCACCCCTATCACCTACATGCCTCTTAGGAAAATACTCTTAGCGCTGACACCTGGCTGTCAGCCTTCTTTATTGTTGCTGCTCTGATAGTATCCCTGAAGGTGTGCAGAATTTATCTGGCCACGAATAAGAGTCCATGGACAGGATTTACATCAAACCACATCATGGCTCTCCGTGACCTTCATTAAGATATTTACAGTATTAGCCATGAGGCAAACTCAAGACTGGCTCCTAGATGTATTTCCATCAAGAGAAGTGGCAAGAATTTATTGTCAAACCCCACAATCCTCAAATACGCACAGTACCATTGGATCAGGTAGCAAAATGTCACAACATAGAATGTCTCAGGCTATTACTGTGGCTTTTAGCATTCAAACCCTTGTCTTAATATATGGCTTCCATTTCCATTTCTGCAAAGTTTGTATACTTAATAAACATTTCCATGAAAACTTTAAGAAACCAACTAATACGTATTAATATTTAGTTTAATTGCTGCTTATTAAATTCAGTATTGTGTCCTTGACAGCTATAATGTGAATATGGTCCCACTACTTGGTGAGAGAAGCACAACACTTAATTTATGAGATTACACAACTAAAGATGCACGCTGTTAGCTTTTTGCTTATTAGACAGACACAGCTACCCACATAACAGGGAATGATATAAAGAAGAATAACCGATGTGTTAAATGTCCATTTAAAAGGGATATGTTTCAATATGAATCTGTTTTTTCAATGTCTGGTTCCTTAAAATCTTTTAATAATATGACATAAACCTGTCTTTAAGATGGGTTTGAATCATTTTTATGTTTCCATGGTGACATTTGCACATGAGTCTTCATATCCTTGATTTCACTGATGTATTCTAAAGATGCCATTTTCAGTAAAAAGAAAGGGAAAAAAAGCTGCCAGGATCAGCTACCAGATCAGCCGACTAAGTTAAACCAACCGTGACAATTTTCTGCAGTAGATTCATTCACAGTAACTTCTGAGGACATTTAAAAATCTCAAGCAAGAGAGGAAGTGGTTTTTTTCTTTTGACCCCTACTGGTTTTCCCTCTAAACCTCAATGAAAAGTGATGGCCTCTGCTGTGAGTTAAAGGGCACTAAATTACAAGGTTGGGGCATTTTGGCAAATGTGATTAGAGCTACGTGGTGCTAAGCTGACACTACATCGATGCTTCATCCTTTCTTTTTTGTTTCAAAAGAGGTTTTACTACATAGCACATTGTTTTACTCTACAAAACACTCTTTACAATCAGACTTTTTCCACTGGTATCGCAATCATAAAAGGGATCTTGTGCACTGTTAAGTTTGAGTTTTGCATTGTTGGTCTGTAATCTGCACTGCACTCGTGTCACACGGATATAAAATAAATGTAGCAGATCTTATCTTAAATACTTTGTTGCTTAAGGCAAAGAAAATATATCAAATTTGTCAGGAAAGTAATTAATACATTCTCCAGCAAGAGTAATTACCTCTGTGAAGAGAGGGCTTACATCTCTTAACAAATTCTCTCTGTTTAAACAAGAAGACCCACTGCAATAAAGAGGCTTGTTTGGCCCCCTCAGCTTGCCTTGTTAAAATGAACTCTGAATAATAGATGGATTTAGGTCACACCTGGAGGCAAAAGTAATTTTACAATTAACCTGAAAAACAGACCTAATGGAGCGCCGTAGTGCATCTCTAATGTCACAGTAACAACCATCCATGTTGTATTGTGTTTATTTCCTCACAGGCAATTTCCTTCCTTACCCCACTGGCAGTGATATTTGTGGTGAAGATTATTCAGAGGACCGACAAGACAGAGATCAAAGAGGCATGTTTAGGTATGTGGAGACTCCTCCTGGAAATGTCACAGATGTTTTGCTGTTAGTCAGCCTGATCTCACTCAAATACATACACTCGGTCACCACCTTTAGGTGTCACATAGTCAAAAAACACTAGCTAGAGTTTTGCATCATTTATGAATGTGCAGGGGTTAATTTTTTGAAAAAGTATTTAAGGAAAACTACAATCTTTTTCTTAGAGGTTTTAGTCCCTCAACCCAAACAACACCAAAAACAGATCTTACACAGGACTTAAAAGGAAGTCAAACCCCAGCCTGATTTGTACCACAGCATCACTGCCGGATATGTTCACTAATGGCACTGACACCACAAAAAATGGAATGGAAATTAAGAATGGGTTGGCCTATTAGTCTTAAGATGAGAGCACAGATATATTTTAGAGTTTCTGCACATACTGCATATAGTTTTTAATGTTAGAACTAAAAAAAACCTCCCTTTGTTATTTTCTTGCAGTTCAATATATCCAATCTCTTTCTACTTTTACCAGAAACAAATTGGTCTCATATAAGTACTATATTGTGCTTAATGGTTTAGATCTTTAAACTCTGTGACCTCGTATTGCAGTCAGCATGATGCCATGGATATTAATCTTCATCACAGCAGCCATGACTATCCTCTGATTTAAAGTTTGATGCCATTTGTTTCATCCTCAAACAGCTTCTCTAACACGTCTAACGTCTTTCCCCTGTTCTCCGCTTTCCCCTGGGTTGAGGAACCAGTAGAGGCTTTGGCATATTAGAAAGCATTAAGAAAGTTTAACACAAATCCAATTAAGGAGACACACAGAGATGAATCAGGTGGAGAGAGAGTGGATCTGTGCAGCAGTGCAGAGATTACAGTGCAGTGTAGTATTTAATCGGCCCACAAATGCCTGCAAATGACTTCCGCAAGCAGTATTGGAAAACAGCACAAGTCAGAAGAACAAAGAGGAAAAGGAAGCACACTATTCTAAAATTCAACATGAACATGGTTTTGAGAAGGTCTTTAAACCAGCAAAATCTTTGGATCTAACAAGACAGAAATATCACACATCACTTGTTCAGTCAAGTATAAAAAGTGTCTTATTTCTTTGCTAAAGAAAGATCTATTTCTGTTTCAACCCAAGCTGAAATCCCACGAACAAAGCTGTTCCTGTATTTGCAAATTTATTAATTCAACATTATCCCTCTGGGCCACTAATTCCAAATTCATAAATTACTTCTTCAAACAGAGGTAATGGAACTTGCATGAGCTGTGGTTTCGGAGTTAGATTGTAATCCTTGGAAATACCAATGGGATTTTGTTTTGCCAATATAGTGCATTCATTGTTTGACAATGCATTCTGCTTTCACACTTCCTCTCTATTCTTCTGTGGGGGTAAAACAAAAAGGGGCACTCTGTTTATTTTGTAAAAGTTGTCGAATAATCTTTTATCATCCTTTAACTCCAGCAGCTTAATTACGTGATTATCTTTCAGTCAGAATATAATGAAGCCATTTGAGAATTGCATTTTCCACAAGGCTACCCTTTGAAAATGACACAGACATATACTACAGCGCTTCTTTTCCATTTCGGTTACAAAGCATAAATACTGTTATTCATCATCTGAATACGAGATCATATAGCATGTTTAACTAGTGCGGCTGGAGCAATATTCCACTGAGCAAAAATTACAGTTTTAAATAGAAGTTTGCAAGGTCTCCTCATATCTAGGCTAATGAGTCAAAACTTAATTCCAAAAATTCTGAAAGTACTTTCTGATAAAAGCAATTATTCTGACATTCAAACTTTTTTTTTTTCTTGAAATCATCTTGTTTATCAGTCTGAGCTGGGAAAGTACTGTGGTGATGTAATGGAAGCACCCAAGGCTTTATTCAATGGGTCTCTAATTTCCTAAAACTGCTGCAATCACTGAAGACAACTCACAGGTATCTGCTTGGGAATAAATCCAGTTTTTGACAACAGACACAAAAACAATCTGAACGTTGCACAGATGTTTTTGTTTGGGAGACTGACGTGAGTTGAATCTATTGTTAGGGTGATGAATAGTAGGTGCCTGTGTGGTGGACTCAAGAATAGTCAATCACACCAGCGTCCCTAAGAGCCTGAAATGAGCAGAAACAAGGTGAGTTCAAGTTTGGCAGCTTTATATGGTAAGCTATGTAACTTTTCAGGAATATTTCTAGCTATGTGAGGGCCGTATGCAAGATACTGTTTGGAGGCCCCTAATTTGCCAAATGGCAGAGATGCCTAAACCCTTAAATGATCCTCGAGCATGCCACAATCTATTACACTTCACAAGGAAAACAGACTACAGTCATGAAAACTTTTTCAAATTAAAATGAAACATCTTAAATTGAGCCACTCAAGCAAAATAACTGATTTGATAAAAGTTATAATACGTGGAAAACAATAATCCTCTAAATGTCAACAAACAGAACAGATTCTGAGTTGTTTATGTACTGTAAATATTGAAAGGAAGAACAAAACATTCTTTCACCTCACAACTATAATAAAATAAAGAAATGAATAAACTGAGCCAAAACCAAGATCAATAGAAAACAAATTAGGCTATTACAAATCAATGTGCAAAACAAAAAGAAAAAAAATAACCAAAATATGTGAGAATAGGATCAGAGAGAACTGGTGGCCAGTCAGCTGAATCTTCTGGTTTCTGAAAAACAGGCAGCAGAGCATGAAGCACTCTGATGAAGATGTCCCTGCCGCTTTCTGGTCAGGAGAATATCAGTCTGTACCTGTTATTTTCTGGTCAGGAGGAGGTCCTGAAGAACATGCAGGTCCTGATGCTGAAAACCCCTCTGCTTTAATGACTTGAGTGCCAAAATATGTCAGAATGCCCCTGCAAAGACAAAGCTCCCTATAGGTTACCCAGCAAAATAGATCATATGCACATATTCTTACTTTAAGGATGCTGCACTCTATAGGAATCCATAATTGCACTGTTCTATTGTATTGTACAGTGTCCCTTTAAAGCACATACCCAATCACAAAGTAGTCACTTTTAAGATTTTTCTGATTTAATTTACAAATTGTACTTATCAAAGTAATAAAACAAATGCAAATAAGTGATGACCACTATATATAGTAAAAATATCAGTATATTTTACAGGGAATTACAAAGTGGTCAACTTGTATCTAACAGGTCATATTAACTGGTCCTAACCTATATTTTTTTTGTAGGCACAACTAAATCATATACAACACAGTTTACTCTTCATTTACTTTAAATTGTGATATTATGGTTCTTCTGACTAAAACAAAGTACTACATCAGTAACTGAACTCAGCGGTAGGAATGGAGGCAGTTGTTCTAAATATGGCAAACAGAAGGACTTAAGCTAAAACAGCTTAGTTAGCTATCCACTCAGAGCAATCATCCACAGCCACAATAGTCCAAAAAAATCAACAGCAGGCTGAATATTTATTACTCACTTTATTAATAACTAGTGTTATTTATAAAGCACAGTACTTTTAAATAGAGGCATATGAAGTACACAGTACTCTTAATACATTCATCACAAGTAATCCTAAATTAATGTTGTTAGTCAGTCAGTCCATTCACATATAAATTATTGGTTGTTGCATTCAAATGTTAAATTTTAGGACTGGCCAAACAGATCATGATGCATTTTGGATTTTTGTCAAATCTTCCTTAAGCTTGCCAAAATTAATTAACAGCTAAGTAATCCTGACCATGAGCTCTTCTCAGCAGCTTTGGGAAATGATAAATTTGAGTGTTGGCAACATGGGGAGCGCTCAATTTCACTGCAAAATACTAAAATTAGCATATGAGGCCAGGCACTCTCCCTATTCGTGAGCCCAAGTGGTTTTCGTTATCGCTAATTAAATGAGCATTCAATTTCAGTGCAATGACTACCTGTCGACTAACTGTAATCCTCCTGTTTCCCATTACAAACACTTAGCCTATAGGCTATAATTGCTTCACAGTCAGATTTGACCTGATGCCATGCTTTTTATGAAACTACCATAGGGATGTCCTTCTGTCTTTCTTTTCTCCTAAAAGCATCTGGCTTATGAACCATCACCATGTATATAACTTCAACATTTTGCTCACATGGCTGAGTGACCATAGAGCCATGCGAGCAAAGCTATAGCTCACAGTGCTGGCTTATATTTCAGATGCCAACATTTGAGGCATCAGAGCAGACCCAGAACCTACTGGAGAGAATACATATCCCAGCTGGCTTTCACACGCCATGAAATCACTCTGGATAAACTGAAGGAAGGTACTGGCAGAAAGGAGCTCTGTGGATTTCTGCTAAGACTAATTTCTCCTTAACCTGTGCCTGGATAACAGGATGGATGAAAGGATGAATGTGGTTGTCCAACAAGTCCATGTTCAGAATGATTTAACAATTACAAAGGTAATTTGAAGAGTACGAAGGAGGATGCCAAATTGTTTGTCAAATGACCAGAATGCATCCATGGTTCTCCAAATGGGCCATCAACACTTCACCTACAGAGGGTGGTATGTAGCTCAGTCAGTTGAACAACTGCCCCGTGTACAGAGGCTACAGCTCTTTGGGGCAGCTGACCCAGGTTTGAGTCCCATTCCCTGCTCTCTGACCCACCTCCCTGTCCAGCTACTTCAAATAAAGTACACTAGAGCCCAAAAAATCTTTAAAACAAATCACCTACAGACAATAACTACTGCCATTAAATGCATTGTAACATCCATGGTGCTTATTGGAGGGTAGCCTACACCAATTACTTGAGATTGCAAGTTTATCTATGATACTGAAAACTTCTGGATCAAAAGCAAAGCATAAAGACTTCATTCACATGACCAGGCTGAAGTGACTCCAATCAGATTTTTCCCATTGATTTAACCCATATCTAATTCTTTCATAGCTCTGTGTTCGTGTTTGGACACTGCATGAAAACACGGCTCAACATAAATAAGTTTAAAACATATGAGACCACCACCAAACAGCAACGTTTCACTGTATAACCAAAAATAATGAAGGAGAAGGGAGCCCCGGCCAAAAGAAACAAAAGAGGGGAGCAGACTGCAAACCAGCTGTTGGCCATAGGATCTGGGCTACTGCCCAAACCAAAAGTCCAAACTAAACCAAAAGAACCAAAATTGAAAACAGGAATACTGGAAACTCCCACCTCAAAAGGCAAAAGAAACCAAATGAAGCTGCAGCAATACAGGCTTTGGTGGTGGCCTCCAGGATACTTCCCACAGGCCTTATATAGACCAGGTTGGTCAATCAGATCTGCAAGACACAAAGGAACCAATTACAGAGTTCACAGCACAACAATAGCGCACGTAACAGGCACGTTTAGTTGGAAAGATGTGAAGCTGTCGGATGTAGCTACTGCTGGAGTGAGGTGCCAGAGGAAAGGTTGACTTCAGTGGAGATCGGAGGTACAGAAGGAGCAAGATTAAGGTTGCAAGAAGATAAACTTAAAATAAATAAATGATTTTTTAAATCTTTTTAAATATGAATCATCACCAAATCCACTCATAGACAACCAACAAACCCACTGTTCACCAAACTGAAAATACTGAAATTTCACAACCTGTTCAACTTCAAAACCGCTCAAATCATGTACACAGGTAAAAATCATCAGTTACCTCAGAGTATTTCCAAGAGATGGAGAGTAAAAATATGGTCTAATAGGAACATACATGTTTAAAAAACTAGCTGTGAGAACAAACACTGAAATTCACTGTATTTCTACTAAAGGAGCTCATCTATGGAGCAGCTGGAATGAAGAGAGTTTATCTATCCAGATATGAAATAATTGGATAGGTTAACTGAAACAGTGCATATTGTGTATTACAATGATTTTGGATGTGTCAAATATTCTGATGTGATGCTGTGAAAGCCTCAACTTTAAGTTAAGTTGGGCTGAAAAGAGTTAGGACTAGATAAGTATTTCAGTGTGCCAACTGTTTCCGTTTTTATTTTCCTCTAAATTTTGGTTATAAATGAATGCATACAACTGGTGAAGGAAGCTGCAAAACCTTGTATCCCTCAGTGAGGCTGCTGAACTGTGACAATCTTAAGATATTAGAGTTTTGTTGTGATCACAGGTCTCCTTCTTAAAAGAATTGTAACAAATTTACAGATTGATCGTGCATAACAATGAAATGATCATCAGGTATATTTGACAGATATTTTGAGGTTTTAGGATCACCATGACTTTTATGGAGGATCCGTGTCTGAACATGACTTCAAGTCTACATTCAAATGCTTAACATTGAGGCTAAAAGATGTAGTAATTTTGACAGCAGGTAGATTATTTGAACAGATAATATCCTCTTCATGATCACATAAAGAATCCATTTTGTTAAACTCCAGAACAATCTTTGCTTTTCCAAAATAAAATGCATTAATCATGACAAAACAAGGTTTATTATCTCAAGATAATGAGACAATCAACAAGTGGCTGAATGTGTTTAATGTAATCCATTAAATCATCTCAAATGGTAAATGTCCACTTTGGCATAAGTCTGTTGGTGTACGTGGAATGCAATCAGTTAAAAACACCTCCCAGGAACCTGGGAGGTCCCCTATGAGCAACCTCCCAGGTCTGTTAGTGAAACTTGTATTAAACCTAATTGCTCCTGTCAGGATTCAGAAGTGATGAAAAGCTGTTTCATACATAAATCCTGACAACCATCTGTCTAGTTCTAAAAACAACCCCTATAAATCTTACTGGATTTATTTATTTATCAAACTAGGAGAGCAGGATACCTGCCAAGGCCTGTATTGCATAAAATTTGTAAAATTGATTCTTTTATAACAGCATCACTGTTTCTTTTGCTGCAAATGCCAACCTCATCTGTTGGACCACTTTGAATAATAAACCACCATGAAACTCCTATTTGTGTGTGTCTGTTCCTCTCCAGCTGTATCCCTGGCTCTCGCTTTAAACGGAGTCTTCACAAATACTATCAAGTTGATTGTTGGCAGGTATGTGCAAACATTTTACAGACTTGATCAGTTATGCAACACATAAGATTGCATCTTTCCGCCTTGATTTATAAGCTTCATGGCCAATGAACTTGACAAGTTCTTTTAATTTCCAGACCCAGGCCGGATTACTTCCAGCGTTGTTTCCCTGATGGACAAGTGAATGCAAAGATGCTGTGCACTGGGGAGCGAGAGGTTGTCTCTGAAGGACGCAAGAGCTTCCCCAGCAGCCATTCCTCCTGTGAGTAACATAAGGCGCAGGTTTCTGCCAGCACACGCAACTCAAACGTTACCATAACTCTCACACTAACTCCATTAAACTGCACCCAGTACCTTTTTCTCAGCTTGATGTTGCCATGAGTGATGATTTGTTTAGAAGAAATGTCCATGTGTTCTTCCAGATGTCTGTAAGGCTTTTTACTTCATTCCTTCAAAGCTAATTAAAGGTTCAAGTTTTCACATCCTGAGAAAGCTTATGGAGACTTGGTCACACGTATTTATTTCATGACACTTGACAGTCCAATACACACCCACTGTCTCAGCTTCATCAAACTTCCTGCTGTGCTCAGCTGTACAGACCTGCGCAGGATGCTGGGAATCCTTTCCACCATATTGCTTACAAGCTGTTTACACCTCAGCAGCATGTTAAATAATTCACACGTTTTTCTGTTGTCCAACAGATGACAGGAAATGTAGATATTGTAAAGCGTGCTTGCATGTGGGCCATAGAGATGTACAAACCCTCAGTATTATATGGTAGATTGGGCATATAAATGCTGCAGTTCAGAAGACAGATCTTTAAAGAATCATTAAATGCTTTTGCCTCCTTTGAAAAATGTTAACATGATTTAGAAGCTCCATTCTTTTTTATGCATCATGCAAACTAAAAGGACATCTTTACATCCTTTGCATTGACCACAAACTATGACAAGGTTTGGTAGTATTGTTTGCCACAGTTAACATGGTAATCATGCAGAACTGAAGCAATGCAAAGAAGTCTAAATGAGCCAAACTTGGATCCTACTGATGCCTCTAATTAGCAAAGGCTGAAATGTTTTGAAAAATTTGCTTCCATCCTGCTGTGAGTATGACTGCCTTGAACTTCTCCACAACAGGCTGCATGTGTGTTACAAAACCATAGCGAGACACCCTGAAGTATGAGATGATTTTGGCAGTGAAACTTTTAATTGATGTTAAAAACAGAAGCAGACTTTTAATTTTCAAACTGGTGTTTAAGCACACGTTTTAAGCTCAGAGCACCAGCTTCCAGAATGAAATGCTTTGAAGTGCGGACTGTGTCCCAAATGGCAAAGAGAGACGATGCTCTGCAGTCCACTGCAGTTCTGTGTGTGGATTACATTCATCTATGCAACAGCTCCAATAGCCTTACGCTGTTTCACTGTGAGTAAGGAAGTGATTGACAGAGCAGTGCATTGGGGACACGGGCAGCACCCATCTGGAACCACATCTAAAGAGCAAAATGGATATAATTTCCTATTTGTGTCCCTTTTCACCAGACAATACTTGTTGGATCGAGTTTAATTTGCAGATCTTTTACTCAGACAAATGTGACAAGGGACGGAGGAATAAGACAAGACAGTTGATAAGAGTAAGTGTAGCCTTAAATAAAGAGGCATCTGTAGACAACAACATCTCTTCAGGCTGATTTGAAGCCTGAGACATGACTTGGAGGTGTTACAGTCACATTCTAAAAATGTATTTTATGAAGATAAAGATTTAATCATAAACCAAAAAACTCCATCAGGGTCAGCCAGGACAAAGATATTGTAGATACACCCGAGAGTCATTTGATGGTATATCTACTTCTTAAAGGAGAGAAACAACTTTTAATTCAATCCAAAATTTGTAAGGCAGCTCACGTTTTCCATGATTAGATTTTCTTTCTTCACCTCATAGCAAAGTAACAGAATAACAGGAATTGGAGGAGACAGGCCCCAGAGAGAAAAAAACAAACAGATAAATAACAACTCGCCTGAACCCACTGCACCAATATCAACAGCAGTAAAGCAAGCAGGTCCTGAAGCATAAGCTGCGACTGTTGACGTCTTATTCATATTTATCTCACCCTTTCCCCTTTGTGCACATTAAGCCATTAGATACGATCTATTAATATACGCGCTAACGTCTTTATCATTTGTGTTCTCTTTAGAGTTTATGTGAATCCTGTGAAACAGACCTAATTACATATTTACTTATCCACTGCCATCTATATTACAATGTCTATCATCATATCATTTTGGTATATAGAGAGAACGGCACTTCTGCTCACAGTTCAGCACAGAGTGAAGCACCAATTATACAATGCTAATAAGGAGTTTCTATTGAGTTTTTGTGTGCTCATGGAAGAAACCACCTAAGGACCTAATTGGTTGGTTAGTATGCATTTGCTGCTGGTGAGAGCTGGAGTGATGATCCACAGGTCCCTGCAGGGTCAAAGGTCAGGGTAGGTAGAGTATACATAATGAGTATATATATAATGAGTGTGTTTTTAAATTATTATTTCAATTATTCTGGTGTGTGAAGGCTTGTTTTATTTAATATACATGAATTGTTTTTATCATGTAAAGCATTTTCTGTTGGTCTTGGCGTTAAAAAAGCTTTATCAATAAAGTTAGTAATGATTTGATTTGAAAGGCAGAGAGACTTAAAGCATCATGATGTCACTTCTAAGCGTGGTGTTAATGAGAACAATTGTATCGCGAAGTGATTAAGTTCATTTAGCATAAACTCCAGTATTCTGTAAACATGACACATACATTTCTCAAATACTTTGTGTTCACTGCTGATTCGCTAATGTATCTTTAAAATGCTTATCAGATTAAGCAAACATATGGTAAATATTAAACCTGTTCATTTTTGTTAGCTTGTCATGCTGAATAGGGTTGCCACGTGGGAAATTTTGAAGTATCGTACCACAGGCATGAAATTCTCATTTTATTACTCGGTCAAATATGTAGTCTTTCAGTGGTCATGGACAAGAGGGGGAAAAACTATGTTTAAATCACATTAGGTAACACTGAGTTCACACATATTATCTTAACGTCATTCTACTTCATTGGCACGTTGAAGAGCTGTTGTGTTTGAAACAACACCTCAGACAAAAAAGGATTTCACTTTCTTAAGACTTCTGAATAAACCTTATGCCTTTGTAAAAGGATGAAAAAGCTCTTGCTGTTCACTCATCGCTTACATTAGGTGTGTTTGTTTTGTCTCAGGGGAGTCGGTTTTTCAGGTTTTACAGATGCATAAAGTAGATTCATTATCATGATGTTTTTCCCCTTTCTTCATCCTCTGGCCTTTCAGCAACTCCCGCGTACTCCGGGGGAGCCTCCTGCAGTGGTTATTAGACACACTTCATTTAATTTCCCATTGATTTAGTAAATTATCCAAGTTTTACTTGTAAAATGTCTTTATGGGTTTCTTAGTGTGGACACGTTCTTGCTGTCCCCACTCATGTATTATACACACATGAGTGTTATACATATTAGTTTTTTTTAGGGGTAATCCTAATTATGTTGACTTAGTACATGTTAATCTTGTGTATTATGGATGTGGGGGGGGCAAAGAAGAAAATTCCAGCTCTTTTGCAATGGACCACCTCCATCATGTTTTTTTGCTTGGTTATAATGTCTGGTAAGATTTCCTCTGATCTGTTTTGTGCTTATTATCAGAAAGTTTTAAAAAAGTTATAGAATAAAGTATTTTCTGTCTTGAGATCCTTCTTGGTTCTTCTTTCTCTAAAACTATAAGTATATATCAACACAGGGAGGGGAGAGTACTGCAGTTTAAATGGTCCCCATTAAAACTGTGACTGTGGGAGCACAAATGTGTTCAACCCCTGTTCAGGCAGTTTGCTTCCCTCAAAAGGATGCTTGAATAAGCTCTACTTCCTGTCACTTTAACAGACTTGTGTTTAGGGGGAAGCATTTAACTGAGATATCCACAGTTGCAGAGATTTGCTTCACAAAGGATGCAATTTGTGCTTTCCTGTCTATAACAACAATAAGTAAAGAAGAGGCAAAACGCTCAAAACGATGGTAAATCTTTTAAAGGATGAGATGATGTGGATGAAATTGTGATTAATTTGTGCTGTCAGTGCTACAAACCAGCAACTAGTGATGAGGGGTCAGGTCTGTGGAAAATCTGGTAGACATTTAGGAAATGTGTGATTTTTCTCGTGCAAAACTGCTGGAAGTTCAAATTTAAAATGTTCAGTCAGCAGACAGAGCCTTTGGTTCATGGATAATTTAGTTCTGTCTTCCCAAATGAGTAATAGAATTGGCCTAGCTATGGTTAGAGCTATAAAACAAATAGTGCAAGCTGCTGCGTAGTTGGGAATGTGGAGCAGTCACGAAGAATTGAGATGGATGGGTACAGAGGGACGCTCAGTCTGAGGATCTCAGATGGGAGGTAGAGAGAGCATGAATGTGTGGTTGTCTGTAAAACCCCATGTGGTCCTTTTTGTGGGTGGTGAGGACTCTGTGGAGTATTTTCTATACCATAAAGTGCCAATTAACTGTTATCGTAGCATGATTCATATCCCTCTTGATCCTAACTAACTAAAAGTATTCATTTTAATACTCTAACCTTAGATGAACTCTTTCATCTTAAACTGACGCTAATTTGTGTGTTTGATCTGCCCACACAGAAAGCTTTGGAAGCAGGGCAAACAGGGTTATATTTCTGGAGCTTATTCAGGAACCCTAACGATGTTTTTTTTTTTAAGACTACTCCCTGGTTGAACTGAATATAGGAGCTCACTGAGTGGGTGTTCTAGGGCACATTCAAGCTGTACTCCTGGAGTTGATGACTAACTGCACAGGTTGGTCTGAACATGTACCTAAACAAAAGAAAATATATGAAAAGCAATTTAAAATGCCATGTATCGGTTCTGACATTAATGTGGAGTAGATTTTAAAGTGAACTCTCACTAGAGTTGCATTTCACCCTTGTGCCACCTGTGGAATTCACTGATGACTCTGCAGTGATTCTCAGAGAAGGACAGTAATAAAAGTAAAGGAAGGTAATGGACAACTGAATGTAAATTATAGGTTCTGATCAATAAATAAGTTCAGTAGTTTGCAAATGCATGCATAAAATACACAAGTTTAAAGTAAGCTAACAAATGGGTTTAAAAAAATAAAAGAGGTAAAAGTTACAAGAGTATTTATCTACCCTCTGTACTAGATTTAAAAGTTGGGTACTTTTGGGATCTTGGCTCACTTACAGTCATGCCATTGCACCCAGTTCAGCTCCAGCATCTTGATTTGAGTCCGCCTGTCAGCTTGTTTGAGGTGCAAAGCTGTGGCAGGAGTACAGTTTCTCTGGGAGATTCTACTTCATATATTCACCGTGGATTCACCCCAAACTATATTCTCTGTGTAGACAAGCAGACATCTTTGCATGTGTCCTCACGGAAGTATAGCGCTTGCTTTTTTGGTGTGCACGCTATTTGGCACAGCTTACTTTATAAGTCAGTGCCAGTTCCATGCTCTCATTTACCTCACATCAGTTGGACTGGCTGACAGGCTCTAAAATAAGAAAAAGCAGAGCACAATAGGGACAGAGGCATCCAGCCGACAACTGCATAAATAATAAAAAATAAAATAAAAAATGTTGGTTGTAGGATATAAGTTATTTATAAAAAAAAAAAAAGCAACAGCAAAAACCAGCCATACCAAATAGAAAGAGCTGAGTTGTGAATGGAGCCAAATATCTAACAGCAGGACAGTCACTGAGACAGCTGGACTTTGTGTATCTACCCCATATACCCACTACCCTTTTCCTCTAATTTCATTTTTTTTAGGCTACACATTTATTTTGGATGTTTTTGACCAGCTTGTGGGTTGACAGACAAATGTACAACCGATTGATGCTGATGGGTGCTGCTTGGCCTGCAGCAGTAAACTATCTTGTCTCAGCATCTCTTCATTTAGTTCCATAACGCAACCCTTTGTGTTACACACTTAAACCCCCACTGTTTCTCTAACATTAACCAGCAGATGTTGCTGTGAACTTACTCGTGGACCTGCATAGGTGAAATGCTGGATAATGCAATTTAATCTTTCTGTTCTAAACTCAAGATGAGATACAATAGAAACCCTTCATTAGGAACCTAATTTTGAGGTATAGGATGCACACTGATGTCACATGCACACCCCACTTAGTCAGACCTATGAAACATTATCAAATGGATCTCTTTCAGTGTGTGGGCTCTGCTTAGCTCTGCTTGGTAAATGTAGCTGTCTGCTGGCTTTTGATTGCTTTTTTGCACCTACAGCAGTGATTTAGTACAGAAGGTTTTGCCTAATGGACTGCAGTTTGATCTTGCAGTGAGATTACTAAAGAGTAGGTGGAAGAGGACTAACCCTCATCAAGTTCCTTTAAAAGGTTTTGCTCAAATACTGTGTTAATTCACAAACACATGCATGGACATTTTTAAGACAATGCTTTGAGACATTATCATTATTATTGCTAATATACTTGTGGAAAGCAGTTTATGCTCTGATTTCTATTCATAGTGTTCCATCTTGATCCAGATCTCTTCTTTTTTTTTGTTTGTTTGCCTGCTAGTTGCATTCTCCGGTCTTGGTTTCACCTCCTTCTACCTGGCGGGAAAGCTGCAGTGCTTTACGGATCAGGGTCGAGGGCGCAGCTGGCGCCTCTGTGCCATGGTGCTGCCTCTTTATAGCGCCTTGATGATCGCCTTGTCGCGGACCTGCGACTACAAACACCACTGGCAAGGTTCGGCCAACAGCTCAGACACAAGACACATGAATGTGGTTCTGACTAAAGGTCATATAGCCAACATGGCTGTCTTTTATACTGACTGGTTGGAGCTCCTGAAAACAATGCCAGATGATAGTGATGAAACATTTTATTTAGCAGGAATGATTTTAAAAGTGACAAACTCCAGTTTTTTATATCTCTTCTGGAAAATTGGAGGGAGACCAGATGGGACAAGGAGATACAACTCCATATGTATTTGGGGTGTGGGAGAGAAAAAGTAATAATGTGATGACAGTTCTGTCATATGGTGTTAATTAGTTTTAGAGAACCATATGTTCCTGGACACCCACAAAACTGACAGCATGTCTTTCTTTTTTATTGCCCAGATTTATTTACACCCAAAGCAAGACACTTGCACTAGTTACATGCAGGCTGATCATTATCTTAATCCTCTAGATATCTACTTTTTCTATTTCTCCTTGTCAGACTTTAAGTAAGCAGCAATAGTGCAGTCCATTAAACTTGAGGAGCCTCAATCTGCTCTCAGCGTAAACACAAGCTGGGAGCTCCCATTTGCCCAGCTGCTACAACAAGCTTGATGGATATTAATATTCCCACCATCCCTTTGCACTTTGGAGGTGTAAAAAAGGCAACTAAACTAATGTATTAAATCAAGGCAGAGTATGTTAAACTTGGGACTGGATGGAATAATAAGATTGTGAGTGAATGCACTGTGCAATTTGTGATTGATGGAAATTCATGTGTTATTTTGCTTTTCAATCAGAAGGAGTAAATAAATGGAAAAATGTGATTTTGATATTATGGAAGCCTCTATTTCAGATACTTCAGCCACCAGCTAGCAGTATCATTTTGATGTACTCCCAGCAATATGTGCTTTATATTTTTTGCATCTGTGTTATATTATATGATATATTATAGCTTAAAGGGGGCTGGGTATAATACAAAACTATTAGGCATGTGACAGAGTAACAGAGACAGCCAGTCCTAAGGCAAGTGAGCACAGTGCTCAGTTGAATAGATTCATTGCTCTGCCTTTCATGTTACTTTCATCAACCTCTAAACTAGCCAGGCATGATGAATGTTCACTGAAACACTATAGCACGTACAGCAATGCCTAATTAACTACGCTTATTCTCAGAGAGCAGGTGTTATTTATCTTCTGTCACATATTTGCTAAAATTAGTCATACATACTGTATATACCTCAAAAAATCTCTGTTTCTCTGTTTCTTTGTAGACGCCTTTGTTGGAGGAGTGATCGGATTGCTGTTTGCATACATCTGCTACCGCCAACACTACCCACCCTTTCTGCACATGGACTGCCACCTGCCTTATGCCAGTCTGGCTGCTGCCTCCAACAAACCCTCGCATCCTCAGGATGACCCGCAGCCCACCGAAAATGCCACCACCCTTCCCTTGGAGGGCTTGACTGAAGGGCCAGTATGACTAGTAGCCACTACCGAGACAACCCATGACACTCTCACCATAGCGCCGATCCCACCGCCCCATTCCTAGAAACTGACTGTCTCTTACATACATTCCAGTGGACTGTAAAACTCTCCACCCATTTGATTCCATAACTCTTTTTCTCAGTGACACCCACATACTTTTTTTTTTTTAAATCACTTTCTTACTCAGCAGCGATTAAAGTCTAAATATAGAAGTGATGTGTGAGAGGAACCTACAGATATGGAACATCACCACTGAGAAGGAAGAGAGAAAAACATGTTGAAAACTGAGGAAAACATCTTACCTAAGGCTGTGAGTAAAGATAGAAATGTTGGCTGTTTTTTTGCTTAAACTTTTTTGTTAATGAGAGGTGTGGTTGTCATGTCAGTTTATACACAAAATATATTCATTGTTTTGGTGTTGAAGTTTGGAACAAACAGTTTGGGAGACATGGAGAAATCCTGTTGAATGTCACAGCAATCAAACCCAAAAAATCTAACCAGTTAAGATATTAGAATATTGTTAAAAAGTCATGTGAAAAAGAAAGTTCACCCTAATTTAGTTTTAAGGTTTTAAGGTCAAGTGTATAAAAAAAACAAAAAACTACAAGCTCAGATGAATAAAAACATCTTAGACCATATCAATAGTTATTTAACAAGAACTGAGCCAAAATGGAGAAACCATGTGTGAGAAGCTAAGGCTACATCTACACGGAGACAAAGCTGATTTCATTTTAAAACAGTTTTCGGTAAAGATGGAATAATTTTAAGAAATCGTAATTTCCACACCATATCACTAAAAATGCTGTAGAACATATGCCAGGCCTGTAAGCGGTGCTGTAACGCTGCCACCGAACTACGCAGAGAACAAGGAAGAAGACATGGCGCATGCACAAAAACTTGTGTAAGCTGGATTTGCGCATGCTGGTCAAGGGAGAGATGGGCCAATGTTTTCATTGGCTCAAGGAAGGAGCTTTTGGATTTTAAATACAGAAATTAAATATCTACGATGAACCCATATTCACAAGATCGGCATCCAAACATATAATGTGGAGTGCTGCACCAAACAAGCTACCTTGGAGATGTCTGTCTCATTATTACAAAATTCTGTCCCAGCCCATGGCATTTACTGACCAGTTATGGGACACAGCGCCTGAGAGCGTCTCCTTAGAAATAATATATCACATCTCAGGTAGAAAAATTAACAATATATTACATTGGTGGGGTATGAGATGCATTTATTACTATATTGCTTAAAATGCCCTTCACATCCCAATTGAAGCCAATTAATTAAATGGTCTAAACAAAAAATAAAAAAGTTTTAGTCACCTGTGGAACGGACAGGACTAAAAAAACAACAACAATTCAATTGTTTTAACCAGCATGTTCTAAGAGATTGGATGGTGATATGTCTATCAAACTCAACTGCCATTTGTCCCTACCCCCTCAGCCTGTTCCTGTGCTCTGAAGAAAGGGGTTTTGAATTATGTATTTTCGAAATGTAGCTTGCTCAAACTTTTTCCAGGACCCTACCTTTAACTCTTTTAAGGATGGAATCATTTCAGACATTTCCAAGAACACCTGCTTCCACTGGAATCAATATGGTGAGCAACAGTCAGGTGCTAGTGTCAGTCTCAATGGTAGCACTTCTATTAAACTAGAAGCTTTGGCAGTTTGCTTGTCTGGAGCATTCGGGTGTGTGTTAACATAATGCCAAGGAGGAGAAACATCAGCAATGATCTCGGAAAAGCATGTGTTGCTGTGCATCAAATTGGGCAAAAAAAAAGTGCTTCTCCATTTTTACTTAGTTTTTGTTAAATAAATGATGGTGAATCATGCATTGTTGTTCATCCGCGACTGCCTTTACATCATTCCAACGTCTGAAAAGGAGTTAAAAGAGCGTTTATTTTCTTTTTCACACGACTGCTTGTCACATGACATCTGACTGAAGGTAGTGCCAAAAATATCAGTCCTTGTGATTCAGTTAAACCTTACTGAATCAATTGCTACAGTTTGACTGGTAACTAATGGCTTGAAATTCAAGGACTTGCAGCACTACTACACACTCATACCTCCTCTCCTTGTAAGCATTTTGGTTGTCCATGGCAACATAATGATAAACATAGAACCAATACACTGTTGAAGAATCAGTGATCCACGTAAAAAACAATAGCCAATATTCCATTTCACCCCACGCTCTTAAGCTAGAAATTCTGCATCCCTTCGCTCTTTCATTCTTCTTCCTCTCCCCACTGAAATCCAACTATATTTCTTACAAGTGCTGCATTTAACACATGTTCCCAGAGGTTGCACATGGACACGAAGCCTCAATGAGGGCAATCAATTACCCGCAGGTGGGAGTGGGCTGGCAGAAGTGTGTCTCCACAGGCACAAACTCCAATCTGATCCTGCATTAATCCTCATTAAGTGAGGTCAGTCAGTGCTGCTTATGAGGACATTGGGGCTATATGATGTGCCCTGTGAACTGCCCAAGCATCGCAAATGGCTTTCAGCCCACTGACGCTCCACAAATAGACAATCTAGCATTCAGCAAGAAACAGATCTGTACCCAGGACATGGATTTTAATGCATTATTCATCCATTACGGCTCCATTATTCATTAATATAGGGATAGTCCTATGATGGTAAGAGGAAGCAGACACCAAAGATTTGAAACTTTTTTTTCTTTAGGCAGATAATCCGAATCAGAAATGCTTTATTAATCCCAAAGACAAAATGTTGCATTGCAGTGCAATGCAGTGACACGCAGACAGAGAAATTGAAATAGAAAATAGAGAAATAAGGCGTTATGGAAACTTGGACATCATCCTCTTCTCTGACATCATCCTCCGAAGGTCCAGCTCCACACCCACAACATGACTGGCTTTACAAAAGTTTCTTTTTTAGTCTGATAGTGGAAAAAACAAAAGTAACAGAAGTTTCAGGAACAACTGCAACTTTTGTGCCTAGTAATGGGTACTAGTAATAAGATGACTGGCACACCATCTCCCACAAACCAATTTTTAGCCATATTCCACTTTTGTTAGAAATGATGCATCATTTTGTTGCCTGGTTACTGTCTTTTTTGTTGTTGCTGTGACATTAATGGGAAGGTGCAGTCTCAGCCTACCAAACAAGAAGTGAGGTGGGGAGAGGAGGACAGAAGAAGTGCACAAAATTTCACCTTAATTCATCCCTGATGTCAAAAGACCGTACACATTTTAGTTAGAAAAAGCATCAGGACAGCTGTTTTCAGCTGTAGTTGAACTACATTCTGGCACAATTTGGCTTCTGGCACAAGATGAGACGAGGAAAGCCTCTCTGTGTTTGAAAATCTTTTGTATGTCATCTACTGGATTAAAATCAGCCACAATTAAGCATCTATCATGTATGCAACGCACTGGCAGCTTCTTGCTGTAATTTTGTGTGTGTTTCTGCGTGTGTGTGCAGGGTTTGACAAGACCCATCCCACACTGATGCAATACAAAAAGAAACTTAACAAAGAACCTTTCAGTAGAGAGCAGAAGGTTCTTGGCTCTGCACTTCAGACTCTGTGAAGGGACTTGATGAGACTCTGAGAGTTGATTGAAACAGCAGAGCCTTTTTTGCTGATCCCGTACAGTCTTTCAGCAGCGGCCATGAGATCTGCGCCTGTTCGATCCTGGCTTCTTAAGGCGGATTTAGGGAATAAAAATGATTGTAACACAGATATATCAAACTTTGTACACCTGCGTTTGCCTGAGCTAATGTCTGGTGTTTGTACTTTGTCATTTAATTCTTACTATTAGATGGTTCAATGTGTGTTGACAAAAAAAAATGAAGGTTTTTTTTGTTAGGAATCATGTTTCTGAGTGTTTTCACTTTCAACAAGAAATTTAAGTTCTTTAAATTATTTCATGCTTAGGTTTTTCATTTGGTGCTATAGAGACTTTTGTAGCAATGTGTGTCGCTTGTTTTAAACAGTGAACAATAAAAGATGAATTATTTTCTACAAAGAAAGAAGAATAGCTATTCTACATGCAGTATTTCTTTATCTCACATCAGATAGTGTTTGTTACTGTGCGCTTTCTTTTTTTTATGTCCTCTTCACAACTGATGGGATAAAGATAACTAAAACATATTAAAGAATAACAAAATAATCATCAGTTACTATAACTAGATGTCTGAAGAAAAAAAAACGAGTGTAAGAATCTTAAGAATCTTTGTTCATGGCATGCCAGTTCTGTTTGTGAGAAAAGACTGTTTTCTATGAATAAGCATGTCGGGCCTTGAGAACTGTTCGAGCTGTGTTTTGCTGTCTGTATATTTTATGTACAATAAAGGACTGCAGATGTGTGAACTTTATTCAAGATGAAAACAAAGGATCCTCATTGTGATTGTAGGAACGTATGTTTGTACAGATGAGCTGCTTTACTTGCAGAGGAGACGTCACAAGAAAAACAGAAAAAACAAAACAAAATCAAGGTATGGGGAAATTTTTTTATTTTCAAAACCCCAAACTTTTATTAGTATGATTTTTTTCCCTTTTATTATGCAAATGAAGAATCTTAGATTGCGCAGTAGCAGATGCTTGAATGAGCCGCAGCCCAAGTTTAGGTTAATAACTTTACACTTCGGTAGGTTTACTGTCAGGTTGCACGGTGTCACTGAGGGAACGTGTGCATGAAATTACTTCTGTTAAAGGGCGTGTTGTGCTTTAATCTGTGAGTTGTGCCACTCTTTTCTTTAGGGAGTTTCCAATAAATGTGTCTATTCAAAGACTGATTGCTGTTTGTAATATCAGTTGCACTGGGCTGGAGTCAGTAGCATTTCAGTCATGATCCTTGTGAGACGTCAAACCAAAAAACGGTATAGACCCAAACACAGGACTCCATGGGTCAAGTAGAAATTCAAAACTTTAATAGGAATTCATACAATGAGCAGAGTAGAGGCAAAATCTGGCATGAAAAGATAAAATCAAACAATAAAGTAATGATTGAGACTTACAGATAAAAAATAAACAAGAAATAACTTGACTTGAAACCAGTATTAATAGCTCTTTTTACACCATGAAACCACAAGTGGTCTAATAGTGTGTGTCTAATAACTGTGTCATTTCTTGGGCTAAAACAAGGCTTGATCAAGACTAAGTTGCTGCTACGAATCAGGGCAAACAATTAAAACAAATAAAGTGTCACAAAAGGAAATTGTTTTTGTAAACTGGAAAGAAATGCATGGCTCTGTCAGGCTCAAGAATCTGCCATGTCTGTTATGTTTCTACTTTGTTGTCATTGCTTTGTTGGGCTTTAAAGATACAGCCACATACAGACAAATGCAGCTATTACACATACCGGAGTAAGACTGGGCTGTCATTTTGCAGTGTATATAATGTAAATTTAACTAACAAAGAGGACTTGTTTTAGATTGGAAAATGCATTCAGGGAAATGTAAAGCTTTTCATATTATTGAACAGTACTGCTCTGGACAGGTTTAACTCACAGTTACAGTGTGCATTGATTTTTAATGTGAGTTAACTTTTTACTGCTACTCAGTACGAGTTTATCATGATTTTTAAAACAGATACTGTGCGGCAGATGTTTCTAATCGAACACCTCTGAACGAAAATCTATATGAGAATTATGTAACATCCGACTCACCCCATAAAAAGACTGTGGTTTGCTGGGAATTTCTTTTTGCAAATACTTGGAAGCTCATCATTATTCATGAGGAAAGTGCAGCCTGGCCGAGTAAATCTGGTATTAGGAGTCAGACTGTTTAGGGTTAAGGAGAGGATGTCAGGCTAAGCCTGTCAGAGATAGTGCAGGTAATGCCTCTGGCACATATCCAGCTAATCTTGCACTCATACTGATGCAAACACACTTATGATTCACAGCTGTGACAGCTGTGTGTTGGCAGGAACTGACTTCAATCAGAAGATGCTGGAACAAAGAAGGATGGAGGAGGATATCAAAGATATATTACCAAGAGGACAAGCTGTAGGCAGTAACCATCGCATTGTTTTCACTAAAATAATTACGTTGTTGTGAAACCTCCTTTTGTGTCAAAGCCAGCAAACATTTAATAGAATTTAATCATATGATGATTTGCTTTATATACTAGTAAAAATTAAAACTGCTATTGCGGTTCTCTCGTTCAGTTAGATAAGGCTGTCCTCTGCCTAAATACCTCCCAATGGAGCATTTGTACAGGCTGAAAGAACATTAAATTAGATATGAAAAACATCTCTAGTGGTTGTTACAGCTATTTATACCACTGAAGGTAACATGATAGTTTTCTAACCCCAAAGTTAGCATTACAGACTACACCCAACCAGGAAGATACACCTCCTACTTGTGGAGATTATGCAGTTTCTTAAAAATAAATAAATACAAACGCTTAAGAACGCTCATATCAGTCACATCCCTCCCTCCAGACGCCTGTAGGGCCAGCACGCTACATGATATCATTGTGGGTCATATTTAAAACGATGGAAAAAACAACCTATTTGACTGCTTCAGGTGAGGGAGTTATTGATTTTGATACAGAAGGTCTTTGGTAAAGTGAACCTGAAATAACCACCCTGAGTTTTTTCAAAAGAGGGCTGCTGAGTGATAAGACTTGTCTAGAAGAACTTTGGTGTCACAGAAAAAGCGTTGCCTTTAAGCTAAGAATAACATGTGAAACCATGTAGCTATTTGAAGGACTAAAAATGTAATATGATTATGTTTCATTGAAAATTTTGATCATCATGGCCCTGTTTCATATAAAAGTGATTTCTTCTAAATTATATACAACATTAGTGCCTGTCTTCTTCAGTACACTGATGAGCTGGGTTAATGTTTCTTTTACAAAGCTTGCTTAAATGAGACAGTATTTTCAAAGAGCAGAAATTCTCAAGGTTGGTGAGGGTAGAAAATCAAATAGCAATAAAAAAAATGCCCATCTGAAAAAACTATCCTGAAAATACTCTCTCTTTAGCTTACGTGGCTCCAAATGATGAGTTAAATGACAAAATGTAACAGCTTTAAGTATGTGATACAGTTTTGACAGTTGTTTACTTGAAGTTAAGAGGAAACTGGTAAAAGACAAACATGTCACAACAATGACACAACAGCACAGTATGAGTAACACATGCACTGAAACTGTATAAAAAGCCTTATATAATGAGATCATGTGTTTAGTTCTTCGCTGCAAACCTTTGACACAGCAACAATGAGCTGCCTCTCAGTTACACATTTGTTGACCTCAGAACAGATTAGATGGTTTCCCTTTAGCATGTGAAGGATTAGAGTGTTTAATCAATGTGTCATCCCTCAAAACACCCCATATTGTTTTCCTGTCAGGAACAGCTCTTGCTTCTGGATGAGCAGTGTCATTATGCCATTATGACAGTCAAATCAGCCTGGATCTCATTCATCGGCAGCCAGCTGGAATGTAATATCATTTAACATTGCAATACCCTTCAACACACTACACAAAACACTCTATCACACTCAGCGTTTTCAAGGGGTTATTTGAATTTCATGAACTTGTGGTGATGTTAGTTCACATCCCGGCAAAAAAGGAATCATGAACACGGTTATGTAAATATTGGTAATACTGAACATTGCAGCAGCTTTAATTGAAAGACATTAATGTTAAAAATGCACAAACACACATGTATCCTAAACACATATCTTTTTATGTATTTTTTTAAGACACATACATATCACACTAGCTGGAATAAATGCTATTTATGAATATATTGGGGTCATTTTTATACTAATAGCGTATGTTAGAATCTCATTCTGAGCTAATTGTTAGATTTGTCAGACAGATGTTTCCAAATAAGGTTTCTGCTGTTTCAGCTTCAGGTCACCTGTAAAGCAGAAGAAGCCAAGTTTTGGAGCAAAATTCTATTTAGTTTGTGCACAAGAGTATTGTGCAATTCACACTTCAAGAACAAGTGTAAAATTCAGTTAAGTAAAGTCTTTTTCTACAATCTGAACAAAGCTCTTCATGATTGTTCAAAAGCACAAATCAAATGAAATCATATGAAAATATCACTGTTGTTTGCTCAGTTTCTTGCATCATCAGTCATCTGACAGATATTTCCCTGAATTATGGAGAGAAAACCGATTTAGTACATGAGTAAAAACCTAAACTAAAATAATTTTAAAGAAAAAACAAAATAAATGACAAACGGGACTATTTCACACATGTTCTTCTTTTACCTTCAACCACAAAATTGTGCTTGTTCTAAAGCACGAGCTCCCTTCTAAGCTTTATGTTACCTCTCGAGTAGGGAAGTTAATTATGGGCACCCATCATCCTGTTTTTTTTAAAATTATAATTATTATTAGGCCCGAGCACCGAAGGCGGTGCGAAGGCCTATTGTATTGCAAGTGTTTCTCGTTAGGCCCGAGCACCGAAGGCGGTGCGAAGGACTATTGTATTGCAAATGTTTATTATTAGGCCCGAGCACCGAAGGCGGTGCGAAGGCCTATTGTATTGCAAGTGTTTCTCGTTTTTCTTCTTCTTTTTC
>JAOXYM010000017.1:7372959-7387154 GCA_028567055.1 Leptatherina wallacei
TGATGTGAAGCACTTTGAGATGCGCAATGTAGGAAAGGTGCTATATAAATAAAGTTTGATTTGATTTGATTTGATATATAGGATGTGCTGCTAAGCAGAATGTTCCGGTCTGCACAGAGGGAAGCCTAAGGTTTGGTGTGCTGATTGTCACAATAAATGGAAAAGAAGTTTTCTACGACCCCACCCCTGTCTTTGGTCTTATTTTTCCTTTGCTCACAAGGCGTTTTGCCACACACACAGAAATTGTCAAACGCGTGTGCACGGATTGCCTGGCACGCTTGAACAAGACAACATTTACCCAAAGATCAGCTTGAGAGTGCATGTGGGATTTTTGAGACTCCTTTCACGCTTGTAGGAGCCTCACTGTTTCACAACACACGTATTAAAGTTCTGGTTTGTTGGTTGGTAGAAAAATACTATAACATTTATTTACTTTTTGAAAACAGACTTCCTGTTTCTGAGACAAGAAGGTTTAGTCTGAAATGTTTAGTTGTCTCTTACTCTTTTGTATATAGCAGATATTAATATTTCTCTCCATAGACTAGAAGTTTCATCATACATAATTTCAAACTACCTGACACTATTGTGTGTTTGGTTTGTTTTTCGAGATCTGAATATGTCTGTACAGCATGTGCCCTCCTTACTTCATTGAACTCCTTTGCTCATCAGGTCTGGATTCAGCATTTGGGTGCTTTCTGCATAGTCACCGCATAACCTGTGCTGAAAGCTGGGTTGCTCTTCACAGCTCATGACGTGGAGCTCATGCATTTCATGGCATCTCTGAGGAGGTTGCTCTGTCTTTTTTTGAAGCTGTCCCAAAGCTGATGGAACAACAACAGCATCTGGTGAGCAGACAAAGCTGAGGGGGAAAAAAAAGCTAAATTAGGTCCAATCCAAAGAAAGCCGGACATGGTGAAACAGCACAGAGATTCAGAGAGAAAAAGATAGAACACACCAGGTTAACTTCTTCTTGTGTTGTAAACCACCCATTTGTAACTCAATCTTTACATATAAAGTCTTTACCTTTATCAATAATAATTGCACTGTAAAGTCAAGTGATGAGGTGTTGCAACAGAAATCTCACTCAGAAGCCAAACTTAGCTGAAATGAATTCTTAAAGTCCATCTGGCAAAGCACATAAAACTGCTTTGTGGTAATTCCTGCCACAAAGACGGTGTCTAGGTGGGCTTGATTAGCCATGATTAAACACACAGAGAAGTGAAAACAACAGCATCCTTCTTGTTCTAGCTGAGATACCAAATCCTTTTCATTAGTCAAAGCTCTTAATTGAAGTGTACATTTATATAGAAATTAACATATTCACACAATTAGATCAATTAGAGCCCATTAATGTCTCCTTGACTTTCACCCAGCTGTCTTTGTGTTCATGGTACTATGAATTGATTTCATGACAGGTTTTACACTGTAATATAACCCAACATTCAACTTAATAGAACTGTAAAAATGTCAGGTAGTGTGCTAACCTGCCAGGTCTATACACTTCCCAACTAAAGAGGATACTGACATTCATAATAGATCAATGGCATTGGGCAAAAAGCTGTAGATGTACCTTTCATGTTGCTGTAAACTCGTCAGGGTACTGTGCTGTATCGTAGAACTTTGCTTTTTGTCATATCGGCCTCATTAATACACATCATAATTCTGTCAAATTGCAACAGTCAGTATAAGTTGGCAAAGTGAGCGTTGGGCTTGCTTTCCCCTTTTTTAAATGTTTTGGTTGCACTCAGGTTCACGTCACTGAAAAGTCAAGCTTAAACTTCAGTAAAATTTGATTGAACTTCTACATAAAATTGCTATGATTGTGATCTCTGTTGTCCTTTTTTTTCCATTTTTGTGTGATGCCCAATCTGTCAAAGCTACTGTCAAAATAAACACACTTTATATTGAACTTTAACATGACTTCCCACTATGTCTTTTCCCCAGTAAATTCAGTTGTTGACTTTACTCTCACATATCTCCCTCAGCTTCATCCCCTGCATCAGAATAAAATCTGTTCCTGTCAGGGGTGCCACAAATAACCAGTCTGTATCATGCAAAAGCTTTACAAGAACATGTTTTTCTACTACTAACCAAAGAGAGGACAGAATCATAGATGAAAGGAGGTTTTCTTTGCAGCTGAACACTTTCAGGCTTTGGCCCCGCAACCCTGGAATAAGAACACACTCCACCACTGTTTTCCTTAATAATTAATACTGCATTTTATGATGCAGATGGTAAAACTTGGGTACAACAACTTAGCATCGCAAATTCCAGAGCAACAATTCCAAAAAAATGACCAGTGAACAAACATTACCCAGAAATTTTAACAAAACATCCCAGATTACCATCAGTCAGACTGCAATTAATATCAAAACTAAATAGCCTTTTTCCTAAAATTCAACATAAAGTGCAAATGAAGCACTAGAGCTTTGAATCTATCCTGGTTACCTTTAACCTATTCCTCAGAGCTACTGCTTCCTTTTTCCTTTTATAATCATCACAAAATCTATGAATGTATTACAGGCAGTAAAGTTGTTGTTGTTTATGACCAAGTATTGCTTCATAAGGTTGTATTCAGAAACTGGAATACTATGAAAATGGACTTTAAAAACTTCTTTTTATGTCTTTAGTTAGTTGAGGTGCCCTGATACTGACCTCTGCCACATTATAAAAAAAAATTTCAAAAAATCTCATTGAGATTTTACTTCTCTGATACTCTGTTTGCAGAACTTTGAAATGGCTGAAAAGGGGGAAAATGCAATAACTGGACAGAAAGAAAAACTTGATATGTGTTCATGTCAGGATTATAAGGTCACTGAAATTATTCATTATTTTATAAAAATCTTTATTGGACATGTTGATTCTCAGTTTTCTGCTCAGCTGGCTGTAGGATGGAGGCTACGTGTATGTTTGCATACAAATCATGAAACAGATCCGATTACAAGCTGTTACTCAAGAAGCATGAGGACGTGCATTGTAATGCCAGGTGTGAGCATGTGTACTTCCATCTGTCCATTTGTGAGCTAATCAGCAAAGACACATTAGCACAGAATGTGAACAGGACCAAAGTTTGTCTGCTTGAGTTGTGAGCTCATAATTCCTCCAAGATAATCGCTCACTAGCATTAGCATCGTGTTGGAGCTTCTCAATACAACTTCTTAGATGTTCTACAGCTGTTGAACAACACATGCTGCGTTAGCTTTGCAACTTCACTGTTCTGTTGTAGATGGAAAAAAAAATCCCAAATGCACAATTGTGTCGTTTTATTATCTGTACTCACTCAAAGTCTTGTAAATGCAGAGTTATTGATGTCCATGTCAAGATCCATCCTTGAACAGAAATATTCCACACCTCTATTGTAAGTTCTATAAAATGAGAACTAAACAGAAAACTCCCTAAGCAGTGCACCTGTAGGGAGGGGCAAGGGAGCACCAATAAACAACGGAATCAGGGTTTACAATCTGGGCACAGCAGGTCCAGCTGTCAGCAGAAGGCACTGATTACCAAATTAAACAGTTAACAGACACACACATGCACACTGCTGACAAACTGCATATCTTAGTGTGAAAACTGCACGAATGAAATCAAGAATTTTATTGTTTTCCCTCTGTGTCAGTGTGTGTGTGTACGTGTAGTTGGGGTGTGTGTGTGTGTGGGAGGGGGGGTCCGGTTATTCTTACACAGAACAGCTTACATTACTATGTGTTCTGATAAAACGTTTGAAGACTGCACTCTTAACACTACTGCTGCTGCTGAAGTCCATAAATTTGAATCCCAGGATCAGCAGCTTTGCACAGAGCTGGTATTCCCTGCTGTATCGGCTGGCTTGAGCTCACTCTGGAGGGTTATATCCTCCTCTTTGCTTTTGCTATTTCATGGCTATTATGGATGGTTGAAGTATGGCTGGAGTTAAGTGACACCCAGCGAGAACAAATCCACTCTCCTCTGTCAGCACCGCTAACTTAACATTTCTTACCCTTTAGAAAACTTTCCAAACTGTAAAGCATGCCTTATTAAAGTGATTCTGCGAGGTTTCCCAAACTGGTGTCACTGAGGACCTTCATATTCTTGTAATAAATCCATAAATATGTTTTGTTAAGCAGGGTAATAATACAAAAACAGTGGAGTCTTCTGACAGCACGAAATGAGCTCTCTCATGCCTCTTTTAGGGATGGTACTTGAAAAAGTTCTTTAGTTGTAGTGAAGGTTATGAGCAATTTACTAATATGACTGTTTCAGTTGAAGGGTGAGCTGAATGATTTCCTTAATCTGATCATTAATGCTTTAGCAGTTTCAGATACAGCATATTTTCTCATAATGAATACTTAAGCTTCTTTTTTTATATAAAGACATATGTCACTGATATGAAAAACTGTCCACAACATGCTCTATACTATCAACCATCAGTGATATCATTGAGATGATGTTTGCTTGCTCCCGGGACATTATAAGATAAAACCCATCTGAGCCACAGTCTGCTCCTCTTTCTACCATCTAGCAAGAAAAACTATAGTATTTTCTGCTGTACTAGCAGACTTTAGAGCACTTTCTCTCTCCAAACTGAGAAGCAACTGATTTTGCAATAAATATTCTCCATCTTTGGAGAAAAAGTGGACTACATTTTGAATTTTCCAACAGAATCATTGCATAATGATAATTAAAAAAATGCAAAACTGTCCCTATTACCAAACCTTAACCTCGACAACTATTGCCGACCTTAACCCCAACCCAGACTCTAACCTTCATCCTAAAATCAATGCTCTAACCAAGCAAGTTAAGATCAGCACAGGACATAAGCCTAAGAAACACAAGTGTTTTTATTCATCATCTAAACCGCTATTTGAATTTTTCACTTCAAATGTTAAACAACTGAAGAATATTTTGCCTTTAAATTGACAAAATGGGTTTTCATAAAAGAAGTCTTAACCATTCAGTGTTTTTAAGACCTTTTTTTAAATTATTTTTTACAAATTTCAAGTTTGTTAGTATAATCTCAGCAGCTAAGCATGAGAATAGAAAATGCTATTCCAAATTCCCCAAACACACATTGAAAAGAAATCAAGGAGATAGCTGAACTGTCTTTTAAGCTGTGATGCTCAGGATCTTTTATGTGTCTGTGATGGAAGGTCCAATCCTCAGTGCCATTACATGCTGGGTGGCAGATTGAAGGTAGTTAACACCAACAGACTCAACAAACTGATCCAAAAAGCCTGTAATGCTGTAGGAGTGTAATTGGGCTTTATTTTGCTGTGTCAGAGGGATGGATGTTGTCCAAGTTGGGGACAATCTTCTACACCTGCTCCCCGGTGTGCTCATCAGTCACAGGATCTGGCTTAGCAAGAGATTCATGCACGCTACAAGAAATTATTGCTGCTATTTGCCATCAAACTGCACAACTCCTCCACATCATTACACTCATTAGACTGAAACCTGGACTTGTCACCACTGATAACATGTACAATAATCAAAGATAATCTAAATTCTCCCTAGTGTGTTGTCTGTCTCTCTGTGTTGGCCCTGTGATGGACTGGCGACCTGTCCAGGGTGTACCCTGCCTCTCGCCTGGGATAGGCTCCAGCCCACCTGCGACCCTGCATGGACTAAGCGGTACAGAAAATGGATGGATGGATGGAATCTTGTTTGCTTTATCAGGTTGTGATCTTCAAATCTTACTGCAACGGTTCATAGCCAAGTGTGAAGGCCTCCAGATCCAAGGCTATTGTCTTTAGCCGGAAAAGGGGGGAGACGCTCTCTCTGGGTCGGGAATAAGATCCTGCCCCAGGTAAAGGAGTTTAAGTATCTCTGGGTCTGGTTCACCAGTGTGGGAAGAAAGGAGATCAACTTTGTTCTTTGTGAATACAGAGCTGAGCCAAAAGGCGGAGCTCCGGATTTACTGGTTGATCTTCGTTCTTAACCTCACCTATAGTCACCAGCTATGGGTAGTGATTGAAAGAACAAGATTACAGACACGAGCCGTAAAATGAGTTTCCTCTGCAAGGTGTCTGGGCTCTCCCATAGCGATTGGTCACAAGTTCAGTCATCAAGAAGGAACTCAGAGCTGCTGCCCCTCTGCATCGAGAAGCGCCAGATGAGGTGGTTTGGACATCTAGTTAGGATGTGGACCAGCTCTGCATTCTGTATGGTCCTATAGAGTGCATGGGAGTTCGTCCACACAACACCAGAACCCCGTATGTTGAGTTAACTCAAAAAGCTTTGCAGATAGTTGCCTTACTTTAAGGTTACGCAACTTCCTTTTTTTGCTTTTTAGTGTGATTTTGTTTAGATGTTTTTGGTTGCTTGGATTTGAGCCTTGTTCTCTATGTACAGTAAATTAGCTTTGGCTTTGACATGTTTTTGCCTCACAACTATCTGTGTCAAATTAGTTTTTTGTGCTGGGTTGAACTTTACTTCCTGTTTAATTGTACAGAACACACTTTCCTTTGTCACTGCTATTATTTTTGCTTCCTCCTTTGACTCCCAACTGGTTTTATCTCTGACTTCCGCACCTGCTCTGCATTAGTTGTTTCTTCCCTCAGCATATGTACCACTTGGTCCTCATTGTTCTCTGTCAGATCCTCATTATATCACATTACTATTACAATATAATCAACAGGTCAGAAATCAGCAGAAGATGCTTTTGTTGAAATATGAAACCATTTTAAATTTAGCAACAAAAAAACCCCATAGTGGAATAATTAAATATTTCATGATAGACCAACAAAATGAGCCAACATTGTCAGGTTCCGTTCCATGTGTCTCGTTTGCCCCTCCCTCGTGTGTCATGTCCTCCTCCCAGCTACCTGATTACCTCATGTGTTTCACCTGCATCTCCCCCTTCCTTGTGTGTATATTAGGTGTCTTCTGCTTTCCCTCTGTGCCAGATTGTTTTGTGTGTTTCCCTAGCATTCCAGCGGTTTTCCTAGTCTTGTCCTTCCTTGTCCCTAGTGTTAGACCTGCTTCTGTTTTTGACCACGATTTTTGAATGCCGATTTTGTACCTCTGCCAATAAAACTACGGTTTTACTAACTCCTCTGTCCAGCGTGTCTGTCCACCTCCTGACCCAGTCCTGACAAACATGAAGTTAGGTCTTACTGGAAATGAGGTAGAAATGAAGACTCTTTATAAACTTGTCCCAGCAGTGGTTTTCAGATTATTCTGGACCAGTTCAGATAAAATGTATAATCATCATTATCATCAGCTACATGCTCTTCAGGAGAACTGGAGCAGAGATCAGTTCACCATTTCTTCTGCTTATAGATCATGAGAGTGTGAATAAATGTAACTTCTATTTCTTGGTTCTTGAAATCTTTGCATCTCTCATCCATAAAGATGAGAGATGACTTCTAATAAGTTGGTGGAGAGTTTTGGCTCAAACATTAAAATAACACTCTCACGTTGAGGGTTGTTAAGGTCACATGGTGTTTTTACTCACCCGACCATTCTGTGTCATTTTCACCTGTGAATTGTTTACTTCTGGGGTGAAAACTGTTTTGGTCACAAGGTCCAATGTTTGAAACCTCCAAGGGAGTTAAAGCTGCATTGTAGGTGCAGGTGAAAGTGATACCTGACCACATCAGATTTTTTTTTTCCCAGTTTTAAATAGATGGCTTCCTTGATACTTCTTTAAAACTGTGTTCTCTGTCCAATATGTGTACATCACTGTCCTCAAAAGAGTAACCTTTCTCCACTCTTTTGAGGACCAATTTACATGTTAATGACCCCTAATGGACTAAAAATTCCTTTGATGCTCATAAGCCAAAACATCCCAACATAGAACTGAAGAATTCAACTGGATTAGAGGAAATACGTCTTCAAGAACCAAGAAATAGAAGTCCAGTTACCTTTATCATTTGCTTTAAAGTAGCTGTTTTTCTTTTTTCACATACCAGACATAAACATCCATCCGTCCATCTTCTGCTGCTTATCCGAGGTCGGGTCGCAGGGGGATCCCTTCAACCGGATCCCCTCAACACCTCGGCTGCGCCTAGAAATTCTGTCCATAAACATTATGAAACAGAATTGGTGACAAAGGGCAACCTTGGAAGAGTCCAACCCTCACCGGATTGCCCGTAGTGTAGTACCAGACTAGATTTAAACAATATCCTGATTAGTCATACTTCAATACTGAGGATGAGTAAATGGAAAAAACAAACAAAAAAAATCCTATGCAACAATGGGATTTATTAAATGAATATGAGAAATCAGTATTCTGAGTTATTCCAATCAAGGGGGCATTTTCCATTTTTCAAGTCTAATACCATTTTCTATCTTCATGTTAATATCTTTCTGGAAAAAAAAAATCCAAAAGGATATCATTTATTAAAAAGGTAATATCTTTGGAAGATTGCAATATGTTTCATATTAGTTTTGGCCTCAAGGCTCAAAATGAAGAAACAAGGGAGTAACCTCATTAAAAAGGTGGAAAGTCACCAAGTGAAAAATCCCCATTCTTTCCTGATATAAGCTTCTCACACATCAGCTTGTATTTTGATGAAACATTCGAAGTCAGATTCAGGTATTTAAATATCTTTTCACCATTAGGATTTTTAGCACAATGATAGATTTCCAGCAACATATTGGTGGCACTTTATGTGGCCGGAACCCTGAAATGTAATCTGTTCTAGCCGAACGACTCCAGAAACATTAGAAACTGCAGGATTACCTGTCAAGTCATTTGTAAGCAGAGAATATGGCTTGTACATCTGGGGGAATGCTACCAAATATGCACATGTTTGGATGAATGAGCATTCACACATATCATTTTTTCTTCTGTCCACCTGCCTCTGAGGAGCAGAGGCCTAAGACAAGTGGGGAAAAAAATGAAAACCATAAAGAATAACTAGCTTGTCATGCGTATAGCAGCTTCTGCCTCTTAAAAGCAGAGGCATCAATAATTCAACACATTCAATAGCTCATCAAGTGTTACAAAACTGCATGTCTGGTTATATCTTGGCTTTAAAACAACCTTCCTCTCTATCTGCTGTTCCTCTCAGCCTTCAGCTGCAGCATCCAGAAATGAAATTAGATACTATACCAATTACCTTCACAGATCTTGTCCTGCATCTAGCCCTAATCACAATTTATGTGATAGATGTGGCCGCCTTTTATTACTTGATGTAAGTAATAGCAGTGCATAATTTCAAAACAGTATAGATAGCAGTATATCCTTGGAAAATAACGTGTTCCTTTTCTAAAATGTCAGTTTCTTGGATTAAATATATGTGTGAAGTGTTGCATGCACTGTTAAATATGTGCTGTGAAATTTACAGTGGCAGAGCTGTAAACACCTTCTTCAGGGCCTGTCATATGAGGGTTGAAATGGTTTGAGCAATGTTAGTAAAATAGTCAAATTAGCATCCTGTCAGACTTCACATGTGAGCTGATTATAACCTTGAGTTGTGAAGTTTTAGGACCTGGTGAAAAGATCTTAAAAATTTTCAGCCTTGTATACTGCATGCAACCAGAATGTCTAGAGTTGTAAAATTCTGATATTCTGTGGTTATCTTTATGGCCCCTTCCATCTTATGGCCAAGCAGAATTGCCTATTTTTTGGGAGCTTCTTAGAGTACTGGATCAGCTGGGGTTCCAGTACTAAACAGTGATGAAAAAACTGCAGACCACGGATAATTATCAGCGGAGGGTGTGATATTTCTACAGCACAAACACTGATGTTATTCATGTTCTCTGAAGACAGAAAATCTCTGTTCAGTTTACAAATCTGAGTACAGAACATGACACATGGATGTTCTGTCTTTGCAGGTGAATGGAACATTTGAGGACAAAATGAGCAAATCCTTGCACATGTTATTATAAGCTTTACTTTTTGGTGTTGTTTTTAATAGTTCTCAGAGGTTGTCGAGTGAAGCTGAAATGGATTTAGTTGAAAGTGGGGTTTTTTGTGCGCAGATGTTTTCCCCACACTCTTTTAAAAACATTTAACATTTCAATGGCAAATCAGGTGTTTTTATCTAAATTAATTAATAAAATTAATGAAAAAATATTAATCACAATAGAAAAGTATCTTTGCTTTTCTTTTTTCCCTGTTTTTGGGGGTTGTGGGATTTATAAATGCTTAAAAGTTAGTAACAGAAGTTAGTCAAATAAATAAATGTTCTTGCCTGGACCTTTCTTTGCTGCAGCAGACCTGAAGAAGTCTCCTTCTGAACACTCTGTTGTTACATCACTCTTTGTGAAGAAGAGGTTCAGAATTGTGGATTATATGTGCAGCATTCTTCTCTGCACAATCAGCTACAGGGACCAGCACAGAGGCAGCTTTCTTTAAGTCTGCAACCCCAACAGATGTCTGCAAAGCTGATTGCTCTTTCCATCAGGTGACGTCCTCTTTTACCCAGTCACGCCCTCTTTTTGAGAGCTGAAACAGGCACACAGCCAAGAATTCTAAATTGTCGGGGACTGTGCCTCAAATATGTACATCAGATCTGCATAGTTTTTCACTCCCCACACTGTCAATGACAGTCATTATCATACAAGGCTGTATATTTTAGTTAAAAAAAAGCTCAAAACTATAAGATTGCACTTTTACAAAGCTTAACATGACCTCCCACATTTGTCTTTTAAAATGGAAACATTCGAGTAGTTCACATCATGTAAAACAAACGAGTCACTGCACAACTACATGTTCAAGAACCTTTATAAAGTAGAAAGCAGATGAAAAGTGATGTCAAAGGGCAAAATGTCATACCAGAAAACTGACTTTTGGCCCCATCTGACCCAATTCTGTTCAAACTTTTCCTAGTTGACAGTCATGTAGGGTCGGTTAGATAAAGATAAAGACACGATAGGTGGTTGGCATCCTGTCACCTGAATCCTGCTCTTTACAAACAACAGACTAAGTATTTTTTATCTTATCAACCAATGTTCGTGATTATGATGTCATAGGCCTACTCTCACAGTAACAAGGATTTTAATGGGCAAACTTGTTCTATTTGATCTGGAGATCAAATATGTTCCGTGTCAGAGCTTTCTGTCAAAGAGCTTTAAATGCATCACATTCCACCTGTCACTTTATAAGCAGGCAGTAATGATTGGTACATTATCTATGACCTCAACGCAATTATTTGATAGATTTAAAGGTGTAAATAAAAGTATGAATGTATTGAGGTTTTGATCTTTTTTTTTCAAGTTCATGTAGTTTGCTTTCGTTTATCATTTTTATTAATAGAATTGTTTGAAAAGGAGATCAAACATTTTATTTTACAAAGATGGTGAAAAAGTCAGCACTTTCCATGGAATACATTTAGGCTTTAATATATTCTCTCTAAAGCTTCAAAACTCCCCGAGAAAGCAAGGCAGCAGAAATAAGTGTGTTTCACTGAGGAACGGATTTGTGCAACCTCAAAACAACAATGATCCCGGTTGCAAGATTTAAATGATGATTGCTGCAACTTCTTACACCAGTCAGCTGGATATATGCTCACAGAGAGATCATCCAGCATTCATGCATTCTCAAGTAACTGTCACTATTTCTTCCTCACTGATTTCTTCAGGGATAAGAGGCTGATGGAGAATGCAGATGAAAATTCAATCGATCTGAGCTGAGAAAAAAAAAGTCTATTTAATGGTCTTCACTACTGAGGCATGAATACAATGATAAAAAAAGTGACTTCTTTTTATGTGTGCTGTATTTTGATAAGCCCACTTCAAAGCTTGGTTTTGCCTGCAGGCACAAATATTGTCTTAAAAGTATCTGCTGCTAAAAGAAAAGTGCCCTGTTCCAGCCCAGCAGCTCCACCACCCTGTGGCTCCCAGGATCGTGTTGTTCCCTCAGGAAACATGCAAGTCTTCAAAAGGTAAACAGCACAAAATCCACCTTTACTTATAATGAGAAATAACATGCAACTTGTGTTTGTTTCAGATTTCTGTCATTGGATACTTTTCCAAATGAAGAAGTAACAAAAGTGTCACCCAATCAATGTTCACACAGAGAAACCTCAATTCAGCTTTATTTGCAGAGTTTGCACCAGTTTTAAAAAAGTGGATATATATATATATTCAAATCAATGAATACAAATAATTGTCTGGCTAAGGAAACCAGTGACTTGCACAGAATCTAATCTTTGATTCAATCCGCATCCTGGGCATGCATGGGGTGGCGGATGACAGTGGAAAGGGAAAAAACTACTTTTTAACAGGAAAAGATGGCCATCTGACAGAGGGGTGCTTCTTGTCCCCTCTGTCCTGTCCTCTCAACGATAGAGGGGGACAAGAAGCACCGTCATTCTAACAAAAAGGGAAACAAGTAAATTATAATAAAATAGACTTATATGGAGATTAAGAGAGAGAAATAGAGGGAATCCTATCAAAAAAGGAAAGTTTTAAGTCTAATATGGAAGGAAGAGAAAATGTCTGCTTCCTGAACCCAAACTGAGAGCTGGTTCCATGACAGAGAGGCCATACAACTGAAGGCTCTGTCTCCCAATGTGTGAAATATGGAACTATGAGATCTTTAAGATACAATGGAGCTTCGCCATGGAGGTTTTTATATCTAAGTAGGAGAATTTTAAATTCTATCCTTGATTTAACACAGAGCCAATGAAAGAAAGCCAGAAATGGAGAAATATGATCTCTGCTGACTCTCATCAGAGCCCTCGCTGCAGCATTTTTGATAAGTTGGAGGCTTTTCAGAGCATCTTTGTAACAGCCAAATAAAAGGAATCGAGGTAGTCCAATCTTGAAATGTATAGACTACTTTTTCTGCATCACTTTGAGACAGGATGTTCCCAATTTTGGCATTACAACGTACAGGCGAAAGAAGGTGGACCCAGAAACTTGTTTAATATGCGAGTCAAAGAATAGATCCCGGTCAAAAATAACTCCAAGGCTCCTCGCAGTAGTTCTGCAGAGAAGCAGAGAAGTCTCATGTTTAAACTGTCTGACTTCGTCGTCTATGCACACTATCCATATCAGCTAGGTTATTTTGTTGATGCTGATGAAGCACACTCTGTGCTTTCCCTCGGATGAGTTTTTTGAAAATGAGTTTGTGAAAGAATTTCTATTATGTTCTTGCACCAGGACCGGAGCTTTTCTTATTGTCTCAGTGGGAAAACTTTTGAAAACCTACAGAGATTTTTATTGAATTTTGAAACCAGATATTTTTTGCTTCTACCATAACATCACATAATTTTTCTGTATCACAATAACAAAAAATGATTTTTGCTGTGCGGCAGAATGTATCAGGTTTCTTTGTGTTGGGGCTCTTTCATGCAAAAATGATTCGCATGAAATCTCTAATTGCCTCAGTTAGTTAATATTATGCACATGCAGACGCACAAGCAGTTGGCTGGCCCTCTGAAGTGGAGATGATGTATGAATCTGGGGCATGTTGTGTGTGATGCTCAGTGCTGATGGGCATTGGCAATGCCACTCTGCTAAGCCCATGAGGCCTTGTGCAGAGGAGACGGGCTGCAGCTGGCCTGGATAGGATTCACCATTGGGTGTGACAGCAACCTGGAACACATGAGCCATTCAGGGACAGTTGGAGCATGCTGATAATGGTGTTGTCTTGTCCATTCTGATGTACTTTATGAAAAATGACAGTAACACTACTAGCTGGGGACTAGATACAACTATGGTCATTAAAGACTCAACTAAATACAAAAACATGTTTTGAGGCCAGATGGAACTTGATCTGGACTAAAGTTTACATATTCCAGCCTCCTCTGTATACATAGAGGACTGTTCTCAGCCAGTTCCATATTGTCTTTATTCAGCATCTAATTAAATCCCAAGAGTTGTGTGGGGTCACAGGGGTTATGCAAAGAATGAAGAAATGATTTCATGATGAGCTGTTTTTCTTGATGAATTAAAAAAGAAAACAGTTGTGTAGAATATTAAACAACAGACAGACTGACTGACTGACTGACTGACTGACTGACTGACTGACTGACTTTAAACGGCTAACAACAAAGCTGGATATCTGGGTGTAGTCATGGACTCAGACGTAGTCACATTAAGACAGTTGTGAAGTCAGCCTGTAATCACTTAAAGAACATATCAAGGATTAAAGGACTGATGTCTCCACAGGATTTAGAAAAACGTATTCATGCATTTATCTTTAGTAGACTAGACTACTGTAACGCTGTCCTTACGGGTCTCATGAAGTCCATCAGACAGCTGCAGTTAGTCCAGAATGCTGCTGCTCAAGTCCTCACTAAGACCAGGAAAGTGGATCATAT
>JAOXYM010000017.1:7415498-7426265 GCA_028567055.1 Leptatherina wallacei
AATGTTTGTATGTAAAGCACCTTGAATTGTCCTGTACATGAAATGTGCTATACAAATAAACTTGCCTTGCCTTGTGCTCATTTTTTTTTTTACCGTGCAATTAATTGACTTATTGCTTATTGCGACAGGCCTCGATGGACTGCATTGAAGTAGAAAACTGTCCAATGTACTGACAAATCAAAAGTAGAAATAGATTAAGGAAATGTAGCTGTTGTGCTTTACGAATGGGTTGTTCAAAATTACAAGGTTACTTTGACTGACCCAACACTGTAGGTGTCCTCCACTTCTTGTTGTCACCTCTGGTTGTGATGAAAACAGAGAGAGGTCAAGCACTGACCATTTAAGGAACACCACAACTGGACTTTGTATATATGCTGTGATAGAATGTGTTTGTGTACAATATGGATTTAGAAATCAATAGAAAATGGTGGGAAAGCTTTACTGCCACTTAATTTTGTTGTGGTGAACCAAAGAAAGAAGAAGAATAAAGGATAAAAAAAAAGAGAAAAGTTAACTTTCTCAGTTCAAGCAATTTAAAAACTATTTCTTGATACTTGACATGGATTGGATGGTAGTTGAACAGCCATTCCCAAAACCTCAGAGTCAACACGGATCATTACTGATACAGTTTCTTAAATGCAAGTTAAAGTTGGAAGTCCTGGAAAAATATCAAAACACAGCATCCAGAGTTCTTTTGTTATCCCAAGCTCATTCAATTTGGACTAAGGAAAAGTAGAAAAACTGTCCTGTGGTCTAATAAATGGAAATTGATGATTATTTTTGCAACTAATGGATGTCATGTGGAACCCTATTTTGAGCAACAATTGGGAAACATTTAAGTTTTGAAACAGTTTCTCTTGTCATTTCCCAAAGACCTACTGCCTGCTGATGCAGTAGGATGGAAAACTCCTGTCCAGGCTCTTTTCTTTTTTTTTGACGAAATGTTGCAGTCATCAAACTCATAACAAAGGTTGAAATAATTTTTCTCACCATTGCTTTTTATATTTGTAGCAAAGAGCTAAATCTTTCAGTCATTTCACAGGTTTTCCTTATTCCACGTGTATATTATACAGTCTGTTTCATTGGGACTCATTAATAATGGGTTTAGTTTGGTTTAATGATTCATTTGCTGTTAAGGATTAATTTGGGTGAAAAATTCAGAATTGATGGGATGTGACCCAGCTTAAAAGTGAAGGCTGATTTGGATCTGGAATGTGGATATAGGATTTGTTTTTATCTCGCCTTGGCAGAGGTATGCACTCTGGGAAGTTTGTTGGCATGAAAAACTTTAGCTTGTGTTGATGTTTGGAAATTATGAGTTCAACTGAGTTATAATTATTGAGCTGTTTGAGAAGGCAGAGGTGGGCATGAAAACATGATCACTTAGATTTCAACATGGAATGAAAAGCAGGAAATCTTAATGCAGACCCAGTTTTCAGTTAATGACATATTTATAGGAAAGAATATTTATTTAAGAAACCAGGAACATGGAACATAACCTATGAATATATGTTTTAAAGTAGATCACTTATCGGTCATTCGGTCACTTGCTTATATTGTTATTTGTTTTTTTGTTTTTATGTTTTTTTGCTCTGAAGTGGAAAAAGCTTTGAGTCTGTGACTTTCTCCTTCCCCTCATGTCTGGCATTCATTCCCTGCAGGGGTTTGCAAGGGCTAATCGCTCAAGGATGTCACTCCAGCATTCTCATAATCGATCCAAAAACGTCTCAGACCATCCAGGTGCTGGAGAGGCACAAAGCAAATGTGGTCAAGGTGAGTTTCCTAAGTTTCTTCATTAGTTTAATGACTTTTTTTCACTCGCGGGCAGCACAGAATGATTCTTTTATTTTCATTGTACTGTAACAGTGTCACAATACTGTGATCACAATTACCCAAAACTCAGTGGTGTCCATTTATACGATATTTCTCCCAGAGTCTGACACATAAGAACAAAACAAAAAGCAGCAAATATTTCTTAATTACAAGCTTGTGTTTTTCTTTAAATCTGAGTAGAACGAGGAATAAGCCATAAAATCTTTCATGTTATACATGATTAATTGACTAGTTGTTTTGTCTCTGCTGTGTAGACCACTAATACGATTTGTTATCCATCAGTAAATTAAGTTGTTGGAGGAAAGCCAAACTCCACAAAGAAAAGACTGACACTATGTAGAGCATTTTAGATTAGATTTGGCTGGAACAGTTACAGTCTGCAGCTTAGTCTGATTTAATGGAAGAAGAAAAGCAAAATAAAACATTGACACTTGTTTCACCTTATGTTTTACAGTTTTCTTCTTTTTAAGTCATCAAAGTTATTTTACTAGATGTTTAGTTATTAGAAGCAGAGATAGAGTGCACGGTTTGTTTTAAGACTACTGTGCAAATGTCTTGGGCTGCTTCTAACATTTTTGGGGGATTTTGCTTCCAAAGAGCCTTAAAATGGGATCTTGAACAATAGTTTTCAGACTTCCTGAAAGTGTGGCAACATGTTTGTTTGACCCATCAGTTATTCAAGGATAAAAAAAAAAAAAGCAACTCACGGGAGTCATGTCATACAGTAATAAATGGTAGATATGCCCCCCCCCCAAAAAAATGTGTTAATTTTTTTCCAGGTTTGGTTAAAGGACCAAATAAAGACTTCAGATTAAAAAAATGCCAAATCACACAAGCAGGTTTTTAGGGAGTGATGAATTTTCCTCACAACCTGGATCTCAATATTATTTAAGCAATGTGCGGCCATCTTGGTAGAGAACAGAATAACAGGCAGGCGACATCCAATGAAGAGCTTTGAAATGTCTTTAACGAAACCTGGAGAACTATTTCTGATGATGACCTAATGAAATTATAACAAAAGATTGCCAATGAGTGATCAGACGGCTAAAGAAAACGGCTCTAGATTTGTACAAAGTCTATTTTTACCTTATAGACTGTATTTCATTTTTGCTTGTTCATGTTTTAATAAAGTTATGCATCTGATTTCTGTTTTATGGGCAATATATAAAGAAATCAGAGGCGTCCCAGGACCTTGTATTTATTTTGCAAGTCCTTCATATGAATATCACTTATTTTGAATTTGAAAGAAATTTGTTAAAACACTTGAAGAAAAAAAAAAATTACATCTCTGTATTAATGATGGCGTTGTGTAACCTTGACTTCTCTCTGGCTCTGTCTCACTGTATATACCAGCACTCTGATAAAAGGTTGCTTCTGCACCGATGTAGAGTCCCTGTGTGTGTTTGTATGCGTGTGTTTGTGTGTTTTATAGAATAGTAAATAATGGGCAATAAATTCAACAGTGATTATCAGTGTCTGGGTTCAGTCAGAGGCTTTCATTCTTCACTCCAAAGCACACGTTAATCTTGTAAAGCACCGCGGGCACAGAAGCAGGACGTTCCTCACCTCCCAGCCTGACACAAGAAAGCTTGCTGAATAAAAGCAAGGGAAGAGGCTGCAATGGAAAGTAATTCCAAAACAAATAAGCTAATGCAGTGGTTCTCAAACTTTTTCTGCCATGCCCGCCCCCCTTTGGAGTAATAAACATTCCCAGGTCCCCCTGTCCTTGTGTATATATATTCATATATGATATCTGTTTCATTCACAGTTGTGGTGCGTTCGATTTGACCTTGAATTCAGGATTTCATATGTGTATTTTCTCAGCCACCCTCGGTGAAATTTATAATCTTTTCATTCAGAAAAATCTTACCCAAAATCTGTTGGTGACTTTCTGACGATTTATTCTGTCACATAATCTGAAGGTATTTTGTGCTTTGTGATGGTAGGTAAGATGGTCCAGGGAGAATTACTACCATAACCTGAGCTCGCCCTACTGTCTGCGGCTGGCCTCGGGAGATGCATCGGGGAAGATCATAGTGTGGGACGTGGTCAGCGGCACTGCCCACTGTGAGATCCAAGAGCACTCCAAACCTATCCAGGGTGAGAATTCTAGAGAAACCAGTCGTATAGGCTTTGACTGAATGTTTTTCAGCTAACTACAGGAGGTAGATGTATCTTGGCAGCTCTGGCAAGAACAAATGTTGAACTGTTGATCTGTTGTTGGCTGTTTGTTTTCATTAAGATGCTGTTTCTGTCACTCCTGCTGGTGCACACTAAGCCTCCATCCTCTTCATCCCTATCTTCTCCACTCCTGTCTTGCTGTCTTTCTCTGTCAGATTTGGAGTGGCTTTGGAATCAGGATGCATCTCGTGATCTCCTGTTAGCCGTTCACCCCCCCAATTACATTGTTTTGTGGAACGGAGACACAGGCACCAAGCTATGGAAGAAGAGCTATGCCGAGAACATCCTCTCCTTTTCATTTGACCCCTTTGATCCGTCTAACATGGCATGTAGGTGAATGAAAAACTGAATTTCTGACACACTCACATCTAGATTTACAGTTGTTCAACCTCAGTATGTCTGCCCTGAGCATATGCTAATATCTATTAGACTATCTTCTCTTGTGGCATAATGAACATTTTAACATTTAATAGCTAGGTTGGGGAAGGGTTTTCACATTTTATGTTTCAGACATTAGATTCAGTGCATGCTTTTGTTTACTGTTTGTATCATTTCTTTACAGTGGCAATGCAAAAATGAATTTAGATATGTATACATTTATTTGAAAAAAATCAAAGCCTTAGATATGGTATACAACAGATCAGCCTTACATGTTAGAAGTCATCTGACAGTTTCAGTACTTGCTTAATTCACCTACCTTTTATCATTAAACACTGTCTGCTTTTACATTTTCCATCATTTTTGTGGGCCTCGCAAAGAAAGCAGTAATAATAATTTGATTTAATCATCTATATGGGGTGAAATCTCCAAATTTAGACTTTTAAGGGGGAGTGGTAGCTAAGTGGTTAGAAAGGTGGACTATAGGACCCATGCATTTAAGCTAGGGAGATTTTATTTTAAGTTGCTTCTACAGCTAGAATTAAGTCCAGATGTTCGAAATTAAATGAATTAATTTGAAACTTAGGAAAACTATAAAAGGTCTAAATTTAGTGTTGACATTGTTTCTGTGGTTAATTATGTTCCTTCAATCCACAGCTGCTCTTCCTTCAGGAAACGCAGCACGTATTTGACTTTGTTTCACACATCCAGTCTAAACATTATGAATATTGCAAACACAGTTCCTACAAGGCCAAATGGATATCTACAAATCAATTGTTACAAGTACATTCCAGTGTTTTTCTTTTTTTCTTTTAAAACTGAATATGATAAGTAATTAAAGTAAGTATGGGAATTAAGTTCCATAAAATATGATATTTCCTTAAGTAACAGATCCAAAGTTGCCAACAGCATGCTCACAAATTATTGCAACAAAGCACATGCGTCATTTTTATGATCTCTCTTTCTTCTTCTGCAGTGCTGACCAGCGAAGGAATCGTCTTCATCACAGACTTCTCCCACTCTAAACCGCCAGGCAGCGCTGGCAAAAAGGTCTACATTGCCAGCCCACATGCAAGCCCAGCTCACACCAAACCTGCACCTGCTGCTGCCCCAGCTCCTACTGGTGCCAAGAAGGCCCTCAACAAAGTCAAGGTGCTCATCACCAATGAAAAACCCACGTAAGTACCCTTTTCTTCTACACTTTTATATTCTAAACATATAAATGATGAGATTAATTCAAGAAACACACAAGGTTCCGACAGGATCTGCCTGCATGCTCAATGTCACTCCACTTGGGTCGTTTACTTCGATGTAAACATGAATACGTCTGCCGTCCATGCAATAATTTTTTTTTTTTTTCATTTTTAATTTCGAATAATATTTAGGATAAGTCCTGTGGCTGTTCCATTTTGGAGTCACCACAGCTGATTAGTTGTTTCCATCTTATCCTGTCCTCCACATCATCTCTCGAATATCAGCCTCAGAAATCTCCCACAACCTGGACTGCATTTTAAATATGCTCCTTTGCAGCTTCACTCCGGTGACTGATTGAAGGACATTACTGAGAGATAAATTAGTGGAGTTTTACTAAAGATATATATATTTTTTTTAGTTTATTTTTTTGCTTCATGACCTTTAGTGAATGTCTATTTGTCAGCATTCACACATGGAATTAGTTTAGTCTGATTCATCAAAGTTTTCACACATTTGATTAGAATGTAGATTCAACAGAAGATATACTGTATGAGCACAGTAATTTACTTTTTGAATGAGCTTTCAGGCTGAATCATCCTGTCTGCATCATGAAACTTGCCTGTTTTGTTTACATGAGTTTTTGTGCTTGATCTGCAGTGTTGAACATGTTTGATCATTCAACTCATTTTACAGCTGGCTCTTTTTATTTTTATTACATTTTTTTATCATTAAAAATGTTTATTAGTCACATGTCTTAAACAATGAAGGAATTAGTAGTGAAGTCCTGCCCCTCATTTCTTTATATTTTGCTTCCAAGCAGCCAAACGTCCTTGTAATCTTTTGATGCGGTATTAAATGATAGTAATCTTTTAAAGTTTTTCTTTGGACTTTGGCTGCTTCTACGTTTTTTTCAGTCCAGTCCTGAGCATTTTTGGAGGCATGTGTTTTTTGATTCTTTAGCCATTTAGAAATGACCGATCAATTATTTGAGCATAAAAATGGCACCTAAGTCAAGTGATGAACCCATGTTGTCTACAAATATCTGAAAAGTATTTTATTACTAGCAGCAAGTTATAGAGACGCATCATTTGTTCACATGTAGTTGCTTCTACCAAAAAAAATCCCAAAGATAGCCGTGTGACAGACATAAAATAATATTGTTGCTCCAGCAATGTGATTTCCAAAAGCTGAAAAAGCATGAAGATTAAATGTCACTCCAAATATTGATTTCAAGCTTGTTGGAGTTGTACAATTATACAGAATTGTTTCTGCCTCATGCTAGATTTCCTCATATGTTTGCAAATGTTTCAGTATATCACTGCACCCACTTCCTGTTTTACTGTAATATATTTAAAAACGAGGACCGGCTCAAGAGTGTTGCACAGTACTGTGTATCTCTAGGAGTGTAAGTCTTTTATGGTGTCATGAGTTATAATTCAGAGACTTTTGATGTCAATTCTGCAAAGAGAGCAGATGTTTACTTGGGTGTGTACAAATTTACTTATTTTTAATCTGTTTTTGATTCTTTTTTTTTATTTCTAATAAAGCTGGTTTACAGTTTGAATGATAAAACTTTTACCTTTGCATCTTTTTTCACCTTTTGAAAGCTGATAAAAACAGCTTTGTTTAAAAAAAAGAAGAAGAAGAAGAAAGAAAAGAAGCCTTGCTCAGGCATATTGGCTCAGTTGTCTGGATCATAAATCTAAAGCCTTCTTTCACAAAGAAACAATGAAGGCTTCGGCCTTCGGAGATGGAACATTGATGGATTAAAAACATTTATTTTTGTGCGGTTTAGATTTGCCAGACGTTGGGTAAAGTGGTGCAGTGCACGGTGGCCGTCAGCTTGATGTTTAACTCGTTCAACTACTTTCACCTCTGGGTGATAGCTGGTTATGTGAGCCCAGGCGTTTGTGGTTTTTACGCTGTAGTTGACTTTCATTTTGCAGACTTTGAGTATAAAGCAACCTACATCCAGCTCCTTCTTTCCCAGAACCCTGTAGAATTGTAAGTGCACCTAAACACTGGTGCTTGGTGAAGAAGCATTGGCTGTGTTTCCTGCTGAAAATCTTGCTGCTCCACATTAATCAAACTACCAGCTCTGAGTGCTAATTTTAGCAACAAATGACTGCATGCAACTGCTTTAACAATGTCAGTAAGTAATGTGGAAGTAAGGGTCAGTGAATGAATCTACATTTCCCAGAAGAATGAGGAAGAATTTAATTGAGTAGTAGATTCTCCTACATGGATTTTTTAATAAATTCCCAGGAAGTAATGACTAACTGTGAACAAGGGACGAACATAAATTGCATAAAGCATTGATTTACATAAATGCTTAAACAAAGAGTTGTTTGATGTTCTGGCAGCTGAGCAGTTGTGACTGTCAAACAGGCTTATTTATAGTATCAAAGCTAGTCTCTGTGTACACCTACTATACCAGATCTAATAACAAATATCCCTTCAATCTTAAACGCCTTTAATCTCTGTCTTGCCTCTTTTGTCCTCCCCTTTTCAGACTTTGTGCTTTGCATGTGGCACCTTCCCTCCTCTCCTTTGAATCTGTGTGGAATTGCTCTGTAAAGTGCTATATTCCTTTCTTGCCTTTGGCGTGTCAGATTTTGGGTGTTTATCGTGCTCAGTAGTACAGTATCTTTCCACTTTGGCTCTTCCTGCCCGTTGTTGATAGATGGGGTTATAAACAACATGTTTCTCTCCCACACTGTTATCAGAAAGCCCTTGAATACAGAAATACATCATGGACATTGGTGTTTCATAAGGCAGCCATTAATCTAATAGTTAGCAAGCGCAGAGTGGCTCCCTTTATCAGGATGATAGAAAATAGCTTCACACTCCTCCACGCCTGTACTCTCACACACACTAACACATTTGCAAACAAGAAAGAACAATGAATTATTTACTAAGACAGCAAAGTAGTAATTCATGTACTCAGATATTGGTTCATTTTCAGTAGATTTATTTGACACCCATGGTTGCTATGGTAGCAGCTAATTTAAATACTATAGGTCCCAAAATTGCACAGGCAGCAAGGTTGTTCTTAGCAGCTAATTTGCCAGAAACACAAAAATCTGTTTTACTCCTTCATCCTGATTTTGCGTGCAGTGAAGACATTTTAGCCTGCTTTCTCTTCCTCTGTAGACTTCAGTGAGCAGGTAACACTTTGATTCAGCTCAGCAACTCCTAAAGGTTCCCATATTCAGTCCATTTTATCTGTTTCGCTTTCCCCCGGATGATAATGATCTCCATTGTGTTATAAAGTTTGTCTCTTCTTTATTTGATCTCACCATGACCAAGGGGGATGAAGCTGTTGCCTTGACTTATGGCCACAGACCTGCTCATAGATCCTGTGAAAATCCACCCTTTATTCCCTGTTGTCAGAATTTCAAAGTATTTGTGACAGCTTTGTTTTTATTTGGAGACATCAACCCTGGTAGCTGTCATGGATAACTGTGTTTTTCATTAATTTAAAATACTTAAAAGGAGTTGCAGTGAATGAACAGATCAGCCTTACATGTTAGAAGTCTTCTGACAGTTTCAGTACTTGCTTAATTCACCTACCTTTTATCATTAAACACTGTCTGCTTTTACATTTTCCATAATTTTTGTGGGCAGAAAGCAGTAATAATAATTTGATTTAATTATCTATATGAGGTGAAATCTCCAAATTAAGACTTTTAAGGGGGAGTGGTAGCTAAGTGGTTAGAAAGGTGGACTTGTGTCTAGAGGACCCATGCTAAAGTCTCTTGACTGATGATATAAGTGAACCCCTGAGGGCCCTTGAGCAAGGCCCTTAACCCTCCCCTGACTACCTCCCAGGCGCCAAAGCAGGGCAGCTCACTGTCTACAACCATTTCTCAGGAATGGCAGTGTGAGGAAGCAGAGTCGGGGGACCCGGGGGTGGGCTCTCCTATCTCTCGGGTTAAGGTCGCTGAGGTGGTTAAAAAGCTCCTCGATGGCAGGGCCCCAGGGGTGGATGAGATCCGCCTGGGGTTTCTTAAGGCTCTGGATGCTGTGGAGCTGTCCTGGCTGACACACCTCTACAGCATCGCATGGACATCGGGAACAGTGCCTCTGGATTGGCAGATTGTGGTGGTGGACCCTCTCTTCAAGAAGGCGGACCGGAGGGTGTTCTCCAACTACAGAGGGATCACACTCCTTAGCCTCCATGGTAAGGTCTATTTAGGGGTCCTGGAGAGGAGGGTCCGTCAGATAGTTAAGTCTCGGATTGAGGAGGAGCAGTGTGGTTTTCATCCAGTTCGTGGACCAGTGGACCAGCTCTGTACCCTCCTCAGGGTCTTGGAGGGGGCATGAGAATTTGCCCAACCAGTCTACATGTGCTTCGTGGACTTTGAGAAGGCTTTCAACCGGGAGTATGGAGTTCCGGACCCCCTTGTACGAGCTGTCCTGTCCCTGTACGACCGGTGTCAGAGCTTAGTCCGCATTGCCGGCAGTAAGTCGGACTCATTTCCGGTGAGGGTTGGACTCCGCCAAGGTTGCCCTTTGTCACAGATTCTGTTCATAATGTTTATGGACAGAATTTCTAGGTGCAGCCGAGGTGTTGAGGGGATCCAGTTTGGTGGCCTCAGGATCGGGTCTATGCTCTTTACAGATGATGTGGTTCTGTTGGCTTCATCAGGACATGATCATCTGCAAAAAGCAGACCCCCGCGACCCGATTCCAGAGGAGCGGCAAAAGATGGATGGATGGATTGTAGTGTGTAACTCTGTGGGGCGAATTTTGATTGAAAGCTTACCCTTCGGGTGATCTATGGAAGTTTTCCAGGCATTTATATCCCGTTCAGGTGCTTTACAATCCAGCTGTAAAATGTAGTGTTTATGTTGAAACTCTATACGGTAAATTCCCAATGAGTGATCCATGATACCGCCATTATTTCTATATTATATATATATTCTATTTTATTCTATATTCTATATTATATATATATATATATTATATCAGGGTCACAGAGACTGTCGATGTTTTTAAAAAGAGGCTCAAAACCCACTTTTTAGCTTAGCTTTTAATTGAATTCTAATTTTTTTTATTATTTTTTTATTTAGTTTTTAATTTACATCTTTGTTCTTATCTGTTTTTTATGTAGTACTATTTATGTATTTACATATTATTCATTTTTGATTTTATTGTTCTTATTGCTGCTTTTATTTT
>JAOXYM010000017.1:7438089-7463383 GCA_028567055.1 Leptatherina wallacei
AAAAAAGTTACCTGAGATTAAAGAAAAATAAGTGTTGTTAAACAATTAGCTGTAAATTAATCGAAATCGAATCGAATCGAAAAAATTCGAAATCGAATCGAAATAGACTACTGTGAATCGAATCAAATCGATTCAGGGAATTAGTGATGATACCCAGCCCTAGACAGCATTGTTGTTTTTTAAACCATAAGAGTTCATCTGGAGTATATGTTAAAATGTTCCAGCGAGTTTTCAGTTTTGCTGCCTACAGGCACGATTATTTATTGTTGTAGCATTCCTGCAAGCATGAGCTCATCTGATTTCTGATGTCAGTTCAATGAAATGACAAAAGACAAAAAGCTTAATAATAAATGAGTACACACTTTGTCACTGAGTGTAAGTTACTGTGGATCTTTTAGTTGGGTTTGTGTAATGAAATATTATTTTTTTCATGTGTTTTTACCAGAAATAGATCTCTGCTTAATGTTATTTTGTTCTACTGAAGAATTTAAAAAAAAAAAAAACTAGTTTAACCTTTGCTTTTTGCTGTTACAAGTTACATACTGTAAATTATGTTTGAGTTTATATCCCTTACACAATAGACATGCACACAGAGCTTTGAGCTGGAACTGTTTGACATGTGTTCTGCAGCAGTGCTTTAGGAATGAAACCCTTTTCTGTGTCACTGTTGAAATTTTCACTTCCCTAGTAATGAGGCTAAGGTTTGATACTGTGACAGGTGTTCTTTTGCGTGTGTTGACATGTGTCACATCCCCCTGTTTAAAATAATCATGCACCTGATCTGCAAACACCGAGTGATCATGGATGAGCACTTGTCAGATTCAGCCCAATTTCTTGCTGTTGATTCCAGTCTGCATTGGGTTTCTCCCTAATGTGTATCTGATTTGAAAAGGGAAATAACACGGAGATGCAGATATGAAACATCAGACAGAGAAACAGCAAAGAAACACAGAGATTTTTTTTCCCCAAAATCCAGTAGCTGCAAATATTGTGAGTTATGGGCCTTTTGCTGATGGTGTGAAACCACTGGTGGTTGAAATTACCCCCACAGTTTTATTACAGCTGGACAAAAGATTCAGACTCGCACATCCCTGCTTTGTCTATTTCTGTCTCTTACTACCCTTACAGTATGTGAGACTCTTGCTCTTAGCCTCCAAGGGAAGGTTAAAGAACCTGTGGTGCTAGCCAGCTGCTCCCCGGTCTTCTGTTTAAAACACTGTAATCTGTGGGAAACCTGACAGCTCCATTTTGGAGATGGGTAGAAGCTGCACAGCCCAACTTTTAACTGACATGTGCACTAACACTGACAGACTGACACCATTCCTGATTATCTGATGTTTATGTGCCTAATTTATTGTCAGGCACCCGTGTTTTGCTGCATGGTTTGTAGTGGAAACTAAAATAGCACCGAGGGCAGAATAAATGGTGAACACCAGCCATGAATATATCAAAAAGTAGGAAATGAAAGCCGACATACTCACGGTGAAGGAAGCTGAGGCTTATATGAAATGTGCTATACAAATAAACTTACCTTGCCATAAACCTTTTTTTTTTTAAAAACAACCCAAAAAAACAAGAACAAATCAATTAGTATAAAAATAGATTTTTATTTTCAGCTCTAGCGGTCTGCTCAGGGGAATATCAGTTATATTTGCAGTCAAAAAAATAATCTATTCAAACCCTTTGCTTTGCAGTTTACATAATCATTTGCCTCTTCGTATTTATTTATTAATTTTTTTGTTAGGTTCAACCAAGGATAGCCCAAATTTGTCAGCTAAAGTAAGTGTCAAAACATATTGGTTTATGGATTAGGACGAAAATTCATTTCAAAGCACCACATGATGCAGTAATAAGATTTCTATCATCTGGAGAAGGACTTCTGGTGCCCTGAAGGACTTCATAAAAACAGCCATTTATTTGATGAAGTCAGATGAAAATCTCTCCAACTACGGTATTTGGATGATTAAACATGATTTATAGATCAGGCTCATTTAACTTCAAATAAAGAAATAAAAACTATATTGAAATACCAAGTCACAGCTTTAATCAGTATTCTTATCAGTTTTACCAAAACTATATGTGTAATCATTTGAGGCATTGTTCCATTAAAAAAAAAAAAAAAGAATCATTACAGTATATATAAATAAATATATTCTGTAGCCTTGGCCATCTTGTTTGTTGTGCTGGTTCCGTCTTTGTCAGAGGAATGCAACTTAATCATGTTGAGATAATGACTCATCCCTCTTTGGTTGCCTGAAACACATGATTTTTGCCTCAATATGAGCACACAGAATACTCCTGTGTGTCTCTGCAGTGATCCAGCTGAGTTTGATGAGCTGAGAATGTGAAATATGAGAACCTTAAACAAAACTATCACAATTTGATGACAACTCCACTTAATCTGCTCTGTTGCATGTCGATTACTTCTGACTCCATTCATTTTTACTGCGTAGCCATCAAGAAAGAAGACTAACGGCTAAGAATAAGATGAGATTTGACCAGACCGATACTGCTCATTATTTTTATTTATGTGTTCTTTTGTTAATGTTTGTGTATATGCGTGGAGTTGACTTCAGAGTTCAGTGTGGAGTTCACAGGGGATCGAACTTCTGGCCTGATGGAAGAAGAAAACTCCACCAACTGAGTCATCCCGCTTTGAAGCTTATTGCTTTAAAGACAAAAGAGAGAGACAGGAAGAAAGAACTGTGGGAGGGAGAGAGGAAAGTCACAAACTTGTTGATGACAGCTCATTTATGTTTTTTTGTAGTTTGGAAAATATTCTGAGAAACATTTGAAAAAATTGATACTTTCTTAGGAAATTCTCCGAGTTTCTGATTGTGTCAAACGTTACTTTCAGAATTTAATCAGGTGGTTTTGGTGAATATGTGGAATTTTCAGACTGTGAGCTGAACGGCACGGAGTTTGATGTGCTGAATCTACACGATCTGAACTCTGCAGTGACAGCAAACACACCGGCAGCGTCACAACGACACTTTGCCTCTCTGATCCTGCTGAAGGCTAGATGCTGCTAAGTAACTGTGTTAACTGCCCTCTCGTCTTTTTGCGTAACTCATATTTTGTTTGTACTGCTCTCTTTCTGCCTCCTCTCTTTAGGCACCAGTAATGGATCCGTACTGGTCTACAACCTGACCAGTGGTCTTCTGCACAAAGAACTCAGTGTTCATTCCTGTGAAGTCCGGTAAGATTTTTTTTACAACTACAAAACTTTTCCACTCCAGGTATCCCCAAGCCCCCTCCCGTCTAAATCCACACTTTAGCGAACAAGTGCATGTGCTGATTGTGCTCTTTGGATGATATACTTGGTAGACAGCGCGTCAGATAAATCCCAGCAGCCAGTCAGCTTGTGGCGAATTGATTTTCTGTTGATTATTTTCAGCCTCATTAGAGTTTGTAGAGGCAATATGCAATCACACAGTAAATGTAATGTGTTAGCCATCGTGTGTTAAGGAGAAATAATTGCCCATTTTGTTTTATGGTGGATTTTATCTGAACTCCTTGAGCCAATCTTTGAAATTTTCAGGTAAAAAGGAAATGAGCACCACAAGAGCAAAAGCAATGAATCCACAAATATTAGATTTGAATGGTATTAATACAGAATATTAAGATTGTCATGGTTTATTATACACTATAGAAAGCAAGTGAATTTGAAAATATCAGCTTCAGCTTGTTTTAGTTTAACTTTTTCAAAAAGCCCAGATGCTCTGGTAATAATAGTATCTAAATGAAAAACAAAATCCTGAAGACTACATTTATAATTCTAAATGATCATTTGGCTGTTGGTTATGTTGTTTTGACCTGGGTCAACAGCCATTACTCCTATCATTAATCTGAAGGAAACTAAATCAAAAAGCCAAATTAACCATTCAAAGCATGAGGTGTAGAAATCAAAAGCGTTGTTGCGTTGTGTATAGTCATCATTATAAAGATGTTAGTGTTACCTGGCATACATTGTCTCCTGCTTACCAAAATGTGTGTAAACGGGTGGCTACAGGTGATGTTCAAACATGGCTGTCTTTACATTGTCCAGCCTTAACGGGAGAAAACATCTTCCTGAAATTCTGCTTCTGCTATGTGGACATGGATGATTATAATTTTCGGAGCGCTAGGCTACTACTTGGAGGAGCCATGGTGGCTGATTGTTGGAACGGAGTTTCAGGAGTGTAATAAAGCTTGAAAGCTTTGCAGGACTTGACTTTCTCTAAGAGATTATAGACCTTGATGAAAGTCATCTGTGAGGTCAGATATCCTGAGATGCCTAAAGTGTTCTTACCTGCCCTTCTTTTTATTTTCTGGTCATTTGAAAATTATATAAAACTAAAATAATACAATTTCCTTGCTATGAAAATCCTATTTATGACAGGGGTGTTTCATATTTTTATGAAAATGTGTTGTGTTAATATTTCATCGCCACGGCCTTGTGCATAAAAATTACCAGCCTCAATCATGCAATAATTTGATCTGCAAGTATTTGTTTTTCTTGTTGTCCTTGGTGTAGGCTTGCTACAGAGGTTGTGATTGTAAGTTCAGTATCTTTTCTGTCAAGACAACAGAAATTTTCAGTTATCACAGCAATAATGGAAATCAAGAGACAACAAAGCAATGCATCATTTTCTGTTTTCTATGTCTTGTGTGCATGCTCAAATAGGGATGTCCCAGTCATGAAAATGTCTATGAAGTTAACTTGTCATACAAATAACTGAATGTAATTGTCTTCTTTTGTTCATCTTATACCAATATTATCATTTTGTAATATTATTAAATACACATAAAATGTAGTTTAATAATAATGTATTTGCATTTTAAGCTTTATGGATAGGAATTGCACTTGGTAGTATAGGTGTGCCATCTTGGGTACCTCGCGATTTGATTTGATTACAATTCAGGGTGCTTTGATTTGATGATTGAACGATTATCAGGATTTTCAATTCATCTTTTTTCCCCATTCAGGTTTTTTTTTCTCACTCAATGACTCCATTCAGTATCCATTTATTCAAGTAAACAAACAAACTAATCTCCACTCTCCTTTATTTATTTCCAACCATTAGTAAATCAAACATGTTTTTCATATTGTGTTCATATTTTTCCATGAAATCTACAGGAAGAATGTGTTTGCAACACCCAGCGGCTTATTCTCCTCCTCTAACCTGGGGTGGGAACTCATGTTTGTAGTATTAGTATTATGGCACGATTAAAAAAATTTTTTAATTGCGATTAATCGCAAAAGTGTCTTGAGTTAACTCTCGAATAATCCCATATTAATCACAGAATTTTTAAAAATCTTTTTTTATTTTTGTTTTATCTATTTTGTTATATTTTTTAACAGGACATTTATCTGCTGTTAGGAAGCCCACATAGATTCTAAACCAATAATTAATCCTGATTTATTTCTTAATATTGTAGTTGTCCTTGTGTGAGGTACATTGTTAGTGTTGTGATTTTACGAGCTACCTTGAATGCAGCACAGCTGTGAGCTGCCTGTCACCATAAGTTTAAGTTTTAATTTTCTATTCCTCGACCCGTGGCTGATTTAAGGCGCCTTCTCCTGCATTATTTGGAGAACATGGTTTATAAATTACCTTAGTCTTGTCCAGAAAACCATCTTGCAGAACTTTAAAGCTGAACTTTCCATGTAAATGATCCATTCACTGTCCTTTTATGCTTCGGAGCCATAACCTGCTTTCTACAACACTTCCTGAAATTATGCTGACGGTGCGTGCGTTATTAACAAGTTAACTTTGACAGCCCTAATTACTATTATATTTTAGTTTAGTTTTAAACGACGTACATATTGAGTAACTCTTGTCCAGTTCTCATGTCCATAAAAACCAAAATTTTTCCAAACGTTAGCCTTCAAACCTGATGAGTAAATCTCACGATAAGTAACAGTGGCTAAAAGGCTAGCTGCCGCCTTCTTGGTATCTCTGTTGTTTACTGTTTGTCGCACGGACACTTTAGTGGGACGGACTTCCGATCCATCCCCCTCAAGTGTCCAGGTGGCACCAGCAACTTTTATTTTTCCTGCCACACTTTAGAGCTGTATTACTGTCATTTAATTATTTAGGAAAATACTCATTTTTAAACATTTATGAATCGCTATTGAATCAGCCCATGCCACATCGCCATGAATCGATTAAATAGTGAATCAGCTCACCCCTACTAGGTAGATGAATAATACCTGTCCAGACTTGGTGACTTGGGTCAGGTGGAAGATCTGTAAATAGCTATTTAGATAAACTAATGTAATGCCTTTGACTAACACATCTTTTCTGCAAATCCACAAAATATTGCCAACTTTTTTTTATTAGCCTAGAATATAAAATGTGCTAACAGTCAAACTGTGCTGTTGTGCCTCAGGAGATTATGTGACAACGTGATGTGATTAAATGCATGTAATTAAATTTCAATCTGTGGAAAAAGTAGGTTTAATTTTGTATATGGCAGCTGTAACATTAAAGTTAATTTGTAATGTTATATAAAACACAAACTGAATTACTATGTCACCCTACACTGCAACTTTTTTTGTTCGTTTAAAGCGGGAATCAGTGAATTGCACAGTTACAAAAATGAACCATACTCTGACATTTGTTTGTATAACAGAGGTTTAGAAGTGCCTCCTTTTTTGCCTGCAGCTGTCAAAGGTGGTATCATACACATTTTTATTTAATCATATAAATTATCAATTATAAAATGACAAATCAAAAGCAATCTTTTTTTCTATAATTACATAACAGAACAAAAGAAATGTAGATGTATTTAAAAAAACAAAAATGCATGCAAACATCATCGTAATAACATCTTATCGTCAAAGAGCCATCTTTATTTACAATATATGGCCTACACTGAAAAGGAAAATGGCCACAATGATGTAGTGCTTTCTGAATGCCCCACAATGCAACTGCTGAACATAAACAAAACGCAAGCTGAGCTTCATTAGTTAGTATTCTTTAATGAGCTGAAAACCTTTTCACCAGAATTAATTAAACACAAGATTGAATCAATTAATGCTGTTAAGAGACAGATTGGAGGCAAACACCATCCATTCAAGCAGAGCCGGTCTCTATTTTAATGAGAGAAGTTGGTATCCACAAATGCAAAACTCAAACTTTAATGAGTTGTGGTACACAAGCAGCAGTTACTTAAAATGGTTATACATACAATGGATATAAAAAAAAGTGAACATGCCTCTGTTAAAATGCCATTATTTTGTGAATGACACCACATTAAATCATTTCGAAACTTTTCCCACCTTTTATGCGACTCATAACCTGTATAATTTAATTGAAAACACAAAAGAAAAAAAGCTTGTTGCATATGCACACCCTTAAAATAATAGATTGTTGAAGAAGATTTTTATTGAACTGCAATTAAGTAATATATGTGCATCCTATCCTACTTAAAACAGATTTGGAATATGTTGTCCCAGTTATTGTATCGGTTAATTATATCAGTGGAATGGCCAATAATCAATATTTAATTGTGAAGTTGATATCGGCTGATATCAGTATCGTGCCAATAACATCTTGCATCTGGTTATATTGTATTTTGGATGTATGCTTGCGTGGAGTCGTTATTGTGTGGAAAGGTGAAACATGGTCTTGAACACTGACCTCCTACTATCACTCATTGGCCGAATATCTACAGTCAAAATGAAAATATCACAAGTCAACTATCTGTTCTCCAGTCCTCTCAATAATACCAACAGACAACTGGTTTAAATAAAGTAATTCAATGATCTCACAGATGTACTGGCAAAGCAAAAAACAAAAAATCTTACTGGCTACATCACAGAAACAGAAATCATTAGAGAGAGTAGAACCACCCAGTTTTCATCTTAATCTTCAATATTTAGTAAAATCGATTCAAAAAGATGTTCACAACATCTCATGGATAGAACTGGTACTAAATCAGTGCATAAATACTTCACTGTCAGACTAACCCTTCTTACTTACTTCAAGTAAAAAAACTGCTGCAAAAACATCCCAATCAACTCAACTCTGACAGCTTGGTGGGAAATAAATAAAATGCCAAAATCCTCATTAGCACCTTGTAAATACAAATCAATTTAGCAGAATTCAGATTTTCAACTTCACAACAACCCCAGCCAATTTACCAGATGGCAGCACAAGGGAATCACTCACCTCCCGCATTTATTTCAAAACAACCAGTTTATATCATTTCATACACTAATCCAGAAGTTTGGAGTTGGGGAAGAACAATTTCTACTTTACCAACCATCAAACACTATAATTACTGTAAATCAACGTTAAATATCACTAAATAACCCATTGCAACCTTCCAGACTGTTTGAAGAAATAATTAAAATGACAAACCTAGAAAATTATTATTGAAACTTCCTAACCTCATATCCAACTCAGACACTTTAACAACCCTCCCAACAGCCAAATGGGAAAATGATGTCATGTTTTTTCCCCAACCTCAACTCCTGGATAAAAATCTGTGATAATGTTTTCTCCATGCCTAGTAATACAAATTTACAGCTCATACGGTACAAAAGTATGCACAGGTCTCGCATCACACTGAGGAAAATGTTTAAAATGGGATTAGCATACATGCTCACAGTGGACTTTGGGTAGATGGTTGCTTTCACGCCACTTGGACCTGCTCACCCATTCACTCTTTCTGGACAACAGTAATTGAGAAGCAGAATCCCTCACTCACCATCACTTTGTTTACTCAGTTATCTCACAGAAGTTGACAATCTTCCGAACAAACAAACATTTTCTTCCCATTACCAAGAAAACTTCTTCTAAACTGGAAATCCAAAAACTCAAATCAGTGACATTAGGCTAACCTTCTCATAGAACACACATCCCACTGGAGAACAACACATTCATTCACAATAATGATAATAATATATCTGTCTTCATTGACATCTGGAATCCATTCATTACCACAAAACTACATACTTAATGTGTAAAAATAGAAAATTATTAATATTAGATAAATTCTTAAAATGTATAATATTATCATTGTTATCATATTTACTATGATCGTTCCACTAATAATATTGCTTTGTTATAACATTGCTGCTTCTTCTTTTTCTTCTTCTAATTCACAGATTAGAGACTGTATTTCATTTATGTCTATTTATTTTCATCTTTTTCTTTCGCTTTTGTCATTTTTTTAAAGCAATGTAATTACCTGTCCCCTTTTTTGTTTTTTCTTTTGTCCTTCTGTATGGAGGCATAACTCATCAAATCTTGACAACCTGTGTTCAGCTAAAGTCTCAGTTCTAGCTGAGTAGTAACCCCAAATCCTAATATTACCACCACCATGCTTTACTGTGGGGGTATGGTGTTGTGTTTGGTGCAAAGTCTCCCCGACCAGTTTTTGTCTGGTCTTTTCATCAGTTTTTATTGAGGGGGGTGCGACCAGTTCTTTGAAATGTCAACAAAAAAAAATTTGACTCTTTTTATATTCACTGTATGTCTGATTTAAGCCTTTAAAGCCCAACCCCAAAATACTGGGTAGAAAAGTCACATTTTTTTAATCTGAAGTATTTATTTTGCCCATAAATTGTGGAAAAAAATAAACTTTTATTATTAATTTTGTTTGGTATATTTACCATTTATTACCGTGTGGCATGTCAAAATTATTGTAGGGTAGTCCTATGCTTCCTGGTATCCATTAGGGGGCAGAAAACAAGTATGATATTATATACTGCAGGGTTTTGAGCAAAGTTTTTACCATAAAGTAATGCAAAATGTCTCAGAAACTGTACCAAATATATGTTTGGCTTTATAGGGTTAAGAGAATAAAACTAATATGGCTTTTACTGCCTGGTTACTGGTATCTGAATTTGTTTTACAGCTTGAACTTAACATCCATCTCATCACCTGCATATGACCTTCATACTTTACCTTGTTTTACACTCTACATACACTGTTCTATTTGATGTTTAAGGGATCTTATACTTGGCATCAAAATGTAGTTTTTGTTGAATGTTTGTTTTGGTGTTTTATATGAAATACAGCACCAAAATCAGAAATTAAAAAAGAAAAAAAAAGTATTTAGTAACAGAAATACACTCAACTAGACATATACATCAAATGTATACTATCAGATTAAATCTTGAACCTGAACGCATCTTCATAGGTGTTTTTTCTTCTTCTCTATCTTCTGTTTAAAACTAATTTATAATGCTCCCTGTTTTCATACGTATAAAGAACAGAAGTGCTTTATAATAATGAGCCAGGCTACCCTTGCCCCTGTACAGCCATGCCAAAGGAGTCTGGGCTTCTTAGCATCTAATTTGCATTTAGTGGGAAAATCGACTAATTAATCATGTGGCTGTTTACTACCCCATTATGGTGGAGGTTGTGTGCTCCCTAAGCTAGGCTGGCTTCTCAAAAATATTCATATCTCAGACTTACTAGCTTGCTCTGTGGTGCAGTGTTGACCTCCCCAATGAACAATGAAGAAGTTTGAAGGATATGGCTTCCCATACATCTTGCTAAGATGTTATTGAAGATTATGTGACAGCAATGGTTGCAGGTATTGTCTTGCAAAGCTATTTTTGATTGCAATCTCTTAAAATATTTGTGGGGATTTCTTCCACAGGGGGATTGAATGGATAAGTCTCACCAGTTTCCTGTCTTTTGCCACTTCTGCTCCCAACAACATGGGCCTGGTGCGGAATGAACTGCAGCATGTCGACCTGCCTACCGGTGAGAGCCACACACGTCATTTTCTCTCCCAATTTTGTGAGGACACTCCCTAGCCCCTCACTCTAACCATATTACAGCTATGTAACAACAATGGACACTTGGGTCTTTTTCATTTTGTTTTTTGTTTTTGTCTGTGCCGTTCTCAAAGAGACCCTTGTTGCTCCTCTCAAGGGAACACTTACACACTCTCCAAATTACAATAGCAACCAAGCAGTATTGGGGTAACACTGAGGGAGGCCTAGCTCTGAAAATCAGACCCTATCGTGAGTTTCTGTGTGATTATAGAAGTGCTGCATCAGCAGAGCAAAGTGTGTTTCTACCCTTTCCAGGAGGTTCAAATATATAGCTGCCTCCTTTCTGTGCCAAAAACGGCAGGATTTCAGAGGAACCTGAGGGTTAAGTAATGAGTTTTCAGGAAACTATAGTTAGAGGTTAGTTTCTACATGTTTAACAGTGTTGCATATCAACCATATTTGCTCTTTTGTCATTTACAAATCTCCCTATTTGAACAGTGTTTTTGGCTTAGTAATTTTACAAAGGCGTTAAAGCTGTTTACTTATATAAAGTTTTGGCTTCATTTGAATCATGCAGTGCTGAGTCATATCTACAGTGCATCTTAAGCACCGGTGTCATAAAAATTTACAATCCATAGAATCAGCTTTAGTTACCCTGCCACACACTGTTCAACGGTGTGTTAGCTTTAGCTTTTACCTTTAGGGAATGTCATGTTGTGCCTCAGTTATCTATTGGACGTTTTAGAATCAAACTACTGTCAGATGTTTTTCTTTTTCTAACAAATACTTTTAGGTGCTGGGTTGATCGGCTGTAGATGCTATTTAGAAATGTTGTCATCTAATCTAGTTTATTAAAGATATTTATACTTCCTTTTTCGTTTAAATGAGTTAAAGTGACAGATCCCTCAAAGTGGTAGCAGCTCCTGTTGTAAACTTGCAGGCTGTGCAGATCTCACTGCTTCAGCTCACATCTCTGATGCACACATAAGTGCCTGTGTGGTTTGGGTCACAACAATTTGGGAAAGACTTTTTGTTTTGCTGTTTAACAGAAAAGATCAATATCGGTTGTATCTGCCTGTTCAGCGCGGAGGTGAAATTGCTTTAGGATGTGTTTAGTGTTGCATAGCACTGGGAGGAAAACAGCCGCAGGATGTAGCAGTTCCTGTCAAAACTCAAAGACAAACCTTCAGCAACTCAAAAGATCTCTTATTTGAAGGACTCAACTAAAGTACATGCAAATCGAACTTAGATATTATGATTTTATGTTTTTAATAGTACAGGTTTTTACAGATGAAGTCAGTTCCTAACTGTGAATATACCGATACCTAACTATTTCTATCCATCACCTTCTACCTAATGTATTCTACCCACTAAAAGGCAAATGTGTTCTCTTTAGTGATATATTATATAGTAATTTGTGTCATATAATGTTAGATGTTAATCCAGCTTCTAAATCAAGCTACTTTGGAACAGATTTACATTGTTTTCTTTCTGTTTCTTGAGCAAATTTGCGATTCTTATGTTCACATTATTGATTCAGGGAACGTGAACATATTTCTGCATAAACAAGTTTCCAAAATGAACAGTACAAGAATCCTGAAATGTTTTTGTTCTTGAATCATACGACTGTTTCACTAAGGCACCTTATGCCCTTTACAGCTATATTAGTTTGTAATGAGATTTAAGGCTCTGGGGTGGAAAAATCATCTCTCTAACTTCATTTACAGAATGGTGATTATTCTTGGCTTTAACAGAAATTACAACTGTGCCTCTGAACACATTTTCTTTATTTGCAAAATGACCTTTTTTTTTCTCCTAAGGCGCAATAAGTAAGAAGAGGAAGTTTGCATGGCTCCAATATGTAGAATCCACAGATATTTGTGCATTATTAATACATGCAGAATTATGAGAGGTGTCAGTAGATAATGATTTAGAGCCTTCTTTCTAATAAACCTCCACAGCTAAGAAACATTATGAGGTTGTAGCCTTATTTGAGAGAGGAAATTTTCCCCTTTTTATTGTCGTACAGTACTTGGGAGTAACATGGGTTTGTTTTTGTGGCTTCACATTGTAGATGTGATTACAGCCTGGGGAGGATGTTTATCTGAAGAAGAGATGCCTTAATTGATGCTCTGTAATCAGGACATGTGACCACTCCCACTGCGTTAAAGTAAGGAAACAAGAGAGGAAAATTACGAACAGTACTTCATTAGCCTCAAGTGCACCACAGGTCTCCACAGTTTTCCTTCCACCATATGCTCAACTGTTCTGTTCCCTCCTGTGTGCTCCAGCTACCGTCAACTTTGCAGGTCACTCCCAATCTAAACCACCACAGGCAGCTCTAAGACTTGTACATTTTAAGCAGGTCGCTTTCCCCAACTGTCCTTTGCTAAATCAGATCAGCACTTCGTTGGGCTAATGTGATGGCAGACACCTGAAGGGCATTCTTGTTTTCTTGAAAGGGCTGCCTCGATGCTTTGCATAATTTTCACTCTCGTTGGTGGAAAGTTGCCAGTGAAAAGAAGCTATTGCAGCAGGTGGTGAGAAGTTGTTGCAGTTTTTTCTTTTCTTTCCCGGCTCTAACAGACAATATAAAACCGGGATAAGCTGACACCGTGAGATGAATCTGTGATTTTACAACTGTGAGGAAACATAACGCTTTCCGTCTTCCATCAGCACCTCTTCTCTTTCACACTCTTTGTCTCCTTCTCTCTGTTTGTTGTGTTTTTTTAGGCAGATGCTTTGCATTCAGGGGTGAGCGAGGAAATGACGAGCCACCCATTGAGATGATTAAAGTGTCTCACCTCAAGTAAGTTGCCAACTCTTTCCACCCTCTGCAAAGCAAAATATCAACCGACAGATGCTTCAGTTACATAGCCCTTTAAATACACCATATATAGCAGCACAGACACATTTGTCATCTGGGAAGCTCTTTGTTACTTATGTTTCCAGTCATCTAATTCATATTTGAAAAATCAGACATAATAAGTAGAGGAAATTGGAAATTTACATAAGAACTTAAAATCTTTAATGAGGTAATGCATTTATTGATTTGACTCTGAGACCTTTTAAGAATAAAAGAGCATCCATATAGTAATTGTCACACACTTTTTGAGAGTTAAAACTATTATGAAGGTCATAAGGTAGCACTTTTGTTTATTCTCTATGCCTGACAGCATTTTTTTAATCTTCCATCGTTTCGAAGACATGTTTTCAGCTTTGTGTATATATTAAAAGATAGAATTATGTTGATATTACATAATGACTGAGGTTATCACCCTGCAATATTTTGCTCACATTTAATGTTTTTCTTTGTTGTTAATGATAAGAATTACATAAACCCTGACCATTAATCTGATAAATTACATCTAAGCTGATAGTGTGTGAACAATTGATACTTTAAATAGAAAGAATACTTAAAATTTTGTTCTGAACTTTGTGAAATTTCCACACAAAAGGTGTACTTATGACTTTCAAATCTTCACAAAGGATAAACTTCCTCTTCCTCAGTCACAGTAGGTTTTACTCTAGTCGTCATTTGACCAAACATGTCTGGCATGGACGGATGTAAACCCATACAAATCAAAGTTTGAATTAAATAGCAACTATGGCTCGGCTGCAGTGGAGTCAAGGAGATTCTGCATTTCCAGAAATGGTTAACTCTTGTGTATGTGGGGGTTGTTCAAACTCCAGTTTGTCTGGACATTGTACATAGATTTCCAGCACAGAAAAAAAAAATTGGGGGGGCTTGCGGGAGATTTGTGCAGGTGAAAAGGCAGGATTTCACCAGGGTTTCAGCCAACTCTGTGGTTCTTGGTGCATACTTCCGTGAGAGCGATTACATCGAAAGTGACCTGATTGAACACAAATGGGCGTTCAAAACACAGGAGAAAATTAGGCTGAAACCCACTAGAGTGCCGACATTACACAGCCGAGGGGAAGAACAACACAGACGGGAAGCGGCAGCGGCAGCAACATTAACAATGGCAACTTCTTCCTGCAGAAGATGAAATAACAGAGCTTCATGCTGGTGTTACACCAAAATCTGTGACCCGTCAGAAACTGTGACTGCAGTGGCGATAGTGAGTTTTTTCCTGTATTACCATCCTAATAGACGTGAGAAGAAAAGTATTTACGGAAAACTATGAAGAACCAACGCATTTCATTTCTCATCTGTGGATGTAAAGCAGCCGACATCGTTAAATATTTCATTATCAGCTAACTGATTGTGTTTCAGGTGTGATATTATTCAACAGGAAGAGGCCCTCACTATAGTAACCAAACAGTTTCCCATAGGTTACTATGGGTTATGGAATATCTCTATGTATTTAATTATGTTTTGAGCTGAGCAGTATTTGATAGACTGGCACAATGTATGCCGATGTGTTGTCGTCAAACAATTTATAACAAAGCTTTTTTTTTTTTTAAAAAGGTAAATGCTTTACAATTTTTTTCAGATGCATGAGAATTTAACATGGCCAGTTTATCAGGTGTATGACCGTACTGTACCTGCATTATAATAAACCCAGACTTTAATAAAAGTGATTTTTAGTCCAGGTCACCATTTCTTTAATACAGAAAAAACTCACTATCGCCCCCTGCAGTCACAGATTCTGATAGGTCACAGATTTTGCTGTAGCACCGGCTAGCAACTCATTTCTTTGGCTGTTTAAATTACCTCTGTGTGGCCTGTTTTCATCACTCCGAGCTGCTGGCTCAAAACTACATGGCTGTGGACCTTCAGTACTCACCCTGTGGCTGGTGTCGTATACAGGATCTGTAATTTCTTGCTGATGCGATTAAATTTTCTCTTTCATAGCATTCGTTTCGTGTCTCACTATGGGGAACGCCTCCTGTGTGACCTCATCAGAAGCTCAAATGTCATTATGCCAGCCCTGAGTGGCTGGCACTGGTGACGTACGTCTATGTCCGAAGCCCCTATATATAGGGCTGACAGTCAGTCGTCATTCAAAAAACCTCTTCTTGTTTCTCACAGAAGCCAACTGACAAATGCATTCTGGGCGATATGCTAAACTGTCTACCGACTGGGTGCACAACTTGGTCACAGGGCACTTGTTCCCATCAATACAGTTGCTGATAAACTCACGAGGAGTAGTAATACTTTTCAGCAGTTTATACAGGTGCAGAGTAGCAATACTTTCACCGAAAAGAAATAGCAATATTTCTCCCAACGAAGTGGCAACACTTTGCTAACAGGTAGTAATACCTCGAGGGTAGCTCCGCTGTGGTCTACCTCTCACGGCTAGTCCTCTATTGATCCCGTTTTTAGCTGTACAAGCTCTGATAGCCTCATAGCTAACCGTGGCTACGGCTGTCAACCCCAAACCCCAAGCCTTGCCCCTGCGGCAATAAATTATCCTCCTGGGACACTCACCCAGTGTGTGCAGCGTGTCTAGACTTGGCTCACGCTAAGGCTGCCATAGCCTCCACGGACGAGTGCATCCACTGCGCCGCCTTCCCAAGTAAACTGCTTCGCCGCAGGCTAGCCTGAAAGGCTAATCTGTCGGGTGGAGACCCGGTGATGTGCGAAGCGGCCGTTCCTCAAGGGGAAGTGGGTATGTGTGAGGGCTTGGTCGCTACACCTGGTCCGAGCTGGGCGGATGCAGACCCCCAGCTGGACTCTGCCTTGTTTCCTCTGCTGGAGACAGATGATGTGTGTGGGGACCCTGCCACCTTTAATGCTGTCTTGGAAGGGGAAGGCTACGATGACGGAACGGAGTGGGCCGACTCGGAGCTCCTGTTATCGGATGACACGGAGGAGGAGGAGTCCTTCTCCCACATTAACCCCGCGGAGCTGCAATGCCTGTTGCGGGAATGGCTGACAAGCCACCGTCTCCCCTGGATCTGACATGCAGGACATGTGCAAATGTGCAGCCGCCTGGCTGAACATCCCGTGGCCACCTACCAGGAGGCAGCCCGCCACAGAGATGTCCTGATGCGCCATCTGGGGAATTTGGGTTTTCAGATAAACTTAGGAAAGGGCATTCTGACACCACTACAGCGTGTCACCTTCATCAGGCTCACTTTGGACTCCCTCTGTTCATAGCATTTCTGTCACCAGAGAGGGTGGACACGTTGCTGTCCAGCCTCTGCCTGTTCCTCCGGTGGAAATGTGGTTACCCTCAAACAGTGCCAGAGGCTGTTGGGCCTGATGGCCTCAGCGGTTCTGGTCGTACCACTGGGACGCCTGTACATGAGAGGAGTGCAACACTGGGTTGCCTCCCTAGGCTTGGATCCACATCGCGAAGGCCGTTGTCTAGTGAGGGTGCCCATGCACTGCTCTCTAGTACTTCGCCAGTGGAAGAGTCCAGGCTTCCTAACTCAAAGGGTTCCGCTGGGAACTGTGTCCTCCAGGAAAGTGGTCTCGACAGATGCCTCTTTAGCAGGTTGGGGTGCCATTCACGAAGGGAGGACAGTGAGATGGGACCCTCACATGAGTTCCACCCACATAAATTGCCTGGAGCTGTTGGCAGTGCACCTGGCTCTAAAATATTTTCTCCCCTGGCTGAGAGACCATCATGTTTTGGTGAGGACAGACAACTCCACAGTCGTGGCCTACATCAACAGACAGGGCGGACAAAGGTCGCCTCGTTTACACACACTGGCACACAGACTGATAATATGGAGCAGTGTGCATATGCTGTCCCTAAAGGCAACTCACATACCGGGTGTTCTGAATTATGGTGCAGACCTGCTGTCCAGGGGGGACCCTCTGTATGCAGACTGGAAGCTGCACCCCGAGGTAGTGAAGCAGATTTGGTTAAGGTTTGGTCAGGCAACTGTGGATGTGGACCCTCCTCTATTCTTTTTCCCCAGTGGCCCTCATTCCCCCGACCCTTGTGAGGGTGAGGGAACGGGGCCTGTCCACGATTCTGATAGCCCTGGAGTGGCCAGGGAAGCATTGGCTGGCAGAGATCATCCAGCTCCTGTCCCAGCCAGCATGGCAGTTACCTCTGCGCAGAGATCTGCTGTCCCAAGCACAAGGGGCACATTCTTCACTCATACCCAGAGAGGCTGGCGCTATGGGCATGGCCCGTGAGCAGTTCAACCTGAATACATCAGGGCTGCCCTTGACCATCATTGACACTATTCAGTGTGCTAGGGCTCCTTCAACTAGGACGTTGTATCGTCACAAATGTGGTGTGTTAAAACTGGTGCACTAAAATTCAGGCGGTGCCTTTTCAGTGCTCCATTGTAATGATTCTTGCATTTCTTCAGGACCTCATTGACAAAGGCAAAGCCTTCCCAACCATCAAGGTGTACCTGGCTGCAATTTCGGCCTGTCATGCAGGCTTTAATGGAAAGACTATAAGCCAGCACTCTTTAGTAGGTTGTTTTATGAAGGGTGCGCACCGCAAATTGCCCACGTCTAGGCCACTGGCCCTGTCATGGGACCTTCCCACTGTTATCAATGCTCTAATCAGTTCTCCCTTTGAACCACTAGAGCAGGTGGATATGAAACTGTTGTCTTTAAAGTAAGCCTTACTGCTTGCTTTAGCTTCTGCTAAGCGTGTGGGTAAGATACATGCACTGTCTGTGAATTCAGGCGTGCATCTGGTTTTCTCCAGATAATACTAAGGTTAGCTTGCAGCCTAACCCAGCCTTCATCCCAAAGGTTGCAGACTCATGCTTGCTTATAGAGCTAGCAGCCTTCTGTCCCCCGCCTTTTGCCTCTGAAGAGCAGAGGTTTTTGCATTCTTTGTGTCCTGTTAAGCTGGGCACTTAGGATTTATTTGGACAGAACCAAGCATTTTAGGAAGAGTGACCAGCTGTTTGTGTCCTGAGCCAAACCATATGTTGGGAAACCTGTGTCTAAGCAGCGTCTCTCCCACTGGATAGTGGGAGCCATAGCCCTGGCATACGCCTGGAAGGGGCCTGGAAGCAGGTCTCGAGGCCCGGGGGTCTGTCGGGGGCCCGGGGGTCCGGGAACCCTGGGTGGACTGAGCTCCACCCCTGGAGGGTCTTCAGCCACCTGTGGGGCTCCGTGCACACTCCACAAGGGGTCTGGCAACCTCTTGAGCCTTATTTAGGGGAGTGTCAATACAAGAGGTGTGTGCAGCAACATGTTGGGCTTCCCCACATACATTCGTTAGGTTTTACGAGTTGGATGTTACAGCTCCAACCCTGGCGCATTCGGTCCTGGGATTGGGCTCTCAGGATGTGAGCCCAATCTGAAGTTCCGAAAAGAGGAAAGAAAAAAAGAAAAGGAAAACAGTTGTCTTCTTTACAGGCATTGGAGTAAGTATATCTCTCCAAAGGGAGACACGAAACGAATGCTATGATAGAGAACTTTAAGTTACTGCCGTAACCCTGGTTCCCCATAGTGAGACACTCACTCATATTACTCAGAGAACCAGGGTTACGACAGTAACCTAAAGTTTTCATTAGCAGAATGAGTAACGTTCGCCTCCTGATACGTCACTTCTGGTCCGTTGCTGAGGGCGCAATTTTTAGGCGGAGGATGAGGAAAGTCACATGGGGGGGGCGGTAGTAGTGCTCTTTATTGTGAAATATGACCTATTTTTGTTCATATTAGACTTGCTACAATACAAAGGCTTCTATATGTGTTTAAAATGAAAGCAGCACTTTAATAAATGCTTCACTGTACCAGTGTCACAGGGTAAAATAAGGTGAAGAAAAATATCCCACTACTGTTTTCAGACGTTACATTTTCCATCCATCCATCCATTTTCTGTATCGCTTAATCCATGCAGGGTCGCGGGCGGGCTGGAGCCTATCCCAGCAATTATCAGGCGAGAGGCAGGGTACACCCTGGACAGGTTGCCAGTCCGTCACAGGGCTACGTTACATTTTGTTTCTTTAAATTAAAGAACTTTTTTTATTCACATTTTCAAACAAATTCTTAGAGTACACTACAAAGGAAAAACTGGATTGGCAATCTCGTTCATCCAGGTGTGTTTAATACACTCAGTGGCCACTTTATTAGGTACATCTGTTCAATTAGTAAAGTCTGGAGTGGCAGTGGCGCGGGTGGTAGAGTGAGTCAATCCTGCTTAATCCCAATCAATCTGTCGTGTCCTTGGGTGAGACACTTCACCCTCTAGTGTCACAATGGCTGGTGTATGAGTGAGTAAGAATGTTTGGTGGTGGTCAGAAAGGCTGTTGATGTGGATTGGCTGCCACGTTTCCGTCAGTCTTCCCTCAGCTGCTATGTAGTTTACCACCAGCAGTGTGTGGATGTGGAGTTAAAAAATAATGGCTACAAGGTAAAGTGGTTTGAGTGCTGTCAGCAGAAAAGTGCTATATAAATCTAATCCATAATTATTTTTTATTATTATAACACAAATAGCTAATGGTCAAAATGACTTGCTGATATTAATACCACATATCAGAAAAAGGGGGATTTAAGGGACTTTGAATGTGGCGTGATTGTTGGTGCAAGATGGCTGCTCTGAGTGTTTCAGAAACCCAAGTAACCACTAGTTACAGCCAAGGTATGTGGAATACCATCTCTGAACGCACAACACATTGAAGCTTGAAGCAGATGGGCTACAGTAGCAGAAGACCACACTCCTGTTAGCTGAGAACAAGAAAGTGACACAAATTCACCTTAATTGGACAATAGAAGATTGGAAATGTTGCCTAGTCTGATGAGTCTCCATTTCAGCAGCAACATTCAGATGGTAGCAACAGATAATGGATAACATGAAAGTATGGATTCATCCTGCCTTTTACAGTCCAGGCTGGTGATGGAGGTGTAAGGGTGTGGGAGATATATATATATATATATATATATATATATATATATATATTGGTTTTAAACTACCCCAGTTCCAGACACTGAGGTACAGTAAACTTTATTTCCATGATATATGTGTAGCAGAACCAAGACACACATACATCTCTCCATATACTAAAAGTACAACACCAATTTTTGTTGGGTAAATAAGGGGTTAACCATGAATAGGCTCAGAAAAGGATACCAGCTCATAAGTAGTGGGTGTTTCACTTAGCTCAAGGCTGGAGAAGTATTTAAAAAAAGGTCTGCAGAGCCTGTTAAATTTGTTCCCCTGAATATGGATCTTTTTCATATCTATTTTTACTGATGTTCTTTTCTTTTTCTTTTTAACCATGGGTCACAGATTAGAAACTTTAGATGACCAAGTCTCAGTGGTTAAAAGTAGAGAGAAATGGAATCATGCTCTTTGGTTCTCAAGCTATCAAATGATCTGGCCAGTGCTGTTGTGTTTTGGGCTATTTGATACTTTTAATTCTCTACAATGGCTGAAGGTCACATTTTAGTTTCCAAGCAACCGCAGGGTAGACATTTCATAACGGGCTTGTTACTTAGGCACATGTTTTTTAACTGATTAACTGGGAAGTTTAGACCAACTCGAGGTCATCAGTATGAACATGTAATCAATTGTGAAAAAACATTTTTTTTTTTTTTTTTTTACTGTAGTTTGCAGTTTTTTCTCAATACAATATCTAGAGAGTTAAATTGAGTTTATATTATTTTAAAAAGCCAACCTTGGACCATTTAGAGTCTTGAAAGAAGGTAAAAATTCATTATCCAACCCCTTGATGATTCTTGTAGTATATGAACACAAAATGATTTCCTGACTTGATAAAAATCTACCACTGAAATACTGTAAACTAGATCAGAGACTGTGGTTTCAGCACCACAAGAGATTTTGGTCTGATGTGTTCTGTCTTTTGAGTCTATATATGTGAGTTTGTGTTTTCCATTCTCAGGCAGTATCTGGTGGTGGTGTTCAGAGACAAACCCCTGGAGCTGTGGGACATCAGGACGGGGACACTTCTCCGAGAGATGGCCAAGAACTTCCCCACTGTTACTGCACTGGTACCTACAAAATTACACACTAATAGAATTAGGAACCAATCGATCAATCTGAAAAGCAAATGCAAAATAAGTCAACTGATTCTGTAAAGATTGATATGAGCTATAGTGTTTATTTTAATATTGGAGTTCTATACATAGCATTTTTTCAGGTCTCTATGAGATCACCATCTAGATGTCCTCTTTAGAAGCTTTGGTAAAGTTTCTCTGGTCCTGAGTATCTGGCACTATTGTGGTTTTTATCATAAAAGGCCAGGGCTTTCACTGGACTGGCATAGCATCACTTGTCATGCAAATACCTTAATACCTCTCACAGAATCATATCAACAACCAGTACTCTAGATTCACACCTACCAATCTGCTAAAATGTGGGTTCAAATTCAGTTTTGTGTATATATAAATAACAGCTAACTGGTCACTTTGGCGGGCAGTAAATTAGTAATGTGTCTTTGAAGCAAACAAGATGAGCTGATTCTAGTTGGGGAGAGTTAACTCTTCAACTGCTGCTTCTCAGCAGACAGGGGTGGGACTTTAGCTTGATGGGCACACCATGTGGGAGATCACATGCTAGAAAGCCCTGGATCATACCATTGTATAAAAAGGGAAGGGGTCAGATGCTCCAAAGACAGCCGGTGTAGTGGTACAGGCCTGGTTCACAGTGTGGCAAAGTAAGATGGGGTAGCATGTTGGAAAAGAAGTGAAGGAGGCAGCAAAAAACAAAAAATAAGCAGCATTCAAACGATACTGCAGACTGCAATGCTGAGAGCGGAATGTGTAAAATGAAAATATCTCTCACTTTATCTTAAGTGTCATAATGTTCAAACTTCAGTATTTGATTTATTTGCTCTGATTCTGGTTCAGTTGTTTAATTACAATGTTAAATATTAATGTTTTTTTAATACAAAAAAAATGCATAAAAAAAGGTTTTTATGAAAACTGTGAATAAAAATGTTCTAACCAACACACAAACCATTCATAATCACTAAATTAGGCTATAATAGAAGCTCTGAGTGATAGTTAATGAAGAACCGGTTGGCAGCTGGAAGAATCAGTTGTTCTAGGGAAGCTTTAACTTTAGGAAGCTACCTGCCATATTGACTGGTGGTTGAAAATAAAAAGTTAATTCAAAGCCCTGATAATAACTACGCTTGTGGGTGCTAGGCTAACCTGGCCACCTATTGGAGTGCACAACTCTGTCAGCCGGCTGCTCACTCTTTCACACGCAGTAGTAAAACGACAGCTTCCCATGGTGCATGCAGCAATCCTTGGAGCTTAGGAGGAGCAATACTTTCCAACACAAAGTAGCAACATGTAGCATTATCTCACATATAGCTGTGCTTGCAGACAAGCAACACCACTTTTCTATCCCATACTATCTGGGTAAATGCCTATTTCTCTCTTGTTTACACAGGGCTGAACAAGCTGTTCAGCAAGTTCACAGGCCCACCAGGTAACCATGGCTGTAACTAGCAACCACAGTGAAGACAGGAAAAGCTTAAAACTTTACCCTGCAGCAACAATATTTGTACCTGGGATGACATTGTTTTAGTAACTGGCCAATCAACCCTCTCTGTCATTGAATCTCTGTCTTTAACAATTAGTTGATTTTTGTCACTGGTTCATAGCAGTTTACCTGAGAGGTGTTTATTTCCACATCACCTAGACAGGAAATATCTGAGATCTGTAGGGAATAGAATACATAAATATGCTTCTGCAACTGAGGCTGAGTTCAGTGCTTCAATGCAGATTTATTTTGACAAGAAACAGAGTTTGTGACAGAGCAGCCACTTATTTGTGTTATGCACAAAACCTCATGTGGGAAGGATGTGTCCAAGCTGAATTGTTTCCACTGGATAGTAGTAGCGGTGGTAACCTCATGGGTTTTTATTTAATGGAATTTCATTCCAAGATGTGAGTGCAGCTGCATGTTGGGCCTCGCCCTGCATGTTTGCTGCATTTTACAAGTTGGATGTCACAGCTCCCTGGGTGTAGTCAATCTTCAGTCCAGGCTGTTGTCAGGACATGGCCCCTCCCTCGTGAAGTACCACTGAGGACAGTTGTCTCCTTTGAAAATAGATATTGCTGTGACATAACATGTTAGAAAACTGTAGTTTATGAATACCTCTGATGATCATCAGCGAGTCTCATAGCAAGTGCCAACTCCACACGAGAGTGAAACACCCATGCTTATCAGAGAACCAAAGTTATATTCATAATCTTAAGTTAAAATACTGACTTTAATAAAACTAGAAATGCAAAAAGGGAGGGAATGTAGCCGCCATCATAACACCCACTGCTATGCTAGCTGTTGTGTTGAGTTCTGTCTTCATTTTAAGGCAGTGAGCAACCATAATGGTGTGTTGAGTTTGAGACTGAAACATGATTTTACGGAAATACACTTTGAGATGTAATATCTGTGTAACTGTTTGATAATATTCAAAATGACCATCAACACTACAAGGATTAAATCTAGCAAATGGCATGATGTCATAGTGATGGTCTTCACTTGCAACAGCTAGAACCTTTTAGCATTGGCTAAGTTACACAAAGCGTTTAACACTGGGTTTTCAGTAACCCATTAACACACAAGCTCACACGCCAATGACTGCAGAGCCACCGTGGAACAGGTTGTGCAGTGTTATCCCAAGAACATTGTGGCACTTGGTTTAGCTGGGGAATGAACCATTAATCTTCCAATTAGTGGATAACCGGCTTTCTAGCTTCACCAAAGCCGGCCCAATAATGACCTGTGGTAAAACTGTATTGACTTAGCATTTAATGAGAGTAGATTATGCTTTTTGAATGGGAGTCTATTGAAGCCTGTCAGCCCATATTTAATATTAGCACTCCTGCACTTTGAGGGGATTCCTTGTTGGCTTCATGTCTCAAGCCTAGTGGCTTTGTCAATTTATATTTATCATCTATGAATCAACCTCTTTGTCAAACATCCTGTGCAGCATGTTGTACTTATCACTGCTTACCTTGCTCGGGTCTGTATGGGCCACTTGATGGATTAGCCTGGAAATTTTCTTCAGCCTCAGCAAAGATCTCTGTGGCTTCATAAGCCCGGAGAAATCCTCATAAAACAAGAGTTATACTGGACAAAGTTTACAGTGGAGCTATAAAATATTCCATAGTGAGAATAAAAAGAGCAATAAACTTAATAATACATGCCTGCCTCCCCCAGCCCCTCTTTGCTGTCTTATTTCCATATTGATTGCAACCGTATGCTGTCCAAACTACAGCAACAGCGCTCCAGCACTTCAACAAAAAGGCGGGGGGACATTAATGTGTTCCTATGTGTCGTTTATGCAAACATCTGTTGTCCCTTCGCTCAGTTAGTTTTTTGCAGTTTAACTGTTTGCTGTCATGTCAGAAACTGTCTTAGTCTGTGTGAGGATTTGTAGTCCTATATATGTGTGTGTGTGTGTGTGTGTTTTAACAGGAATGGTCCCCATCTCACAATCTGAAGAGCCTGAAAAAAAAGCAGATTGCAGCGAGGGAGGCCATAGCTCGTCAGACGGTGTCCGACGCCGAGCAGAGTAGTGTTGAATCCTCAGTCATCAGGTGAGTGTTTAAAAACTTGATCATTTTGTTCTATGATGCCTTTTCTTTCGATTGAGATTTTTCAGAGGTACACTTAAATCAAACCAAATCAAAAAGCCTTTATTGTCATTATATGACGGTGCATACAACGAAATTAGGAGCGCTGCTCCACCTGGTGCTTA
>JAOXYM010000017.1:7492686-7512170 GCA_028567055.1 Leptatherina wallacei
GTGTGTGGACATAGAAGAAGATGTGGTTGTTCTTAGACTTTTCCAAAGTGAAGCATGAGTTTTCTGTATTGAGCATTTTAGGAAAAAGTACTGAAAGGCCGAGAACAATTGTTAGTTTAAATTGTCACTAATGTTCTACATTAGGCTTTCTTCCTTTAAGCTCCAGGAAGATCCCTGCACCAGAATTTGTTTTTAGAAAGTATCTGATCTTGAAATGCAATTACCCCAACATTTGTCACTGCTAGTCTGACAAACGTAACTGTCATCAGATGCATGAGAGTGCTCTAAAACCACTATTAATGTGTACTAATGCCATATTGAACAAGAACAATCCATCACCATAAAGTAGCCTCTCACACAGTCTACTTTTGACTGATATCCGCATTTGACCCTGTCTCAGTGTCTCACTTTGACAGAGAAACAACTCGTTCTCCATCAGACTAACAGCTCGGCTTTATTCAAACCAGAGTAACAGCTCAATCCCTCTGGCCTGACTCTTTCCCAGGCCTTGGCCCTGGAGGAGGGGAAGAAAAAGGAGGTGTTTGGGCTGATAACCCCTCTCCATCACTTTGACACGGGGGGACGGAGCAGGGCCTCTGGATGCAGCTGCACCCCCAACTGAGTGGTCACCCCAAGCTAGGAGATGGAGGAGGAGGGAGACGAAGAGCAGAGTCAGTAACGGCAGCAGGGAGAAGGGAGGGGCTGATAAAGAGTCGGAGTGAATGATGGAGGTGTAGCTGAGTTATCTGTTTGACCATATGTTTGACAGATGCTTTCTTTCCTTACAATCATTCACCCTGTCTTGTGATATCAGTTTTACTGTGGCGCCAACTTGTTATCAGGACTTCCATGGAGCCCCACAGATTTGTGTACATGTGGGTTATCATAAATGTGCATTACTACATACCAACTCCATGACTTCATTAGGCAGCGCAGATAAGGTGAGTACGTTGTTTGACGTATTAAGATTTTAGTTGATCAGCTTTACTTTCACAGTTGCTATAGATACAGATATACAATACAAATACAAGAGCGCACGTCTGTATGAAGAAAATTAAAGTTAAGTTTCATTTCTAAGGTTCTATGTATCAGGATATAATATAGAATATCATCTTCTCCTCAAAAGGTTGCAAAGTTAAGTAAAAAGATGCCGCCTCAGGTTCACAGAAAGGTAAATTAAGATGCAAAACAAGTGTGAAAAACGTTCTTAATGCATTTCTAAGATATCCAAGTTTATTAGCAGTCATGTACTTCAAATCAAATGCATTTGATTAATTAGAAAAGCAGAAGTTTAAGCAGAGCAGTCACATGTGTGTAAACACGATGCCAAGAACAACATCTGTATCAATCTTATAGAAGCATCTGTTGCTGCCCGTAAATCTTGGAAGGGTCCAAAAAGTTTAGTATCCATCATTTTACAGTGAGAAACATTATTCACAAATGGAAAGCATTAAAGGCTGGTCTTCCCAGGATGTTTTAGGTAGTTATTCTCAAGGTCAGACTGAGCGATGCTCAGAAAAACGGCAGAAACCCAAGAGCTACATCTCAGACTCTACAGGCTACAGTTGGTATGTAAAAAGTTTAACATTATGACAGTACAATTAGAAAATGGGTTGGTAAGACTGTGTCATGCACCTGGTCGAGGATCCTGAACATCGGTAAATCTAAAACAGAGTAGAGAGAGAGTGAAAAGAAAAGTATGAAAGTGTTGCAGTGATATTTACCAAATCCAAACCTCAACCTAGATGAAATGCTGTGGCAGGAGACTGGAAAGCTGTGAACACATAAATACCCACAAACCTCAATAGACTGAACCAGTGTTATAAATTAGAGAGGGTGAAATTCCTGTACAATGATGTGAGGGGCTGATAACATCTTACAGAAAACAATTACATCAAGTTATTGCTGTTAAAGGTAGTTCAACAAGCCACTGAATCATGTTTACTTAGCTTCTGTTAAACAAATAATGACAGAGTGTGATCTGTCATGTGCTGTTATTCTGAGGTTGTATATTTTAGGACCTAGAAAGGACCAGATCATTTCTCTTTTTTTCTTTTCAAATAAATGTATACACTACCAGTCAACAGCTTGGACACATTTTCCCATTGAATCTAATGGGAAAACATGTCCTAACTTTTTTCTGGTACTGTACATCGGGAGCAAAAACAAGGAAAGGCTCATGATGACACTATCCATTAATTCAGATCTGTAAACATGATGAAAAACTACATCTGCTACCTGAATATCAAAAGATCAAGTAGGAGGTAGAGAGGAAGAGAAAGTATGAAAAAAGTGTGAGCTTTTATGGAATCCAGGTAGCCACTTGAAAACAAATGTCACAATGAGGAGTGAGGGAATAGAGTAATGTAAAACAGCCATGAGGAGGGGGCAGTATATGGCTTGCAGCTGCACTACAACCCCAGCAACACAGAGACTGACCCTGCTGTTCTGAAACCAGTCCTGCAGGAACCATAACTGAGAATTATCTCATGCAGTGTACTGGAGGCTTTCACTCTTTAGACTGACATGTTGGAACACTGCGATACGCCCTACAGCGTCATCTCTACCCAGCCATTAATTTTACTGTATGTTTCAGGTAGCTACTTGCTCAAAGCCATAGCAACATACTGTACTGGTAAAATATTTACAAGAACCCCAAAGCCAGGCAAAGTGGCACAGCGTGTGCTGATGCACACTATTCTCTGCAGGATTCATGCTGGGACAGGAGAGCCAACCCATGATTGTGGGAATGTGGGATAAAGGATTGAGCAAGTCCTCTGAAACTTGTTGATATGGGCTGTCCAGATTTCACTCATTGGTTAGAACTGCCAGTAAAATCTCCTTTTACAGATGTCTATCTGGTTGGTTATTTTCTAAGCTTTTACTGAAGAAGACAGGTAGAGGGTTTATCATAAACAGATACACATGTAGAGTTTGAAATAAAAGTCTTGAGCCACTTCTCATTTCTTCATATTTTGCCTCCAAGCAGCCAGACTTTTTTTTGTAATCTCTTAAAGTGGTCTTGATTAATAGTCCTCCAAGCTTTCTGGAGGTCTTCCAAAGTTTTTCTTTAAACATTGGCTACTTTTTCACTCATTTTCAGTCCAGCTCTTGTACTTAACCATTTTCAGAACAGTGTGTTTTAAGCCATCTACTTAACACTGACCAAGGAATCACTCAGGTATTAAAAAAAAAAAAAGGCAACTTACTCAAGCCCTGTACAGACCACTCATTAAAGAATCAGGATTAGATTTTATCTGTATGCTTTTTAACAAGCAGCCTGCCTCAACAACACGTCCTTTACTTGCATCTAGCAAATATTCCAAAGATATTAATCATTTTTATATAAGTTTTCTTGCATCCAAACCTTCTGTTGACGTTTCTACTGTTCTATGAAGCCTCGCCAGAAATGTCTCCATGGAAAGGTAGCCTTCAAGAAGAAATTCTTAACCCTTAAACAGCCAGGTTTACCAATAAGTAGAGTAAACATTTAAGTGACTATAATAGAATTTATAAAAAAATATGTGGAAAGCCTGCCTGAGCTGTCTCTACCACAATGTTTCTGCATTACTGTTTCATATTTTGTGCATTTTACTATTAGTATTATTATCATTACTGTCATCTCAAATATAGGTAATAAAGAAATAGATTATTATTATTATTATTATTGTCCAACAGGGGAAAAAAAGGAAAAGTTACCTTTTTCTCTCTTTATTTCTTCCTGTAGCAAACTTTATAGTTAAGGAAGGGAGACAGGGAGAAGAGACTGAGGTTAGCCAAATGAGTGGCAACAAGTGTCAATAGAATCAGATGTACTTTATTGATCCCAGACTGGGAAATTTCACTGATACAGCGGTATTATTGAATAAGAAAAGAGAAAGAATAACATTAAATGAACTATATGATGCAAAAATATTATGTACAAAGCAAATATCTAACAAATATCCAGATCAAAAATAGAGAAATACTTTTTACAATATGCAATTACAGACACAAATGCAGATAAAAAATGAGAAATAATAGAAAGAAATTATGGAAAACATGGGATTCAACATGTAAAAATAAAGAATATGAAAAGAAAAACAGAGACAAGAAGCAGAGTTAACCAGTCCTGGGTCCAGATTCTCTGTCTGACAGAGAAGAAGGGGTCTGATGTAGTGATGAATCCTCCCCACAGACCGGACATCAACATTATTGAAGCAGCTTGGGATCGTCTTGGCAGAAAACGGAACAAAAGGAAGCCGACGTCCAAAGAAGAGCTTTGAAATGTCTTTCAAAAAGTCTGGAGAATATTTGGTAAAGATTACTTGAAGAAATTACAAGAGAGCTTGTCTAAGAGGGTTCAGGCTGTGTAAAGAATAAAGGAGCTCAGACCAAACATTGACGTTAAGCTTGTTAAATATTGTACCAACTCTACAGTCTTCATTTATGTTTGCACTTGAGTAAAATTTGCTGCACATATTTCACATTTCCCCGGCAATACATGAGAAGAAATCAGGAGCAGATGAAGACTTTTACACAGTGCTACACTTCAGATCATAATAACAAGTTGCAGTTTAATTTCTTATCTTCTCTATACAAACATAAACCTCTCAGTCTTCAAATTTACCATTTTTAAAGGATAACTGGAAATTATTATTGAGCCAGCTAAAGGGGAATAAAATGTTTTAGTTAAAAACATCTCCCAGAACCGCCTGTCTCTTCTGATTCTGCACACATTTGACAAACAGACAGAGATGTGAAGGTTCAGGATCAATACACTGCACAGCTGACTGGGTTTGTCTGCAGATGGATCATGCAGGCTGCGCTCATCAGTTTCCACTTTTTGCTGCAACAATGATGTCAGTATAGCAGCAGAAATGGGTAAAGCTCCTTTCCTGTTATCATTCTTTTTTCTCTCTTTGCACTTCTCATTCAACATGTGTGTCTTATTGCAAATGTGCAGACTATTAATCAAAGCTAGCATAAATAAGAGGTGACAGGGGATCTGTAATAGTCCCCTTGGCTCCTGGCAGTGGGTTCTGAGAGCTAGATGAAGTAAAGATAAGAACGGGAACCAGACAAACACAGCAACCAAAGACTTGTCCACTCCTTCTGGGTTCAGACCAACCGACCTCTCCTTTCTGGACATTGCTGTTTCAGTTTGTACCATTTTAATCCCCCCTTGTGTCAAGAAAGTGCTGACATACAAAGATTGATGTATTTTTACACCCATACACCACCCCCCAGACTCCCCTAAAAATGTTTAGTTAGAGGTAAACTAGTCAGCATGTGTGTTTTTGAAACCCACACCAGTGAGAAAAGACTGAGAGATGTGTTCCAAGGATTGGATAAATATTTAATATTCCAAAGCCTGGCCACACCAAAAGAATAGTGAAACACAATGAAACTGAAAACACAGGAAAAGTCTAAATAAAGGGGGAGAAAAATATAGGAATCAATTAAATAACATCATGAATTCTCTCTCTGTCTATTTGTTTCTTTTTATGTGGATTTGTCAGTTGTCAGCTTCAAAGCCTTGGCATCGAACAGATGGAGAACCAAACAATCTCTGCGTGTTGTTGCTGAGTTCGCTGCCCAGCTCTTGTGTTTTCAGAGAAATTATTGTTTCATTTGAAGGCCTGCGCTGTGTATATTTTCTTTCTGGGTTTGAACTTCTTTTTGGGTTTTGAGCCCCTCTTTGGCCCTGTGCTTCTGTTTGGTTTCTCCTGGCTTGCTTCACTTCCTCACAACATGGGCCAGTGATGCTCTTACATGTGACTCACACCCACTTTTCCTCTTTCAAACTCCTCTCTTCATTCTCAAGAGTGTGTTTGTTGTCATTCACTGACCTCTCTAAAAAGGAGGACGTGATCCTCACAGAAAAGCTGTGCATAATTATCCGGGAAAGAAAAGATGAGGTCTGCATCCCTCTTTGTGGAATCTTTTTACAGTCATTCATTTAGCTGCATTTCATCCCTTGTTATCCTAAATTTAGTGTGAAAAGCTGTGACATTATGAAGGTACATTTTAGGACTTAACTCGTGAGTATCCCCACCAGAGCTGTATCATTTCCAAATGTGTTTGAAGCAAAGTGCGTCGCCACACATGTTCATGTCTAGCTATGTATGTGTTCATATGCGGGGGTCTTTAAGTTCTCCCTCATGTCTGTCTGTCTGCCTGCTGCGGTCTGTCTGTCATAGCTTGAGAATCGGGGTTCAGCACATGCTTTTAATCAGCCGATCTCTGGCTCTGCCAGACGACCATACACTGTTCCTCTCTTTCTTCCTAAGTTCTTCCCGCCCCCTCTCTGTATTAAAACCATTTCACCTCTCTGGTTGCTGCAGGGAGGACATGACTCAGTGGCTCCACACTGTGGAATAACCACATAACTCAGCATCTCCTCACATACAACACATAGTACTTTCAGATGAATAGAGGTTCCATTTTCAGGGAAATTTAAGAGAACAGAAAGAAGAGAATAATAATATATTTTTATAATACAAATGTCATAAATCTCTGCTTATGAAGGCACATGCTGTAACATAAATCCTAAATTCATGAAATGGAGTAAACATCAGTGATATATGATGGTATGATTGAATCCATTATAGTCCAAGTGTTGTGTAAAGTTAGTGGTAATAACTTTATGATGAATTAGTACTGTTTAGGAGCAGAGTGTGCTGGCTGCAGGTAAACTATAAGAACCATTTATATTCTCAGGGGTCACTGAGGCCAAATTCATACTAAAACTGTTAGAACAGGGAAACTTTGGCAACTATAAGAATGCACCAGATTGCTTTGCTTTCTTTCTCCTTGTGTGGAAAATCCCCTTCCAATGCACAAATAAGAACTCGTACACCATGTTCTCTTCAAACAGTATCAATCTCTTTAAATGCCCATTTTCTGTTTCTTTGATAACTTTTCTTTGGACAGTGATTATTTTAAAATGAGGCCCAGTTGTTAGTTTAAATGGTTCAATGATTTTTCATAGTTTCACTTTTTCCGCCATTACTCTGTTTCGGTTAGTTCTTCAGTTTCATCTGATGTTTTCTGATCTGCAGCACGTCTTTATCAGTGTTTCTCATGTTGTTTAAATCCGCTGGCACGACTTGATGTCCTGTTGTCATGTCTCTCATGTGAAAGTAAGTGACAGTTGGAGTGACAAACTCATTAGGGCTTCATTACATGGTTGCATGGACAGGAGGAGGAGAGAGAGGCCCAAGAGATGAGCTATAAACCAGTAAAGGCTGGGCAACCCCCAGCAGGCCTGGAATTTCTTCACGTAGGTTCAGCGATGGCCTCTGGGAGGGAAAGCACACCTGAGCCACACCTGAGGTTTTGCCATAAAGAGGGGCACTGGGTCCATGGTGGGAGCGGATTCTTCCCATTCAGCCCCGGAGGTAACCTTAAGCACTTTTCCATACACACCACACTGTGTCTGCAGGTCATGTTTTTTTGTTTTGTTTTAAGATCCTCTTAACTCGAAGAAAACAGAGCAAACATAGAGTCTGAATAATGAGAATTAATGTAAGATACAAGTCATGACATGAGCTCTCCACTTTAGACGTTTCAGACTGGTTTCCATGAGAAATGCACCACACCCCTGAGTCCTGTCAGTCTCTGAGAGGAGAAAAGTTGTAGACGATTGTTCTGCAGTTGGATTTGAGTCTATTATCTGACAACAAATGTCAGTCAGAGGTTTGTTTTCTCAGGGAGCAACTGAGAAACTTATCTGGAGTGATTAAGGCATTCGGGGGCCATTAAGTAGTTAAAGTAAGTGGTCAAATGGAAACCAGGTTGCTTGTCGGGTTTTTTTTTAACGATTTGAGGGCAGGATTGGGTAACACTACCAAATCAAGAGACCATTAGATTGTTTTCACGTAATTCATAATGCTTGGTATATTAGAGTTGTGAAATTTGATCCAGCAACGTAATTTGAGCAGAGGTATGTAAGCTACTTTATGCTACTATTAAAATATTTTCCATTGGTTTGGGGTGCATGTGCAGTTTAAAGGTTTAGAGCAAAACAAAGCAGGCTGAGGGAGGAAATGGTTATCCTCCCACCTCCTTTATGCATCATAAAGACTTCAACCACACTCCAAAATAGTGATAGAGATCGTGTTTTGTGTCAAAATACAGGGATTTTTCCGCGAGCAGGTTTCAACACCTGTCCTGGTCTCTTCGCACTTCCTTAATGGTGATAAACGAGCCAGGTTGGGCCTGTTGGGGTCTTGTTCAAACAGGCTTCACCCAGAATGCTGTGCCAGTGAAATATATCTTAATGAAGGAAATGTGGCTTCAGTGGGGCTTACAGCTTCCACAACTATGCAAGAGTGCACTGTTAATGTTGTGTGAGTGGGGGGGAGGGACTCACAGGAAAAGGTGTGTTAATGTGGAATAACAAGTCTATGTGTGTGCATGCTTCTTCTTTATGTGCACCTCTGCACTGAAGCAGCTATGATGTCTCATAAAGTTTTGTAGGAAACATATTCTAATATCTAAACCATGTTTGTGGCTCCTTTCATTTTCTGGTATCTTTTCTGTGTGACCGTTAAGTGCACGATGAACACCTGAGTGGGCAGATTTCAAAACTAGATCAAGTCTTTATTATTGGCAGATGATTAGATTATTGTTAAAGTAAGAAATATTTGCAATACTGACCAAAAATCCCACAGAATTCCTGTCAACAGATGCTTGGAGCAAATAGCTAATGAGACCATATAAAGCTAATTTAGTTGCACCTCTGAAATGTACAGAATGTAAAATATACTCAGAAACACATGCAATGGATACATTTATTATGAACGAAATGCTTTTAAAACTTGATGGAAAGAAATAATCGAATCCTTTGAATTGATTTGCAGTGAATATTATTACATTTAAATTGAGGGTTTTAGTCATACCTTATGTCACCACAGCACTAGCCACAGCCTTCCTCAGATAATGTATGGACAGGGGCAAGGAATGTAGTGCATTCATTTTCTTTATAGCGAGGGAAGTTAAGCCCATAAGAACACCCTGCCTGCAGTAAAATATGGAGCATTTTCAGACCAGAGAGCTCCAGGAAGTCTCTGAGGGTCAATGAAACCGGGTAAATCCCTTGGAACAGCACACTTTCAGGAGATCCTTTTTTTTTTCATTACCACTTGCATTGACTTCACTGATAGAAACATTAAAGCAACATCATTTGTGGTTGACAAACCAGTGGTGTAGAAAAGTTCATTAAAGCTGGAACTTCACTGCCCCATGACTGTGTGTTGTTTAATAATTTAAAGCTAAAGATGTAATGTGTTGTTATACTTAACCAACATGTTGTTGATCTTTATGCAGGGATCTTAAAAGCTTAATTCTTTCAGCATAGACACAAACTTACTCCAACATCTGCAGATAGTTTCTGTTGCTCTTTCCATGCTGTGTTTCGAAAGGATTTCAATTCTTTCTAAAGTTTTCAATGGGATTTAGATCAGAACAGTCCATTCAGTCCTTTTTAACCATCTTTTGTTTCTGGCTGTGTACGATTGATCACTGTCCTGCAGACAAACCCAGGAGCTCCACCTCAACCCTAATTTGTCTGAATCTAAGTAAGACAGAGCACAAAAGTGCCTTGATAATATTTTTGGTTTCATCATTACTTTTATACAGCCGTAGATCAAGTACACAGTAGGATCGACCCTCTGTAGAGAACACATTTAGTCTGCAGAAACTTTTCTCAGGGACAGTTGAAGCTTCTATTGTGTTCATAGAGCCACAGCCTCTGACCAGCAGCCACGATAAGAGCTGCTTGAATTCTCCACATTCCAAGGAATGGAGCTTCAATGCTTCATTGATTGGTTCCTTTAGCATAGGATACACCAGGCCATCATTTACAAAAGAGAGGAGATAATTCTCTAGATTGTGAGCAGCGTATGGCAAACGTAATGTTTAACTTTTGTGATTTTTCTTTTCTTAATTACAAACCTTGATGATAAAGTAATATTTAACGTTTTATCATTACATATTAATATATATTATATCTGTCTGACATCGGGATAAGATTGCATTCGGCAAAGTATCTAGAGCAGATTGTGAAAGATATTTAACATCTGTAGTTTAGATTGTAAGTATGGTCAGATTGTCATTGCAGCATAGCCATCTTCCTCTAAAATATAACATCTCTTAAATTAGTTTTCCTTAACCTCATGCCTTTTCCCAACTAGATCAAACAAAAGAGCTTAAAAAGGATGCTATAGCAGATATGCCCTTCTCTACAGCAGACCCGAAGCAGCTTTTCACTAAGCATACCCTTGTTTCATCACTGTGTCAGGTAGAAGGTGTGAAAATGTGTCCATTATCTTCAGCATCTTGTGTAGCATTTTTTTCTGGACAATCAGTTCAAGCGGCTACAGAGTCTCCCCAGCACAGAACCAGCCTTGGTTGGGTCAGTCTCTTTAAGTCATCAACTTTGAAATAAAACTTAATAAATTATAAAAAATTTCAGTCATCATATCATAGTCATATTCATCATCGATAATAACCACTAGGCATTACATCATCTTATAATGAAACAATAGGGATAATAATATTCAGTATATATCAATTACCACTTTAAGAATACATGTTTGTAATGGAGTTATATAGTAATAATACTAACAACAATAACTGTAATAATGATGATTCCATCCTAAACAGATCAGAGACTTTGATCGTATAATCTCTCAGACCGCTCTACATCATTATCTCCACACCACTGTAGCTTTTACCGCTAATCCTCCAATTTTCTTCTTATTTGTTGCTCATCATGCAGCTGCTCATAAAGGTGCTTCATCCTAATATGCAGCCCATGCCGAGATGTAAAGTTTAGAAAATGTTGCTTAGCTTGTTGTGTTTGTTGTTAAAGCTGGTGAAGACAGCCAGGTGACAGGTGTGACAATGTCCTCATTGTTTTGGTTGTTGTGAAACCTGCACAAGTTTGTCTGCTGTCAATCTCTTCGCCCCCCCGATGAAATGGATCTATTCCTTTGACTTTCATGACCCCAAACATGATACGACTCTGACTTAAACTGCTGTCACCCATTTTGGCCTCATTGTGGCAAAATCCTGAAAAAAAAAAAAAAAAAAAAAGAATCTGGACATTTGGAACAGAAAAGTCGAGGAATTCCTAATAATTCAGTATGAACCGGCTCACCTTTTCACCTTAAAGGCCAAGAATCACAGAAGAAATATTAACACACACAAAGTCTAACCTTCTTTTCCGTCTCGTCCCCTTTTCTTTCCCAAATCACTTGCTTTTGCTTTTCATATAGTTGTCTGTCATTCCCATATTCAACGTGACCTTTTACCCCGGGTGGCTTCTTGGCAGCAGGCTGGCGTCTAATGCCTCCACACCACATTTCAGTTAAGTCCCGGTCATTTCCGACAGTTGCTTTGGCTGAGTGAAAAGAGGAGCTGGATGGAGGTGGAGGATGGATTCGGCCATTGTCTTGGCTCAATATAAAATCTGTAATTGACTTCACTTTTTCCTTGCTCTACCAATGCTTCAGAGACAAACTGACGCCTCATCTCCTTCGTGCTCTCGTGTCGCACGCATTACTCTTCGCTTCTTTCTTTTTCTTCTTTTCACATTCTGGATATGGTCATCCTGCTCATTGCCAGATGTGAAGAGGGAACAGGAAGATTAAAAGGACAGGCAGTTGACATCTCAAATGCACCACTCATTTTTAAGTAATGCTTTTGATTATATTTTCAGTACATAGTGGTTGGTTCGTGCATTTCTCACAGTGGTTGCTCATCCAGTGGCAAAGTATTTTTCCATGTGAATGGCCATGTCCTGGCTGATTCTCATTAATGGCTACTTTTAAAAATAAAAAGACTAAATTGAAGACAGACAACAAAATAGAAGCATATCAAGAAAATCAAGCTGACATCTTAAACCCAGAAAAGCCGCATCACTGAATGTCATAGCTCTGTTTTGTAAAATCATAATTATGATAATAGTGCTGTGAGTTGGAGCAGTGTGGGATAGTAATCGTCTCTTCCTCGCTACAGGAACTACTGAGATCTCTGCGCCAGCTTGCCAAAACCACAGGGCTTATACAGCCCCAAGGATGACAAGACAGGGAGAGCAGAGGGAAGGGGTGAATGAAACAAAGAATGGGGCACACCATAGTATCCCATAAAGACTTTCATATGTAACATGTCCTGGTTGTTTGATTTTCAGTCAAAGCGGCATGTCTTGGCTGCCTCTCAAGGCAAACTGAGAAGAATTTCTTTGAGTAGAAAAGTAGATCTATGACTCTAGAGATCAGAGCACTCTGTTTGTCATATGTATTTCATTGTTTCAGACTTGTTTTTTATGATAGGTTCGGTATCACAGCTGTAATTGACTGAGATACACAACCGTCAATCAATCCCTCAAATCAAAGCAGTCAGTGCTTAAGCATTTTTGTTCAAATCTGAATGTAGAACACTGAAAATACCACAAGTTGTTGCTAATACAGCATAATAGTAAAGGAAAGCACTACAAGTAATACATATATATATATATATATATATATATATATGACCGACATTTAGAAACTTAAAAAATGATAGCCCCCTGCTATCCAATAGTTTGTTTTATTAATAGGACTAAGATAGAGCACTGGAACTATCAGCAAGTGTCTGTAGGTTTGTTTTCCATAAATGTATTCTGCTTAGTTTCACTCTGTATTTTTCTCTTTCAGTGTATAAAGCTAGTTTTTCTGCTTCCACACTCAATTTACTTCCAGAGAACATCCATACTGCTCAAAAAAACAGTAACACCTGGCTTTTGATTGCAATATGAAAATGTTTAATCATCCTTCAGACACATATTAAATGCAGTTGAGGGTATCAGCAACAGCTCTGAACAACATTGTTAGGAACACAACACCTGGCCGGGCATTGCCCTCTGGGCTAAAAGGGTAGGCAGAGTTCACTTGTTTCCTATGGAAACACATGTTTACCAACTACAAGATCTCACATGGAAGCTCTGATACCGACACCAACAGCTTGTGTACAAAAAGAGATGAGATTAGTGGATATTTACCTGATTGGAAGACAGCTGGCAGCTCAGTCTCAGTCTGGCTGTGTAGGACTGACACCTGCAGTTCAGTCAGAAATAACAATCTGACTGACTTATAACAGATTGTCATGATTATCAGAAGTTGTTTTCCAATGCAGCCAGCAGGATACAATATATTGTAATTCTTTTATGTTGTTGTAACATTCAGACTTGTTCCCTTTGAAATAAATTGTAGTTTGTTTTAACCATAATTCACAACCTCCTGTGCACAGAGGGTAAACACACTGTTACTGGGAAATGGAATCATCAGTTATTTGTGTGGTACCACATCTCCATCTTGTGTTCAGGCATCTATTCTTGCATCATGAGGCTGAGAACCTATTTGATCTTTTTCTTTTCCAAAATCTAACTGCAAGTTACTGTTTTCTACCAGTTGCATTACTCTGAAAATGCACATGTACCCGTCTGTTCCACCATTTACATGTAAATCACTGTCTTTGATTTAGTCAAATATTGGATGTGCCAGAAAATAAGAGCAAATGTAAAAGTTTACACACATCTTTAAGAAAAAAAAAATCATTAACCTGATTGCCTACGTGATCACTTGGTTACTTCCAGATTCTGGTGTGACTGGCATATTTTTACCTGCTCACACAGTCACACACTGGGAACAGACATGTTGCTGAAGTCACACACTGCCATCGACACACATGAAGAGATTGATTCTGTGTTCGGTGTCTATTTTGGGGTTTTTAGATGGGATATGTGTGTGGACATTACGCACAAGTTGCCAGGTTTGTGTCAAGATTTCCGATGCTCCTGCTGTGTTAATGGCTAGGCTGTGAATCATCACCACGGCGATGGTTAAACGTGGCCAGACTGGTGATGTACACTGGTGAGTTCATCCAAGAGAAATAGCAAGTGTATTTGTGTGTGTGTACTTTGAGGTGTGTTCACAGTCCCCTCTTTCCCCTCCCCGTGTTCTGGATCTTAAGAAGTGGGCAGCAGTGTGAATAGAGAGTCAGTGCCAGATTCTGCTTTCTTCATCCACACCGGAGGGCTTTGGCGGGGCAAAATCTGGCACCAGGAAGCCCGAGTGGAATCCAGCATCCTGCTTTCTCTCAAACTCACCGCCGCAACCTCATTGAACAGGACTGATCCTCACCAGGGCAACTCAAGAGCTTAATTTAATAATAGTGCGGCTGGTCCTCTGTGAGCAGAACACCAATTTCTCAGACAGTCTAGTGCTGTCAGGACAGGCAGGGTGGCCTGTTGGACAGACCTACCACTAAAAGGTTGCAAGTTCAGTCCAACACAAAATCCCTTTTTTTGCCCTGGAGCAAAGTGATCTGAAACCAGCCATCCTTGAAATAGTGCAAATCACTCAGCAGGAACTTTCATTTTTGTGAAAACAGTTTTACTTAATTGCTGTGACAAGGTTTTCAGTGTTGCAACAGCCACTGCTCCACCTACATTTCCCTCCCTACAAACACATCCATATGTGGGAATTGACATCCCGTGATGTTTGCTTAAATCGTTATTCCCTCAGTGCCCCAGTTGACTCGCCCCGATCCAGGAACTGCAACAGCCGTTCAGCAGGGCCACGCTGCTGGAGGGCAGGATCTCGCTGAACAGGAGGGAAAGCTTCTAATTGGCCTGAATGGCTGCAATCAGAGCCAATAAGCAATAAGTGGTCTCCAGATCGGGGGCGATAGGATTGTGCAGCGTGATCCGGCTGCGATTGTGCTGTTGACCAAACAGAGAACAGGTGTGCAATAAGCTCTCTGGTGTTCAGGTGGCAACCCCGAGCAAGCAGCTCCACGACAGGCCTCACACACCCTGAGCAAACACACTAAACGCTTGAATTGTTTTGCACTAAATGCTTTTATACCTTGAGGGAAAAAAATCCATCTCAGTGTGACAGCCTCGTTCCTGTGTTAGAGCTGGATAATCTACAGTATGGAGGAGGGAAGTCTTAAATGTTGGACCAAAGGCATATTGTACCTACTTCCTTCATGCCTAATCGAGCTGTATTGACTTTAGTGATAAGGGGCCAGGTTCAGTGGGTGCAGTGCGATCTATTACTGCTTGCTCCATTGGTTTATGGATCACAAAGTGCCAGCTAGCAAATAGCATTGTTTTTTTTCCTGTGAATGATCTAAATGCTAATTTCAAAAGCCTTTAAATCACACAGCCTTTCAGGCCAGCATTTCTATTTGACAAACAATATATACTGTCAATGTTTTACTCCGATGGCCAGTCGTTGTTTTGATTACAAGCCATAAGTGTATAAATATGCCTATAACCCTCTTGGCAAGCAAAGCCCATCATTAATGGCTTCCAGACTGCAAAAGACCAATGAAGGAATGTTAACAAATTCACATGCAGTATTGTAAACAGAGGAAGAGAAATAGGAAAAAGAATATGCAGTAATCTGAGAGCAAACATTTCTTTAGTAGTTTTCCTTGTAGGTTTCATTTTTGTGTTTGCTTTAAAGCGCAGCATCTTTTCCGAGTCTTTGTGTTTAGTTTTGCATTTTGATGCTGTGTGTATGAACGGTTTATTTATACAAATAGAAATTGCTCATGAAACATGTGGTAACTGTAAAACATTACATTTGTGTGCCTGGGCTGTTTATATGGGAATCTGACTGAGTGTAACTTATAGAGGTCTTTTAGGAAGTGGTCACATCCTGCGCTGGTGCCCTGAACTCTGTCTCCAAAGCTAGCTGAAGAGATGGGTGTGTTGGGGGGGGGTCAGTATCAGGGGGTGCAAGCTTTTGGGGATAAGCCATGGCTAATGACAAGGAAGTCCAAGGAGGCTTTGATCTGCACGGGTCCTTTGGCACATCGAGGGAAAGCTGTACACTACACCAAGGAGACCCCTAATCTTCTTAGGGATACGCTTAACATTCCTCTACTTCTGGGGACCAAAAAGATCTCTGTCTCTTTATTGATGCAATTCAAAACAGTCTGCAGGCCTGCATCCCATTTCTCTCTTGGTTTTAAGGAAAACCAGAGAGAATATGATGTAAACAGAGAGATGTGGTTTGGTGAGTTGGCTGCTCACTTAAATGAGAGGGCCTCCTTTGGTCACAGTGTGGGATAGTTTCCTCTGAGCTCGAATAGGATTTTTGGTGGGTTTTCGGGAAGATTTCCGCATCAATCACAGACACGCTGAAGCTAATCCTGCAAAGGAAATTTTGATTTAATTTTGGATGTGGAAGTTGTTTCTTTTTCAAAGCAGCATTATCATCACTTCAAGGAAGATGACGATCTCCTCGTATCGGCCGGGAATCTCTTCTGCCGCGCTTGGAAAGCATTTACAGATGCAATATTTCCAATTTGATGTAACTGACCTGGGAGTGACATCAAGCACTTTTCTTTGAGGCATTGTGAAAAAGGACAGAGCTGGAAATTACCGCAGCAATGCCAACCTGTTGCCTGCTTGCCTATTAGCTAAGGAGAAAAACCCCAAAAGCAGCAAAGAGGATGGAAAATATGGAAAAGTCCTTTTCTCCCCAGCTTGGACTGGCACTGTGACTCACCAAACAACTGAAATGAGTTCAGCTGAGTTCGCAGCAGGACATGTTTTATATCAACACTTTCCCCGTCTTGTTTTCATGCCTGTCTAACAAAAACACGTTTTCTAATAGCTGGTATCTATTTTATCCTGTACATCCGTGTATAATGAGACAGTCAGATCAGAAAAGGTTTCTGGTCCGTCAAATCTTTTGGGCTGGGTGAAAGTGATGAACACATAAACGCTTCTGTCCTGTTTGCCGTTAGGCCAACAGAGCTTTATCCAGCCGAGGCCTGCGTGTCTGCAGGGGCTTAGATCTGCCTTCATTCCCCATTCTGCAGCCAAAGCTTACACCCCTCCAGGGCACGAAGGGAGAGGAATGCACTTCGACCCTCCACCCTCCTCTCTTCTTTCCCTCCAGAGGAGCAGAGATGGAGGCCCCCTTTATGGAAAGCAACCAAGACCCCAGGCTTCACATCCCTGTTTTTCATCCCTCGCTTCTTTTTTCACTCCTTTGTGCGAAAGCTGTTTGCAGAGGTGGAACACACAGCACAGCGTGGCCTTCCAGAGGTCCGTGGCCAGCCAGGCCGGGGCCCCGATAAGGGCTGCGCTCAGCTGCTGTGAGGGCATGAGAGCACAAACATTACGCCACTGAGTAAACGGACCCCGAGGCCCACTGCTGAGCACTTTTGTTATTGCGGCTCACATGCAGCCAGGTCAGAGCAGATAGAGAATGCAGCTCATATGGCTGGCTTATCACTAAATCCAATCCCGGACCTTGTGGTACAGCCTATTCTTGGAAAAAAGAGCATGTTAACTCTCTGGTTGTTTTTCCTTCCATTTTTTTCCCCACTCTTTCAGGGATTTGATTCAAAGCTATTTATAAGTACAGTTATGAAAGGGCATTTTAGGATATTCTCTGCTCCAGATGGCTATCTATGCTGTTTGTTGAACTGAGATAATCAGCATCAATCATTTCTGTTGAATACTGGCCTGTGATACTCATGTTCAATTAAGAAGTTAATCGCTCTCCACGAATCTCTTTTAATCTTACTGGAACTAAAGTTATCTTGTACTGCTGTGGGAAAAAAACCCTCCACCTCAGATCTGATTATCTGTAAAACTCCTTGATTTGTTGCAGTCGTTCCTCTTTTGAATACGGAGAAAGTGAAATACACTCCCCCGGTCGGGCTTCGATTATATTAACAAATAAAATTTATATAAGCATTAGAGATTCCAGCTCCATCTAGTGACAGATTAAAAACAGTCTTTGCATTTATTTTACATGTTTACTGTCTTTGACTCATCTCAGTGCCTTGCTTCTGAGATCCTGGATGTGCGGGATAGAGGAGGAAGCGTGACTTATAGCAGGAAGCAGAGACTTAAGCAGTTGACTAAACACTGTCAGCAGTGTTCCTGGGCTTTAGTGAAAGATCTCATGCTGCTGTGTGTTCCGTCGGAAGTGACATACTGGAGACTCTGGTTCCTGTCCTGAACCCAGTATCTGGCTCTGAGCCACCCCCATTGATGTCTCACAGGCAGTCGGACACGTTCTTATTTCAGCTTCAAAAGTTAGTGGCTCATTTGGGAAAATAAATCTGTTTCCTAGTTTTTCAACTTCTCATGGCTTGGCATGCACAAGTTTAATTTGCGCCGCTGATTATTTCCTTCTGATGGGACAAGTATAGTATCACCCTGCAACACATCTTGTAAACTACTCCAGATTTTACAGAGCATGTTATTTTTCTTCCAAATGATGACTTTGCTGGAATTTGCCTTTAAGGACGCAGGCCCAACAACCCAAGCCACGGTCTCTCTGTGCACACGCCAAACGCACAACATGAGTTTCTTTACAGCTCCAGTATTTTACTGAAAGTTCAGGTCACTTTGGACGTCCAAGTTTCCCTCTGCTCTCTTCACGACCCTCAGCTCAGCATCCCGATCCAGACAGAACAGCGTCACCTTGGTGAAACTGGGCTACTTAATAAAAAATGATGACAGATTAGTAATTATAGCTACATACAGCTGCCATGTATTCTTTTAATCTGTCATTCACAGGTGACCTTGGAAGACATGTCCATGTGTGCATGCAGGACTGTGCACTGTGTACAGTGCGTTTGCATGGTAGGACTAATATGTATCAACATGTGTGTTCATATTCTGATGTTATTAGCCATTATTCTGCTTTAGATAAATGCAGCAGAGACTGTGATTTTAAATGTTTTTGAATGATTTTTTTATTATTATTATCTGGATCAGTTGCCTGCAAATGAATACTCACCAGACTCTGCAGATCCTCCTTGACTTATTGGAGTATTTTGATATTTTTTAAAGGTCTAATATATGGGATATGATTATGTTTAGCTGCTAAAATGCCAGTTTAAACTGACAAAATACTTTTTATCTACCATCATCCCATCATTGATAAACAGATAGACATAGAGGTGCAGGTAAGAAATTGATGAATTTAGCAACTTAAAACCTTTAACTTTCTCAATTGCCTGTTGCTGCCTGTTAATTATTTCTACAGTCAGTTTAATATCCAAACAATGTGACATTAATGCTCACTCCCAATTGATTTTTGATTCAGCTTGGTAAGCTATGTGTTTCACGTCTTGTTGCAGAGCTATTTCCTCTTTTCCATTTTCTCCTGGTATATTTTCATAACCTAAAGACATTTACAACAAGCTAGAGGAAAAAGCTCAGAAGATGTTAGGATGTTTTTTTTATGTATTTTATGTGCTAACATTGCATCTTATTGTTTCAGTTATTACATTGATATTTACATGCTGTCACAATTTTGTATATATTGCAATTATTTAATGCATGATGTTAAAACTTTTAAAATAACTCGGACTGATGTGGTCACATAAAAAAGTTTTTTTCAATTCAATTCATCTTTATTTGTATAGCGCCAATTCACAACAATGTCATCTCAGGGCGCTTCACAGACAATCAG
>JAOXYM010000017.1:7512270-7527131 GCA_028567055.1 Leptatherina wallacei
TTTTATGTAAAGCACTTTGAATTGTCTTGAACCTGAAAATGTGCTATACAAATAAACTTGCCTTGCCTTGCCTAAAGGATGGCTAATCACCCTTAACTATAGGGTTTATCAAAAAGGAAGGTTTTAAATACATTCATCATTTTTAAAGGAGTCTTTTTCTTATTGCTGATGTGTTGTCATAATATGCGGCTGTGATTGGCAAAGCTGCGTCAAAACAGTGAAACGGGTAACGTGATGAGAATGAGTTTAATGGTCTGAAATGGTCTGAAAAAACAGAAAATGAGCAGCAGTCATTGGCATGAAAAGGCCTTGCTGATGGGCAGACTGGTTTGAGATAATAGAAAGGCAACCGTAACTCATATAACCCCTGGTTAAAACTAAGGTATGCAGAATAACACACAACATATTGGACCTTGAAGCAGATGGGCTACAGCAGTAGAAGTCCACATAGTTGCCACATGACTGTTTCCCCAGGATAATGCACCATGTCACAAAGCTCAAATCATCTCAAACCAGTTTCTTGAACATGAACATAAAGGATTGGGATGTGGTGGAACGGGAGATTCTCATCATGGATGTGCAGCCAACAAATCTGCAGCAACTGTGTGATGCTATCATGTCTATGTGGAGCAAAATCTCTGAGGTATGCTTCTAACACCTTGTTGAATCTATGCCATGAAGAATTAATGCAGTTCTGAAGGCAAAAGGAGGCCCAACCCAGTACCAGCAAGTTGGACCTAACAAAGTGGCCGGTGACTGTATATGAAGTAAAACTGCAAGTGTGCCCTTATAGCTGCACTCACTGTTATCACTGCTGTTCTCTTCACCATCTATATAAAAATACAACCCACGCAGACACAGTTGGTTTGTCATGTTGGAAATACAAGCTATTATAGCCCAGATAAAGTCTGTAGAGGGGAAAATTGCAATGTGGTCACATTGCACTGAACAAAAAAATTGATCTGAAAATCAAGATCTAAGATGGAATTTTCCATTTAGGTGTGCGTGCATGTCTGTGTACATATTCATCCAGGTATATGATGCTGAAAATGACATGTCCCAACAGGCACATGTGCAAGATGAAAGGTATATCAAGACAATCTCAGAATTTAGTTAAACATCCGGCAGATTTCAGGAGCTTTGCCTTGTAAAAAATGACTTTTTAGTTGGAACGGTTTTGTTAGAAGTTATACTTTAACAAGACATACGGGGAAGAAATCCAGTAAACATTCACTTGTATTCTTCTGAAACAGCCCTCTCAGCCCAGTTTGCAAAGTCAACATGATACAGATTGAGTAAGCTTGATACAGTTGTTAGTGTTTCCCGGTTAGAGGGAAGGAGGAGGGGGTCTGGAGACTGGCCAGAACTCTTTATAACCTGCACCAACATTTGCCACTGACTTTTTCAGACTTATTAAAATGATTAATGGTTGTCTGAAGAGTTTACAGTAATGTAGCTGGATCCAAGCATAACACTTGATTTCAACCGCGTTTTAATGTCTCATCATTCATTAAGAGAAAGCCATTGAAGTCTCTTGCTGAGGTATTTTCTGACATTCTCCCAGGAAGAGGTAAGAAGTTAAGGATTTTCTTAATAAGTTTTGCTGAGCTCTTATAATAACCCCCTCTGCTTCCATCTTATAAAGAGGCATGTGTCTTCTTTTAAGGAATTTAAAAAATCTCCCAATAACACCTGACATTTGATGTAGTCTATCTTTGAAGTTTTATTTCTGGAAAAGGGCAGAAAGGCCTGCCTCATACCACAGAAAGTATTACTGACCTTATCTTCTCCCCTATGTTGCATTTCTTAATGGGGAATTTCATTTATGAGGGAAGGGATCTGTTGTGCCTGAACCTAAATTGCAGATAATTGTGCCATTTGGAAGCTGGACAGTGGGGTCACTACATGAACAGTCAGGCAGGGTGAAAGTGGATGCCTGGGAGTTCATGGTTGGCTGAGGCTAAATGCATGGATTCACATGTGTGTGCGTTCCTGCATGTTTTCACTCGGCGTGTACGCCACTCCTCCCGGTGTTTGTTCTTTCCCTTCACAGTGGGTTTAAAACAGGCCAGTGCTGGCTGAGGAGTATACTTTTAACTGTAATTGTTCTTTACAATAACAGCCACCGTGTTTGTTCTGGCACCGCTCAGCGGGCTGTGTGAGACGGACTCGGATCGAGGCCCATGTCTTATTTTCTTACGGTATCTCGCTTCGCTTCGGCCTGCCAAACTTTATGAGGAAAATGGGGAATGCGTGGAGATATCGACGAGGTGTGGCAATAGCAAAGCACTTTCCCACTCTGATATCCAAATCTGTTTCTCACAAACGCTGAATGACAAAAAGCAAACGCTGCTCTTGCCAACTTCCACATCTTTGTGACACAGTGGCTTTCACCAGCTTTTATGAGATGAGCCGGTGCTGTTTCGCCTGAGGTGAGGTGACGTCCCAGCACAAGCTCTGTCAGGTGCAGTTGTTGCAGGAGGAGGTTAAGTGGTGCCCCAAGCCAGCACGTAGAAGCTTAAGCTTTTGACTGACAGCTCTTTAACGCACGAGCCCTGGAGCTGGTCCAGGTGCGAGAGAGAGGCTGCTCACACAGCCTGATTAGGAGCACTGGAATGACTTACTACCTATAACATGTGTGTCTGTGGAGCGGCAGGTTGATTTATAAGCTTACAGGTTTTCTAAATTTTTCTGCAGCATCATCCTCTGTAGATTCATCTAAATCAATACCACTTACACAATGCATTTACAGTCAGAAATAATAATCATGAAAAGTTTTACTTATCCCTGTACAAGGTTATTATTTGGGGAAGCTGACAATGCACAGTATTTCCAGAAGTGAAATCATACTATGATCTCTATATCTTCAGTTGGCATCAATGCACTTGACTGCATATATGGAGGAACATGAAAAGAAGACTGGAAAGACCTTATAAGACAAAGTTGTTTATATTTTTTCCCAGAGATTTGTCAACAATAGTTAATGCATCAAATAGTCTTTTTTTTTCAATACAATCCGTATTATGCTAATTTTTTTTTTTTTTTTTTTTTTTTTAATTGCTGTCCATTATAAGCAAATCCTGGCATCTTGGGCTCCAGCTGTTGTTTATTTTGTTTATCAGGTAACTAATGCGTAATCCCATAAAGTAGTCAGATAAGGGATGCTTTTCCTTCTTTTAATAAAGATTTTGGATTGAAAATGATCATTGAAATCAACTTTGATAACATCTTGGTTTTCATTTTGATTGTGCTTCCATGTAAAATGATCTGAGATCTTGTTTGCAGCTCAAAGTGCTGCAGTTGCTCTTCAGGACAGAGAGGAAGGAAGACAACCGTAACCTCAAGCTGAGCTTTGTCCATTAGGTTGCCAGACTGATACAACTCCTGTTTAAAGAAGTGTGCCAAATGGCAGACAGCATACAGTGTTTTCAGTAAACCCTTTTATTCCCTTTTTCTGCAATTTAGTTCCTTACTGTTTTCTCTGTCTTCCTCCATCACACTATCACAACGTAGCTCTACCTTTTCAGCCCAAAATCTCGGATCGGACATGACTAGCTGTACCTGCTGCTGATGAAAACACAAATTGCTTTGCATTCTTTGATCTCGTCAAATATGGACACATCTCCAAATATCTGTTTGACTGTTTATTCCTTGTCCTGTAAAACCCTGAAGAAGCATTACTGAGGTTTTCCCCAATACCTTAAGCTTTGTGTCATTCTTTAGTCAAAGTTACTTACCTCCTCTTCTGGAGTATGGTTCTGCACCCATCCTAGCAGAAGATCACTTTTTGTCGCAGGAAATCAAAGAAGGCAAAAAGACATGCATCAGCTCATGCTGACATCTGCTTAGCCATCACAGCTCTGAGAAACATTCCCCAAAAGCCAAGCTACATACCCTCTGTCTCCTCTGTTCACGTCAACTTTGATGCATCTGATCTAACCCTACAGGGACATTTAAAATGTAGCATCGATTCATAGTCAACCCAGTCTTCACTGACACTTTTGGGATTACGTATCAAGTCAGTTATTGAAGATGAGTTATTCCTTCTCTCTCACCACTCTGTTTCATAATATGTCAGCCCTTTTATTAAGCCAAGCCTCTTAGTTCTGCATGCTCCACCAGATCTCACTTTGAACAACAGGGCAAAACACGAGGCTACATCTTAGTTGGAGGTTAGAGGTCAAACCTCATTTAAAAGTTCAATGAAGCAGTTTAACTCTCAGCCCCCGAAGAAAGACGTAACCAGGAGGTCTGAGGTGAATTCATCCAGAAAAATAAGCGATTGAACCAAAAACCGCAAGCATGTCTTCACCTGTGGGGTGCCAAGAATTTCAGATGCTTCTATTCTGACTCCTGAACTGATATATAATCAATCTTCACTCCAGCTAAGATGGAAGTTGTTGATAATAGGATATGATGTGGCACGTGACAGTCTAGATGACAGGAGGTTTGGGTTTATGTTGTAAATTTGTGTTTCTGGAGCAGAACTAAATGAGGTAATAATCAAACTGTGGTTCTTGTCTTTGGGGCTTGCTGACTGAACTCGTGTCCTTACATGCATGCATCTAATTACTGGAAATGTTTCTCTCTCAAATGGAGGCTTATTGTATCAGAAAAGAGCGAAAACAAGCAAAGGGGGACTATTTGGATGATTGAATTCTCTGTACAATTTTCAATTAATCTCACCTCTTGTGTGTGTTTCCCATCACAAAGTATTCTATCTAGATTCTCACGAGAGAATCACACAGTTAATCTTTAAGGGTTAGAGGGGCTCCATAGGGGGAAATTATCTGGCAGCATAAAAGGCTCAGCTTGGGCTGTCCTGACAGGCTCCGTTGAAAAAAGAAAGAAAAAAAAAACTAACGCCTGCTTCCCTCTGTCCTGTGGTTTGTCCTGTTGGTTTGTTAAGTTGGCCAGTACCATTTGGGGGATGCTTGTCCTCTTTGGTGTGTAACTTCAGCCATAATGTTTGGAGATCTGAGCTTCACTTTGGTGTGGGTTTTGAGGGAGCTCCACACTGAACAACAACACCACTAAAAACAACAACGCAGCTGCTTCCGCATGAATTGAAAACACAAAAGCAATTGGATTCAAATAGATTACCTCCTCGGGATCGTCCTTTCTTTCCTTCTAACTCCAGCTTTCTCCTGAAAATATTTGTTTAGTGCTTCAGGTTTTTATTAGCATTAAGCAGCACCGTTGGGTAGCGGATCTGGCAAGAAGCGGGAAACTTAAGCGAGGAGCGCTAAACCAGCTTGTCAGATGGTTTGTTCTCTGGAGGGGGTAGAGAGTGCAGTTCCGTCTATAAACCATGAATGCCTCGTAGACGCACAAATACACAAATGCACGCCAGTCTATAAACACTGTCTCTCTCCCACACAGACATACACAGTCTCAGTGTCTCTTCTGCCTGTTGGGGGGGTAGATGTCATAAGAGCTGTGGTTGCCAAAGGAAATCACTGTTGTATTTACAAATGTGAGCACAACTGTTATTACAGGGGATGTTGAAAATTGAAGAAAATGGAGGTAATGATTGAGACTCATACATTCCCCCGTTCCAGTGGTTTTCTCCATTCAGCCCCTCTCTGAAAAACAATGAGACATTGTTGATGGAGAGAAGAAATCCCTATTCACCAGGTCGCTGCTGCATTTTCCCCTTTTTTGCTTCTCATGCTTCTCCATCTTTTTTTTCTGCACTCACTTTTTCCTTATTTGTCGTGTTATTTATATGAGCTCACCCCTTGTCACGCTGGGCAGTTTCAGCGTGGAAGGTTCCCCTGGGGGAGGTAGTGGCAGCAGGTTGGAGGAAGGTGTGTGAATATTTGTGTGTGTGAAAGCGACCCAGCGGCCACCCCTGCACAGAGGGCCCATTGTGCACGTCCCCGCTTTATAACACCTCTACTCTTCTCCACGCCGCTCTCCTTTTACACCATTCCCCTTTTCTCTGCAGCCGCTGCCAATCCTGCTCACTCGCACTATAATGTACACATGCACACACACACACATACACACACATACATAAACACACATCAAACTGCTGGCTGTGTTTTATTGGAGGCAGGGATCACTCATTCTTTCCAGGGAGGGAAGCGTGTCGTGAACTCTGCGGCTGTAAGCCCAGGACTCTGGCAACTGCAGCCTGTGATGCAGCCACAAATTCAACCCCCCCCCTCTTCCAACCCTCAAAGTCTGGAACATCCTGCTGCTGTGTCTCTTGCTTAGATGAGAATAGCGCCCAGATGTTCAGATGCATTATAATGCTTTGGTGTTCTTACAAGTCATGGTATCGATTTCCCCTTTTCTTTTCTGATATATTCCTCTCTAAAGTAACCTATGCACCTTCAGCAACCCCCCTCCCGCTAAGCACCCCTTCCTGTATTTCCTCCTGCTAAGTTTTTATTTTTCACTTCAACTCCAGCTAAAAATGCTTTGTCGGTGTGAATAATAATGGAAATATGCTGATTGCTGCATCTGTTTTTCTTTCTTCAGCAACTTGAAGCAGCACTGGTCCATTAAGCTGTTTCGTGTGTTACTGTCACACTTGTACTGACCTGAAAAAACTTTTTTCCAAACAGAAAATGAGTGCCTTTGAAATCTTATGCTTTACCCCCTGACATTTTGTACATTATTTAATTTGAACCCACTCATCGTGATTCAGAAATGCTGTGTCAACAGGTTCAGGAGGAGGGTGTGTGGAACATGTATGCACTCACTGATTGGTAGATGATTCAGTGGCAAGTAATAACAGTTTAAGTCTTGGATTCCTCAATTATTCAAACCAAATATGTTTGACTTTGTATTCATGCTCATCTCAAAAATTCTTCATATTTCTTCTTTCTAAAAATACTTTGCATAAAATGGTCACACATAAGAAGTTAGAAGACTTTATGGTAATGTAAGATGCAGCAACAACTGTTAAGAGTACGTGTCATTTGTGGGTACACCGGTGGTACAATAACAGATTTTTGTGTTCCCACACAGCAGACATGTCATTTCTTTGGTTTCCTGCTTTAATAAGACACAGTAAACTGCTGGTTAAAGAGAGGTGACAATTCTACCTTTCATGTATCTAATTAGGCTTCTACAAATTGTTGTTAAAACAATGCAGATGCTGCCACTTAAGATCAGTTTAGTAATAATCAGTCACTGCTGTTTATTACAAATATACACTCACCTTCCACCTTCATAATGATAATTGTAATTTTTCTTTATCAATCCCATTTGGGGAATTTGGCTCTGCATTTGACCCATCTCTAGTAGATTACTAGAGCAGTGGGCTGCCATGTTTTCAGCAACCAGGGAGCAGTTAAGGGGTCTAAGGGCCTTGCTCAAGGGCCCGCAGCGGTTCACCTCTGTTGGGATGCCGGGGACTTATATTAAGCACCGTAATGCACAAGTATTAGTTATGTTCATTTGTTTCATTCGACCAGTGTAGCATCTTCTGACAGTGACTTCCAGCAAGATAATGCATCATGTCACAAATCATCTCCAACTGGTCTCTTGAACATGACAATATGTTCACTGTACTCTAATGGCCTCCACAGATTTCAATCCAATAGAGCACCTTTGGGATGTGGTGGAACAGGATATTCCCATCATGGATGTGCAGCAACTGTGTGATGCCATCATGTCAATATTGTAATGACCTGGGTGACTCGGACCCTAAAGAGAGGCCAAACTGGGACTGAAAGGTTAACAAGTTTTATTTTACCACCTGTGCAGAGTCTAGTTTTCTGAGAGGTAGTCCAAGAGAGGTTGAGTTGATCCAGGAAAGAATCCAAAACAGCAAGGTGGCAGCAGACAGAATAGGGGGCTAGACAAAAGAACAGCTCAAGGCAGGCAAGGTTCAGTAATGTGGAGGCATAAATCCAGAGGGAACAGGCTAAATCACAAATCTGTTGGGCAAAAAGAAAGGTCTAGAAGCACTGTGGTGGTATTAAAAAAAAAAAAAAAAAAAAAAAAAAAAAAACGCTGGATTGCTGCGCAAACGGCATCAGACAATCTGGCACTGGAAAGTGAGCATAGGAGAGTTAAATGCTGTGGAGAACAGGTGAACAGCATGAAGATAATTACCAGGCATAGGTGGAAACAATCAGGAGCCTGGTCAGCAGAGCACCAATGAGACCATGACACATATGGAGCAAAGTCTCTGAGGAATGTTTCCAATACCTTGTTGAATCTATGACACCAAGAATTAACATATGAATATATCTATATTTACAATTGCTGTAACTTGATCAATACCAAAGCAATCTGATACAGCTCAGAGAAAAAAACATGAAATATATGCAATAATCAATTTTTTCGTGACATAAAACTTCAAAATGATTCTTTATTCATTTTTTTCTTTTGACTTTAAGTTGAAATTTTGCGATTTCTGTGTTCTGTTATTTGTTTATATTTACATACAAAACTTTGCTTGAACACAAGCAGAAATCAACACAATAGTTTTCCATAAATTGAACTTCTGCAAATATTTCGTATTTTAAGTTTTAGTTCACGTTAGGAAGGTGATCATTCTTCTTAATGTTAAGAATTGTAGTGAGTGGTGCTGTTGTCCAGAGCTAATTTATATTTAAAATGTTTCAGTATTTGTGGAGACCAAGACTTTTCTTTGTTTTGTTTTTTCTTATGTGCATTTGAGAGATTTTGTATATTTAATAAACTTTAAAATAATATACAATTTATTAATCCCAATTGGGAAATTTTACCATCTCTATATTGACCAGAGAGCAGTGGGCTGCCATGTTTCAGCTCCCAGGGAGCATTTGAATTACAAGTATTCTCTACACGAAGGGGCTGGAATATATGGAAAATACTTAGTCTTTTGCCATGTGTGGCATATAAATAATTAATTTATGGCCAAGTGATGAGGCATTTTAATTGCATAAATGATACAAAATTGTTAGTTTTTTTAATTACCCAAGTTTTCTGTCAGTAAATAATAAAATAATTTTAAAAAAATAATAAAAAGAAATACAACAAATCCATAGGCCCGGGGTTTTAGAGCAGAAAATAAGGGTACTAAACCACCAGGAATAATAACATGAGATTTGCTCAAAAGTACAAGCAAGCTTTGTTTTGTTTTCTCTGCATTTTGTTTGTACGAGCAACTTGTTTTTCACACTACTTGGCACCATATACCTCTACTTTGCCCTGCAACAAAGATTTTTTGTTGAGTTTTTTTTTCTAAGGCAAAGACGTGCAGGTGAAGATGGAGGCGTTCAACAAGTAGTTTCCTGTTACTGCAGTGACGCAGTGGCGCTGCTTCATCTACAAGCTCATCTTAGCGCAGATAGTGTTGCTGAGTGACACAGAAGTTTTTATACGGGGCGCCACACTGTTTCTGAAAACAAGCATTTCTAAGGCCTATCTTTATATGCAAAATAAACTTCATGTCTGACTGGAAATTCTTGTGTTGTTGCAGATAAATAGAAAAATAAACATCCAATGAATTTTTTTTATATTTTCTAAAAAAGCTCAAACTAAAAATAGTTTAATACCATAAAATAGCTTTCAATAAGACAAATTTGATAAATAAATTTCTAAAAAACACAAATAGTAGAAGCTGAGCTTTTCATGATGAAATCATCATTAATAAAAAATTGTCTCTTTGCGTGAAAGTATTTGGTTCAAGTAGCACTATGTAACTTTCCAACCTAAAAACTCTGCATACCTGAATTATGTGATGGCACATTGAAATTCATTATACAATTTTCTGGAGCCATTGCTGCCCAGCTTCCGGAGGCACAGAAACTACACTTCATAACTTTTTTTTCCGGGACACCGTATGATGTAGCAGCTGAGATTTAACGGCTGATTCAGCAAACAAACATAAGACAAAAAGAAAAGAAACAAAAGAGAGAAAGGGACAGAGCAATAGATAAGACAAAATTCAAGACAAAACTGTCTTTTACTCTCTGGAGAGAGCTCGTTGCACAGGTAGGATACAAGACTGATGCTGAATTAGCCGTCGATAGGGGGCGCGTCTTTCAAAATCTGCCAAAAGTTCCATAGTGTGACTTTCATCAAATTTGAAGATTACATTACATATTGGTTGTCATGTCAATGCATGATAGGGAAAAAACGGGAGGAGCACAGATGAAGAGCCCAACAGACAGATGGGAGGTCATAAGAGACGAGTGAAGAGGAGGAGGGTGTTAGGTATATTGACAGATTTGTTACAAAGTAGGAGCAGAAACGCTGAAACAAAGATTGAATTTAAAGATTTTGCTATGTTTTAATAAGATATATATTACATGGCTATCATAATGTCAATGATCTTATTTCTTCTTCGTATCTTTCCATTGCTACTATCAATGAAAATCATAAAACTAAATCAATAGTCAAATTGTCCTTTTTACTTTAATTTCAGATTGGAAAATCCCCTCTATGCAAATGACCGATGTGACACATTTTATGTTGATTTGACTCTTAACGCAATGTGCCATAAAAACAAGTCAGAAGGAATTTTAAGATACGGAACTTCTTTAATGTTGCTTTAACCTTTTAAAACCTGAGGTCCCCCAATTGGTGATCTTTGAGAACAGATGGTGCCCCACTTTGCCAAAATGGCCATTTTGGTGATCTCACCTGAAATGTTTGTAAAACCTCCTAATTTTGTTCTGTTTCACTTTATTAATGTTGAACTTTGCAGAAACAATGTTCATATATTGTAGCCTACTATAATTTGATAGTTGATTCATTTTCATCCTGTTTGTTTTTTTTTTTAGGTGAGCCTGAAACGTTTGTGCTATGTACCATCTTTATTTTTTCCTCACATATACATACTGATATGTATATGTGTTACTGGTATTTATACTATTTACAAATCTTAACAAACCTCACATGTTACTGTGGCTCCAAAAGTATTCAAATAGACCTTGTGGTTACAGTGATATAATGGCCATGCAGTCTTGCAGTCACAGGGCTCAAAGGGTTAAATAACTTGAAAATCAGGAAACTGTTGCAGATAAATCTTAAGATTTCTGAGCAGGGCTGAGCTTGCATTATTTAAAGATCCTAACATCTGACCTGCATATGTCAAATTCTTATTTGGAAAATGGTCAAAACTGTTCCTTTAAGAGAGGAGGACAGTAAGTGTAACACATGTTTGAAATTTCAGTATGTGTCTTACAGTATTAACATTTCCCCCAAGAAAAATGTCTGTGGTGTTCATTCAATCAGGAGTAGATCACAGCCTGAAAAACCAATATGTGTGTCTTCCTGTTCTAAGTCTTTATTACGTTCAAGAAGTTTGCCTTTAAAAAAAAAGAAAAAAGATAGTTGTTCTGTTTTCTATCTAAATACCCGCTGTTAACAACTTTGAAACAGCCAAAAACATCTTCCTTTGCAAAACATATGCTAGTGTTAGTGTATGTAATTTCAAAACTAAACCCCCTTTCATCACAACAATAAGAACAGTTCGTGCATTCCTTCAGAATGAACCGTTTCATATTTACCCCACATGCAAGTACTCATGAGATCTGTTCCATCCACTTTACATGAACACAAATTCTGTTTCAATTATGCATTTTCCTGCAGGTTTCTCACAACGCTCTACATTTGTTTAGCTTGCCTGTAAAGTTTAAACATCTTTTCTACAGCAGAGTAGCGAATGTTTTCATACTGAGACAACATTCCCTGGATATGAAAGACATGTTGATGAGAGAGGAAGGAGAGAGGCAAAAAAAAAAAGATTTATGAAGCTCCCCTCTAAAAGTCAATATAGGTTTTGTGTTACATCTTTGGTGCAGTGAAGATTTATGTTTAATAAGCTTCAGGTGTTGGCTGGCCTGGATTTGCGCTGGGTAGGGCAGGGAGGGGAAGTGGTTGGATTGCTCGCAGCTAGTGGCATGGGCGACTGTTTCACACATGCATTCGTTCACACACGCACATATCCTGCTCTCAGCCCATTTCTGCTGTCAGAGTCTATACCGAGGCTTCAATTTGCACGGCTGCCATGCGTCTGGAAAAACAGAGCTACCTTTGTACTCGCGTCTCCAACAGCTTCGTGGGGCCGTCTGTAACGCCCGTATATGACAACACACGGCCCGTCAGGGGTGAGCAGAGACAAATGGAAAAACTAATATAAGACTAATAAGCAAAGAAGGGGTGGAATGTGCAGTAGAGGTCAAAGGGGAGATTGACAGCAGCTATTAACAGCGCCCCCTCCTCCTTCCATCTTTCTGCTATGTTTTGATGTGAGTGACAGGCACTTTTTAGTAGGTAGGACTAAGAAACAAAAGTCACAGTGTATGTAGAAGGTGTGCCCTGTCTGCCAACCCCACCCTGTAGCTGTAGAGGGAGATTGGAGACAGCAAGGGCATCGTGAAGTGTGGGACATTGACATCAGGGAGGTGTTGACACCCACAGAAAGATTTAGTTTGCCAAAATCCATTTTCCACCTCTTGCAATATCTGTCTGGTCTTGTCTTTCGACACTCCCACCCTCTACATACACATACACACAAAGACACACCTTTTACTCTTCCCCAAGCCCCTCATAGATCTTACCTGTCATATATAAGTCATCCGTAAATCACCACAATGAACATTCCTTCCAATATCTGGACAAATCTTGACAAAAACCAACCAAACATGAAACTGTGGCCCTTCTGTGTATGCATGACTGTGGGATGGAAACATATGAAATTCTATAGCTTGCTTATGGCTGTGCAGCTTCCCGCCTTTTCACCGTTTCATTTCACACATCATGAGAAGAAGCACCTGCAGTTTTATAGGGGTTTGCAAAGACATTTCCTCTAAATCTTTCGTTCTGTTTTTTTCTTTTTCACCTTAACTCTGTCTTTTGTCTTTTGCCTGTCCTTGAAAGAAAGCATTTGTTTAATGCGAGACATTGTGAGGTCTGAGCTGGGCCACCCACAGCATCACATCTGTTAGTTTGCAAAGATTAAAATTAGACAAATGAAAAACAACAAACAGAGAAAAGTAGGCGCCTCTTCCCCATTTAAAGCATCCTCTTACAGTTTATTTAGTCAAAGAAAAATGTGTTAGCATGCTAAGAAAAAAGGCATCACTTACTTTGTTGCCTCTGTATTGGGAATTGCAGGTATTTTAGTACAAGGTGACAGCATTGGAGGGGATGCCCTGTTGATTTGACTGGTTGATCCTGTGGTGGTGTTATTGTATGTTGTGTAAAACGGCACAAGTGGCTCTTATTCAGCAGACACACGCTGGAGGGCTCTGTCTTTCTCCTCAGCACAATAGCCCACAATTCCCTGGGCATTTCTCAGGTGGATCGCCTTACCCATACTCCCAGTGGCACAGCTGAGGATTTAGTCAGTCTTTACGTTGCACCTAATTCATGAAGTGGACAATAATGACATAAATAGATCTAGAGGGATATAAACAGGTTTCTTAACTAAAGCAAAAGCACGAATAAAAACCTTTGCTTTTCTTGTGAATTCACGTGAAATCAGCTGTAAAAACTGGCAAATGCAAATTTGATGTAGAAGTATAAATATTATTGCACAATAAAGTGTTTTTATTGCATGGAAGCAGTTCATTCATCTGTGTCAAGGTAGAACTGTACACTGTCACCCAAGCTGCAGGTGTTCAGATACTTTTTATTCTCCGATCCAATGGTTGGCTTTCCCTCCTGGCAAACAGTCCACGTGCTGCGCTGAATTCTCGAATTCCCGGTGAAGATGGAAACACGATGCTTTCCCAAGACAACTGGCAACCTGACACTACACACAACTCTCACATACACTCATTATCAAGTTTCTACCCATTTCGTAAATAACTGTATAAGCAAACACCTAACTGGGACACACATGCGCACACACAATATGTTTCTCGACAATTAGCTAGGTATTTAGCCTTTTCACCTGGTGGCAGTGATACAAGTGCTGCTTTTCATCACATGAAAATGTGAAAATGTTTGGTGTAATTACTCCTGACTCTGACAGACAGCATGCTCATTCAAGCAGTTAGCCTTTACTTCACCTTTATTGATTTCACATCAGTACCGGGCCGTTTTTAGGGGATTTTATTGAGTTGGTCTGTCTAGTTCAGCCTGTATCTCTTCAGTTCTTAAAAGATGAGAGACTGTGTCTTCCTCACGTACAGACACAGATAATTATCCACAGATCCGCATGAGCTGAGATGTCAGATTGTCTGCCAGCCAGGATTTACGGCTCACTCTGGCCCAGAAATGAGAGAAGGATGGAAATGAAAGGAACAAAAGGGAAAATGTGGAGGGTCTCACTTGTTAAAGCTATGGATCATATGAATTTTGGTAAATAGTTTGACCTTATTTTTCTTTTTTTCTGTTTACTTTGGATTTTTGGTTTTGGATGTTTTTAACAAGAAAGATTTTTTGCATTTTTTTCTATTTTTTTCCTTTCCTTCATGTATTGATGTATGATCCTCAAAGTCTTGATAAAAATGGATAAGATATATCTCTTTCAATAAAAAAGAATGGCACATAGGTGGAAAATGATTTTCATGTAATTCCTTTAGGTCATTTTATAACATATCATTGAATAACACAAGAAAGCATCATAAAGGATTAAGAATAAGACTAGAAATATGGGCATGTTGAAACATAGAAAGGAGACGCCTATATTCATAATTTATGTAAAAGTGGGCTTCAAAGGACGAGTTTCACATGAGGGAAAAAATCCATATTCATTTTCTAGCTAAGAATTAAAAGATATATATCATTTTCATATGTGCCCATAAAGTATAAAGCCACATCTAAAGCACTGCTCTGCATGATGAATGGAAACTTGGACCATCATCTAGCCTTTAGCTTTTCTCTTGTGAAACTAAAATGCCATCTTTAAGCTCTACATCAAAGTTGTTGTTCTTATTCACAGTATACATACATACATA
>JAOXYM010000017.1:7527231-7554497 GCA_028567055.1 Leptatherina wallacei
CAGCCCACCCGCGACCCTGCGTGGATTAAGCGGTACAGAAAATGGATGGATGGATGGATGATCCCCGAGGGGAAATTGCATGGAAACCAAGAATACTTCAAGAACAAGATCAAACTGAGTTTATCTTGGCATAAATTGGACCTAACAAAAGACAGATAATATAGTTATGGTGAAATTGGCTTCGTGTTTGAGATTATATAAATGAGTGACTCCAATCTTATCCTTTCAATCTGATGAAAAGGATTTCATTTTGTAGAACACTAGACCAGAATCAAACAAGAACAAACAGTGATGCAACACACACCTCATTATAATCTCCTTAGCATGCGATTACACATGCATGCGCACACACAAACACACAAAAAAAGAAACCAACGCATTTACCTCCCCTTCTTTCTCCCCTCCTATTCTAAATGTGAACTAAAAGTTTCTGTCTCTAAAATGAATGTAATAGAAATAAACATCTGGCTTGACGCTGCTGTGAGGAAACAATATCTTGGGGATCCCTCCACACCGGGGGCTAGCCCACTCATGATCATAGCAGGTGCCACCAAAGGAGCCGCCCAGATCCGGGCAGCCGTAGGGCTACCAGACATGGGCAATCACCATGGCAACAATCCTGCAGACCGAGCAGGCAAAGCCCCAGGCACGGTGGATCCCCCTGAGCAAAACACTGGAGAAAAAGTGTTAAAAAGTTAAAGACAATGTAAAATAAAATAAACCTAAAAACAATAAGAACAGATAATAAGAGCAACAAGAGTAAGAATACATATAAAGGACTAAAAGTAAAGTAATAAAATCAAATCAATTTTCTAAATAAATAAATAGATAAATAAAATTTCAGTTAAAAGCTAAGCTAAAACAGTGGGTTTTGATCCTCTTTTTAAAAATATCTACAGTCTCTGTAGCCCTGAGGTTCTCTGGCAGGCTGTTCCACAGACGAGGGCCATAATAATGAAAGAGGCCTCGCCATAAGTCTTAGTTCTCACTTTAGGAATGACCAAAAGGCTGGTACCAGAGGACCTCAGAGTCTGCGAGGGTTCATAATTTAAGAGCATGTCCAATGAATAAGAAGGCCCAAGACCATTAAGACATTTATAAACAACTTAAAGAACCTTAAAATCAATCCTGAAACGCACAGGGAGCCAATGCAGCGACTCAAAAACTGGTATAATGGGTCCCCGCCCCCTGGTTCTCGTCAGATCTCGTGCTGCTGAGTTCTGGAGTAACTGCAAACTGGAAGTACTCTTTTTAGGAAGACCAGAGAGCAGGGCATTACAGTAATCTAGTATTCTACTAGAACTAAAAGCATGCATCAGTATTTATACTGGCAAGAGAGAGAAATGCGCAGACTCTGGTGATGTTTTTAAGATGATAAAATCCTGTCTTTGTTACATTTCTAATGTGTGGAATAAAATCCAGCTCAGAGTCACAAATGACACCCAGATTTCTGACACACTGAGAAGGTTTAAAATTCTGCAGTTTTGATGAAATGATCTCTCTCTTGTCTTCAGGACAGACGAGTAAAACCTCAGTCTGATTAAGCTGTAAGAAATTCTCTGCCATCCAGGACTTAATATCTAAAATACAGTTTAAAAGGACATTAATTGGCTCCTGATGACATCCTCAAGTGGTACCATATACAGATTAAAAAGTATTGGGCCTATAATTGATCCTTGGGGAACTCCACACTTGATTTCATGGATTCTTGAGGAGCATTTATCCAAACTTATAAAAGAATTGTTGATCCATGAGATAGGAGTAAGACCATTTAAAACAGTACCTGAGAGGCCCACCAGACTTCTCAGTCTGTGTAATAAAATCTTGTGGTCTACTGTATCAAAGGCGACTCTAGGATCCAACAGAACCAGGAAAGGAAGTTTCTGAAAGTCTAAGTGAAACCTGATGTCGTTAACAATCTTTAGAAGGGCCGTCTCAGTAATGTGGTTAGTCCTAAAACCAGATTGTTTTTTTTCCAAGATATTTTTTTTATTCAGAAATTCATTCAAATGAATAAAATATATTTTTTCTATAGTTTTACTTAAAAATGCTAAGTTGGATACAGGTTGGTAGTTATCAAGAATGTTTGGGTCTAAATTACTCTCCCTCAAAAGGGGCCTCACCACTGCCGTTTTACAGGCAGATGGGAAGACACCCGTCTGAAGAGAGTAATTCACCATTTCTAAAAGCTCAGGCTCAAAGAAACCATAAAATGTTTTTAAAAGATGTGGGAATTGGGTCTAAAAGGCAGGTTGTTGGGTGTAGCTGAGAGAAAACTCGACCAAGCATCTTTGCATCAACCAGGACAAAACTCTCCAGTGTTTCAGTTATGTTAAAATCAACATGTCCTTGAGATAAAGGGTTGGATCTGATAGCATTGATTTTACTTCTGAAGTGGTCTGCAAAGTCCTCACTTACAGCGTCTGATGCTGGCATGGAGGACAGTTGCATATGTATCTTTCAATGGACCTGATGAAGCTTACTCAGGTAGTTATCATCAGTTGCCAATAACCAGTCAAGTTTCGTCTTTCCAAATGTTGTGAGCAGTAGCTCCAATGTCAGTATGTTAGTCAGACGAATTCAGGCCTACTTTTTGGTAAATAACCACCAGGTTTTGTGTAGGCTAAGATAAAAATCATGGTGCAACAAAGGATAGAAAAAGTAAGGAGCAGAAGGAAGAGTCATTAGCTAGTCATCATCCTCCATCCTCCTCAATCCACACTCCACCTCCCACTGCTCAAATATATAGCCGCTCTCTCTTAGCACTAGATTGGGGTGGCTGTAGCTTTGGTGGAAGAGCAGTTGTCTGTTGACTGGATGGTCAATGGATCGATTTCAGGCTTGCCCTGACTATATGCCGAAGCATCCTTGAGCAAGACACTGAACCCCATGGTGCCTTCTGATGTGTCTATCAGGGAATGAATGTGTGTAATAGAGAAAAGCACTTCGTATAATATCAAGTGCTGTACGAAAGTGTGTGTGAATGTGACATGTAGTATAAAAATGCTTTGAGTGGTCAATATATGACTAGAAAAGCATCATAGAAGTGCAGTCCTTTTACTAGATTTGAGACTGACAAAATCAGCTCTGCATGGTAGCTTATTGTCTAATTCAATGATAAACTTTTCCGAGTGTAACGTTGGAATTTTTGCTGAAGTTGCTACATCTGCCATTTCTCCTTCAGTCTCTCTGTCTCTTTATGTGTGCATGTGAGTGCTGTATCAGATATGTTGTTGAAGTCCATCTTATCTATTGAAGCACCTGGTGATATGAAGCTTAAATGAATATGCACTCATAGGTAAAATAAGTTACTGTACCTACTTGGGTGAATATGCATATTTCACCAACTTAATGAGCTCTGGGTGGTCTAAGGCCATGATTTTCTCTACACTTACCCACATTAATTGGGTTTCCATTCACTTGACTAATAAAAGTGATATAAAATCCTTTGAAAAGCTCAAAAGAAGAAATGTGAATGAGACACATTTCGATGAATTTGTTTAAGTTAATGACCTCGACTGTTTACAGTCACCAGGTACTGGTGGGTTGCTTATGTTTGTAGTAATTAAATAGAAGACGTAAATGATAAATAAATAAAAACACCAGGTAGTTACAGGGTCTGGAGAGAAAAAAACTGAGAGAGCTCTTCTTCATGAATTACTTCTTTCTTTGGGAGTATCTGGTTTATTATATCATATTTGGGAAGATGCCAGTCACACCAGTTTGTTTACTTATACAATATATCAAAAACAACTGTGGGAACCCGACTACTGTCAGATCCACCAAAGATTCTGTAATAGGACCACACATTCGTTATTGAATTGTCTCCTACATTTACAGACATATTCTTTAAAAAAAAAGTAAATGCATAAATGTCCCCCTCAGAAAACAGAAGTGGAACCACAAAAGCCCTCTATTACACATGTGCTTGCAATTATAGGCCATTAGCAGCACACTTCCAGTCTATAGAAGCAGTGCACTCACCTGTGCCTGCCTAAATCTACACTCTGTCACTCTGGATGCTGCTGCTGCTGCTGCTGCTGCTGATGATGATGATGATGATGGTGGAGTTGTATACCTCATTCAAGCCAGAGATGTTAAAATAAGTCAATTTGTATTAGAAGGAAACTTCACTCTTCAAGCAGAGTTTAAAATAGATTTATTGATGTAAGATTTTTGGACACGAACTGTTTTTCTTCTTCATATTTTAGTCAATGTGCAAGACAGACACAGACATGCATTCATACAAAACATATATGAAGATAACAGCCTTGGGATGTGAAAGCAGATACAACTGGTGAAACATTCCTTCAGAATGAAGGGAATCATTACAGTCCAGATACTCCACCATGTGGGCTGCTTTAAAGAAGATGAGGGGATTTGTTTTAAAGTCCTACTCACAGCATCCAGCAGGACTGATTTACTCACAGTCTGAGCTGGCATAAAAACTCAAAGACAATGCAATGAATCAAATTTATTCTGACACGGTATCTGCTGTTTAACTCCACTTAACAAGCGGGTGTGTGCCTTATGTGAGTGCATATTCTTCTGTGTGTATGAGAAACAACATGTGTGACGTTTCTGTTTAGTAATGTTATTTTAGCTGAGGTTTATTTTTATCTGAGGGTAGAGTCAGACACACATGGGTTGGGTAAGACCTTGCTGTATTTGTAAGATACATTTATATCTAGGAATGTCTTCAAGAGGCTGGAGCTCATTCTGGCAATAAATTGCATCGTAAGCCATCACACACTTTTGTGTATTTTCAGCAGAAACTCACCCCCCACCTCTCTTAGTCTGTGGTCTCATTAATCTGCCATGTCAGCTTGTGTTTGTTTTTAATTAATATCTTATTGAACAGGAGTGATGAAGTGTCTGTTTCTTCCAACACTGTGTCTCCTCTGATGACAGAAACATTCAGGGAGGACAATGTTTTTCTAGACTTTCACAGATGTGTAAGGTGTCATCATTAAGCTTTTTTCCAGACCAGTTGTATGTTGTGGATGTGCACTACAGGGATGGATAATATCTCTGTCAAACTAATTTTCCTTAATAACCAAATACTGTAGATGCTTTTAAAAAAGGTCACTTTCAGTTGTTTTTGTCTTTCTTGTCATTAATCCTCATATGTTTCAGTTAGTTAGTTCACACATATGTACTCTGATGGGATACATTTAGGGTTTGGAAATGAGGTTCTCATATGTCTGCAAAGTAGGGAATAAAAGATAGTAGAACATCAGCAAGATTTATCCTCTCCAAAGCTCTGGATGTCTCCAAACTCTCCTGCATTGATGGATCTGAACAAGCAGGGATTTGGACCGAAACTTGAATCTGTCTGGAGTCTGTTTCAGCATGCCGATTCACCTCATCACTCTGTCCCACAGAGCTAGGATCCCATTCACCTTTGAACTCCAAAGAACCCACTTGGGTGCCTCCTGAGAGTCAGTCGCTCTTTGGCAGTTTTGGTTTTGTGGCCAAGGACAGAAAGATTTGGTGTCTCCTTGAATCCTGCCAGAAGGTGGCGGAGATAAGGGCACCACATGACAGAGACGGACCAGCGGTTAAGGTGATTCAAGCGAAAGGAAGATTAAATGCAGGAGGAAAACAGATGAGATGGGAGGAAGTGAGGGAGGCTCCGAAAGGTGAAGGAAATAAGGGGGACAGTGCATTAGTTACAGGGTAACTTTAGCTCCCTTTGTGGCTGAGAACAGACGAGATTTCTCATCAGCAGCTGACTTGACTAGAGCAGACTACAGAAACACTATACATGCCAAGCAAGCCATCTTTCCTCCTTTATGTTTAAGTTGCTCCATGAGCTATCTCAACCCTAAAGATCATTAAAAGACTTAACTGAGACCAGTCATTTTTTATTTGATTAATCTTCTAGTGCTCAACCTAATTTGCTTATTAGGGAAAGTTGTTTTAAAAACTTTGGCGTCAATGATTCCTTAAATTAGTTTGTTATTGCACTGAAGGATGCCCATTTGTTTTGTACATTGTGTGTGGTTTCAACCACAGACAATCAAAGCGTCTGCCACTTTTTCCGTCATCACTTGCTCGCTGTCTTCTTCACCTCTTTGTGTCGTCTCAAACTCATCGTTGCAGTCTCTCACAATCCCAGAGTGTTAGATTGGTGTGAAATCTATTTCTGTGAGTGGAATGATCCGTCACAGTTTGCTTAGATAGAGGCTTGTGTGCTTTACAGTATCTAAATGTGTGTGTATCCTTGTGCTTTGTGCGCTTTTCCCCTCCGAGACGCCGTAATTTAGAATGACTGTCATCACCTGGCCATAAAGAGGGCACCTGTAACACCCCATGTGACCCAAACAGGTGATTAACCCACAACTCTGTCCACACACATCAACACACTCTCAAACAAGACTCTGTCCTTCCCCATATTGGTAAGCTTTTTGTTAGAATATTGCTTTTGTCTTGTGCCAGATCGTTATATGCTGTAAGCTTGGAACGGGTGTATACAGTAGGTTACGTTGTTTTCACACAGTTCATTATGTGATGTAGCATTATTCTTTACTGTCTGTCAAATATATTGTTGGCTCTTGAGAAAAGTAATTTTTAATATCACTTGAAATTCAAACCTGGTCATGTAGGAGATCAGAAATGAGTATACAATTTTATTGTATGTAAACAGGTTTTATAATAACATTAACTGGGTTAATTCCAGTTGAAATTGATCATAGTATCAGATAGATTAGGATCTACTTATCTCATGGGGCAGTCTGGTCTGGTTCACACATACATGGGGTGTTTTAACAATCACCAATTTTTCTTTACATTTGTACCTTTTCTCCGTATGCAAAAGAAGTTTTGGGGGGGGGGCTGAAAATGAGCTTTTAAGAAAAAGCTTCCCAGAGTGAAGGCTATTAGATAATCCAGCGGTGCTGTTTATGTGTGGATAGGATAACCAGCGTTTTTGGCTAGCAGATTCAAAATGTGCGCTGCCATCTGCGTGGAGTGTATCACTATATAAACCGTTTACTCCTTTGTTAACATGGCAATTGCAAATGTAGTCAAGACTGCACTGCTGCTAATCTTGTTAAGGGGACAATTTACATTTTTGTATAGACATACACTTATATACCAACTATACTGTAAAACGAAAGTGTCACAATGCATTTTGAGGGCAGAAAGAATCTGCACCACTTTTTGGATTTGCCAGAAGTGGTGATTATTTTGTTTTTGGTTGGCGTTCAGAGATGGAGCTAGATTAGCACCTTTTAATTTGGCTCCTGACCGTGTTCCGACCATGCCTGTGCGTTTTCATGAGAACATGAAAGTTTAGCAAAACTTTAGCAAAACACCCATGTCCATGTGGATTTAGCCTTAAAGCAACACTACATAACTGTCTGACCTTAAAACCCTGAGCTTCTGACTCATTTTGATGGCACACTGACATTTATCATGCACATTCCTGGAGCCATAGTTGCCCTGGAGTATCCTGGGGCTGAAAAACTACACTTCACGACTTTTTTTTCCAGCCTGAGGCATTACATTGTCACGTGATGGTGTTTATAGTGTTTATGGTACTGTGTTACATGCCAGGAACTAGGTATCAACACATGAGCCGTTTTTAGACACGCTTCATGATTAATCCAGCAAAGTAATGCTTGAAAGCAGCAATTGTGGACTAACAATAACTGATTTGGCATCCGTCTTACATGCTGTCTCTTCTCTGAGCTCTCTTCTGCAAGTTAAAGTTAGTACGATGTTGATTCTTGTCTCATCTTTTACTCTGTCTGTAATAGGTCAATTTACTAAAACTAATTCATATTTGTTTGATCAGTGAAATCCCAATTTGATATGTCTTATACCTGTTTAAAATGAATAGTGTTCTACTATCACATCAGTTCATGTGTGAGAGGGTGATCAGTGATCTGTTGATTAAGTCTGAGTAATTACATCAAATTGGACTGATCATGCCTGCAGGGATCGGGAGAGGGAGCTCTTCGCATGCTTTGTTCTCACCAGAGCTGCTGCAGATGAAGCATCGCGTCTGTTTACTATTATCTTCCTGTTCCAGGTATGACATGAGTGTTTTATGCTTTGAATCTTTTGGAAAATGTGCGTTAAAACATTTTTTAGTTGCTGACTGAATGTTAAAAAATTTGATGGAACATCTATTTCTGTTTAAAGGCTGTTTTTGTTAGCCGTTAGTATATCCTCTGTGTAGCTGCATTCTGTATGATGTGCCTTGTGGTTGTGTCCTTTACAGTAAGACACAAATGGTGTGTGAAAGTTAATGAGAATGCATTTCATTTGAAAATGAGAATGTAACGATTAACTCACTAATTAGAAATCTATGTCTAACCAGTACGGTCACCTTTTTCTCTTTCTTTCTCTTTTCCTCCTTTCTTTTGATAATGTCCTTTTGTGTTTCTTTGCTGAATGAGCCATGGTGCATGTTCAAAACAGCCAGTGTGTTGATATCCAGTTGCTAGTGTAACGCGGTGCTGTAAAGCAAAGTGCTGCTGTAAAATTATGCAACAGGATGGGACAAAAAGTTGTGAAGCTCGGTTTCTCGGCCTTGGGACGCTGCTGGGCAACAACTCCGCAGATGTACATAATAAATGTCACTGTGCCATCAAAACAAGTCAAAAGCACTGAGTTTTAAAAAGTCTTAGAGTTATATAGTGCTGCTTTAAAGGGCATTACGGATTTATAGTTAGTTGCAATATGAAAGTTAGGCACTAGATGTCACTAAATCCCACACACTGAACCTTCACAGATTTTCAACAAGTGAAAGGAAGCATATATTTTAACAATTTAATCAAAATTCCCTGTACTGACATTTCTATCACTGATTCATTTTCATCAGTGGGAAAAAGAGAGCATAACTCTTCTGAGTGTGTGTTTGTGGTAAAGGTGCATGTGCAGTCTTGCAGGATGACTTCATGCCATCACTAGGTGTTTTCATTAAGCCTCAGTGTTGGTGAGCCCAGTGGGCTTCTTCATACTGTGGGTCCCACACAGCCATGAGAGCTAAATAGAGACAGTGTGCCACTCTGAGGAAGACACACTGGCTGCAAGGCAGAATTAGAGATAATAAATAAACCACTTGGAGGAGCTTCACTCAAGTCATTCTTTTTTCAGCAGCGTCCCAGTCTGGCAAGGTTATTATCCCACCCTGCAGTGGATGTGTGCAGCAGCTATTCAGAGTTAATCTTTTCTTTTTGTCCTTCAACAAGTTGGAACACCTCAGTGTGGTTTGTCTCGGAGGCAAACAAGAGTTGCTCCAAGAAGTTGAGTAAGAGTTTTTCCCAAGATGAAGCAACTACATAGAAGTTCATACTGACTTTTTGTCTGGTACTTTTTCTTTTCATCCAGGAGCTAAAGAAGCACATTTAACGCAGAATATAAATCCTGTAGTTTTTAGACTAAAATGTTCTATTTGTTGAGAATATTTTGAGCCATAATGTTCCACCTCTTTGTTATTATTTCCTGCACATATGATTTTTATTTATTTATTTATTTATTTTTTATGAAATAGCTGTATTTTGTTGAAGGTTTACTGTTATTCACGACGGGAGCGCAAATCATCATGTGCCTACTTGTTGAGAAACAGTATGAAGACTGTGAGTCAATATGAAGAGGGAAGGTAATAAAATTACAACAAAGTTAGTCTTCTTGAACAAATTTATTAACTTTAGCAAACATTGCACATCTGCTATTAAATTAGTTTATAAAAGTGGGATGTGCATCAAGTCTTGTCAGTGAACTACATTTCAGAAATTCAGTTTTTATGTACATTATGAAGATGAATAACGGACACTTCAGAACAGCTTAAAGTGTTCACTCACACAATGGTTCATGTTTTCTTAGGCTTGACATTTTTCTTATTTACCTTCCAGGTTAATAAATTGTGATGCAATGGCAAATACTCTTGTTCAAAAGTAGTTCAAACAAGCAAGATTTTTATTACAACTTCATTATTACATTGCTATGATCACAAAAAGAAAATGGGATGAAATGTCTTTCTCAAATTAGCCCCACCAGACTGATCATGCTGACGTGATTTGTCTCTAGAATCCAATCTGTGACTCACAGAAATCACTGGCCTTGACGTTCACCTGCTGCTACTTTTGCATATTAGGCCGACAGGAGTAGTAACTCTTGTTGGATCAAAACTGTTTCAATCCCTCCTCTCCTCACAGAGCCAGAAGTCAATAAAGCAGTGGAACCTCTCCTGACTGGACCCCTGGGTGAGAATGATCTACTGTGAAAGCTAGTAAAAATGTTTTTCTGTCCCTTCTCACCCTTTACTTTTCTTTCTCCTGCTCGCCTCCCTTTATCTGTTATTATCATCAGCCAGGTACCTTGCCACACATAGAGACATGCTTTTCATCAAGAGCACTCGGCATGTGTGTATGTGTGAAACGCAATGCAGTTTATCTGGAAAGCTGGTGCGTGGATGAGGACAAGGCCAGGCTAAAAGCAGTTTTTTGGCTTCCGATCTGCTGAGAATCTGTCATCTTGGCATGTTAAAGATTGATTCTGTTACTTATAGTTGTAGCCTTTGATACAGTTGAGTATCGACGCAGGATGCTACATTTCCCACCATGGCAGTCCAGGACTCGACAGCAAAGCTGTAATTGCAGCCATTATTGTTTTCCTCAAGTTTGCACCCATGCCTTCCCAGAAAACTATTCCCAACTAGCTATATCTTTATCTATTATAAGATTTGGTGATTTATAGTCATTGAATTTTAACTGACTTATTGCTAAATGAGGATCGCATGACCTTACAGTAATGTTGCTAGTCACATAATAATGTCAAACAATGTGAAAACCTCAAGAAGGAACAAAGATTAACCAAATTTCTTGTGTTATACATTAGTGCTGCTGGTTTGGCGCATCTTCACAACATAAACCAATGTAAACCGTGTAATATGAGAAAATGCATGTAGCTATTTTGTGGGATTAGTAAAAGTTTCATTGGAAAGCATCAGCTTTCATGTGGGTACTCTTTCCTCTTGGTACACCAAACTGAACTTATACAAATGAAAGACTTTCATTGTGGCTTAACCAGAAACATCAAGGTTCTGGTCAAGAGGGACAAAGAGGCCACTTGCTGGGAGACATAACCAGAACATGTTCTGTGAGTGAAAGGGCATTTAGTGAAGCAGCAAAGAGGAACATATGCACGATTAGCAGAAAAGACTGTGAAGCTTCCCATCAATCAGGCTGCTGTTGGATTTGCAAAACTAAATCTGTCCATCAGCTTTTAACACGATAAAAGATGGAGTTTATGTTCACTAACAGCTTGACCGCCTTGTCTTCATTTATCCAGGAATTTCCGCTAACCCCACCTACATGGTGGGCCCAGTTTCTGTGTTTTTACGCTCACACCAAGGCACACAATTTCAGGATTACTTGAAAACAAAACCTAGGACACTGAAATATGTTCTTCTTTTGTGTGTGACTGAGCAAAGAGATGTTTGCCTTTGGCCTGAAAGGACATAATACAAAGGAATGCAAAGTAAGGCCACACCATGACACACATTACTGTTTTCCATCTCGCCTACAGCATTGTGCAAACACTCTGCAAAAACACCTTGCAATGAAACCAGTTACAGAATTCTTGGTCTGTCTAAACCCAACAGGACCTGGGTATGGTTTATTATAATAAGGACTTATTAAGTAAAAAGGTTCATTGTATGTGCTGTAGATGTATGCAGTCTAAAATGCATGTGTTAGCATTTTAGAGGCTGACTTTAAATGTGTTCTCTGACCTCACAGCATGAAGTTATGGTCACAGATAGCTCACAGTAAAAAATGAAAACACAAACCGGACATGACCAACGTTAGGAGCTATAACAGTTAAAGACTGCTTTCATTTGTGCTGTGCTGTTCTGTATTTGACAAATGTGTTATTCTAAGCTGCATAGTGGATTTTACATTACAGTTTCATCCATGCTTACAGTTTAAATATATTTGAACAATTTGGTCTACATACAACCAGCGTATAAGTCTGGGTTTTTGGGTCATTGTGAAGAAGTGGACAAGAAGCTGTTGGATCCATTTGATTTGAATCTGGCATGTTAGAGCATGGAAACAACGAAAACCTGCAGGATGGTGGCCCTCTACGACTTACATTTGACACCCCTGGTGTAGGAGATACACTATAAGCTCAACCTGAAATGTTGATGCACAGCAAGATGGATCCATGTATTTATGTTGTTTACACCAAAATCTGAACCAATCATCTGAAATCGAGACTCATCAGACGTTTTTCTAATCTTTTGTGTGAATTTTAGCCTCGGTTTCCTGTTCTTAGCTGACAGGAGTGGAATTTAGTGTGGTGTTCTGATGCTGTAGCCCATTTGCTACAGTTCTATGTGTTAGAGATGGTATTCTGCATACCTTGGTTGTAACAAGTGACTGTTTGAGTGTCTGCTGCCTTAGTGTCTATCATCTCCAACCAGTCGGACTGTTCTCCTCTGACATCAACGAAGCATTTTCCTCTTGACAAGTGACTCTCACTGGATTTTTTGTTCTTTTTCAGACCATTCTCTGTAAAACCTAAAGATGGCTGTGTGGGGAAATCCCAGTAGACCAAAAGTTCCGGAAACACTCAGACCAACCCCTGTGGCACCAAAAATGTCTACATGCCTAAATGCATTGAGTTGCTGCCATGTAATTAGCTGATTAGCTATTTGTGTTAACAGCAACTGAACGTGTGTACCTCATGCAGTGGCCAGAAAATGGACAAACATATGCACATTTCAATGAAAAACTGAGTATTAATTAAAGGAAAACCTGTATGCATGCAAACCTTTCGATGCATTTAATTATGTTGTTTGTGGTCTTATAGAATGGGAAATGTTATGAGATGTCATGCAAGTTTTGCCTTTTGAGATACAGAGAATAAGTGAGAATAATTTTGTTAGTGATTGCGTGCATGAGCCGGGGCTAAACATCTGAAGTTTCACAACCTTAATATGCCTCTGGCACAGACTATTCACTTGCCATGTAACCTCAGCCCCATTTATAATGGTAATCAAAGCCTTTTAATGTTCTTCTTTATAACTCATTTTTATTGTTCTGCAGTTTCCAGCTTAGTAGATGTTTTGTACAAGTTACTCTCTCTGCAGCTACATATCAATATACCACAGAAGCAGCCAGCTCAAAGCAGGTGTTCTTGCTCAGGCTCATGAGATCATGGTTTGTGAGAGAGACACTACAACGTTAAGAAGTGACGGGTTTTATCTTTCTTCCTTACTCTTTTCTTTAAACTGCATCCCTCGCTTTCTCCATCTGGATTTCTATCTGTAACCAAGCTTTTCCATTAACACGTTATTAATCAACAGAAATTTCAAACAGTGTCTTCACTCGTATTGATAATTTAGCAGTACTACTGCTCCAACATCATCACTGCATATACACAGATACACATGCTCACTCAATCACATTCACCAAATCCATCAACCAAGCTATTTTCATGTTTATCACACAGCCTTTATTGCACCTGCTGCCCCGCTTGCCCTCCACCAACCTGCCAACTCACTTCACTGCCCGCTCTGAAAACCTCTAATTGTCCTTTAATTTTCATAGGTCTTTGAGTGTCTCTGGGACCGCATTGTTTGCCCTCCACTCATGAGAGGAGATCCATCCAGCCACCCAGTCAGGTGCTTATCTGATGCAATGGACCATTGATCACCTTTTACCCTTCCAAAGAATCAACTCCCTGTTAGTTGAGCAGAGATTCATCCACTTGGTAACCCAACACTAAGCTAAGATATTGCTGCTTCAGGTTCACTAGACCTCAACTTGTCAGTGGGCTCCTGTTTCAGTGAGCATATGGACATAATGAAAGGTGGATCATCATCAACTAGAAATAAAACAGGACACTACATATCAGCTGATGTCTGGAGTGGGAACTATATGAAGTACTTGGGAAGATTGCATCGCCCAAACAACAAAAACCCAATATCATCACATTAAAAAATACAAGGAAGATGAAACAATGACACTATCATGGAAATCTATATCTTATGAGCCATTTTGTTTAAAAATCCAACCATTCAACCTCCCTCATCCTGCTTCATAAATTTGATGAATTACTCTTCATGTGGGCTGTAAATATTTATCTGTTGCACAAATCCAAATTCCATTAGAGAAATGAATATAAACATATTTCTCTCTTAACCGGACATATATGAAATTGCACAATGTATTTCTGACATTGTGTTTGAATAAGTACCACCATATGGTCAATACTGACTCTAAGGGCCCCATTGTTAGTGTGCAGCCTGTTTCTGACAACAGCTTGGCTCTCTTCAACCCCTCATCTGCAAACACACTGCATGTGGCATTCCCACCAACGTGGCTCAGCTAAACCCAGCAAACGAGGACGGTTTGTAATTTGTCACGACTGTGTCAGGAATGAACCGATGTGTTTGGGGTTGAGGAAAACTTCCAGTGAAATGAGGGGGATGATGAAGGAACTGGTTTGTTTTTGGTTTCATTGATACAACAAATGGTTCCTGCACGCTTACACGATGCATGACGTTGACATCACTTTGCAGCTTGGTTCATCTCAGCACTCTCAGCCACATTTTGTCCAAGAAGTGTTAAGAAGTGCTGGAGCATAGGATTGAGGGTTTGTGTTTCTTTTAATTTATCTGTCCTCTAAAGATGCCGAAGATTTTTAAAGAAGTTTGAGTTCAATGATGGATCACTGATCACTTTAAGCTCCATAGTTCAAGCTATGGTTTCTCATGAAGTTTTGATGTGTTTGAAGTACATCCAAGGAACAGACAGCAGAACATATGTCAGGAACTACATTGTAGCAATGAACATATCAGATTATATGACTTATTTTATTTTCTATTTTGTCATTGGACCATGCAGCTTGGAAATACTGAATTTTAAGGGCCATCCAGTTAGCAAAAGCAAAGGGACACCTCTTGCATTCATTTGTGTGTTAAAGAGCTCATTACCCTCTGCTTGGTCCATTACTTGTTCTGGCACCAAACTGTCTAGCTTCTAAAATGGCTGTGGGTGAAGGCCAGATCTCGGTCCCTTGTGCTCCCTTGAGTCTAAGCAGATAGCATCATGCCAAGAACAGCAGCAGCAGTTAGACCCTGAAACTTAACCACCAACAATCTCCCCAGTCCTCCTCATAGCCCCCACTTAATTGGACCATAATTTTACTGTATGCCACAAAGTGGAGACATCAGCCATGTGGGAAGCAAGAGGTGGGGGTGGATAGGAGCTTAATGGCGGTTCCAAAAGTCCCATTAAAGGATTGCAGCAGCTTTCCAGGGTTCACATTGTCATTCACTCACCCACAAATGTTTTGGTGCAGGTTGGCATTCCTCAGTGCAATCAGTGGTTTTAGATCAACAACCCTGAGAGAGCAGCACTCCAAAATATGGAAGTTCTTAAAATGAAAGTATGGAATTGCCATCATTCGGGAGAAAATGCTCAATGACTTTGCGGAAGTGAGCCCCAGAGCTTCAAGAATGTGAATATGGGTAAATAGATTAGCATCTCTTCATTCTATTTTCACTGGAGCCCATCCAGTTAGCTTATTGCCGAAAGAGAAGAAATGTGCCCTGTGTGCAAACATTACCTCATCAACTTTCAGGCAGCTGGGAGATTCATGTTTGTGCCACAATAAATAATAACATTAAACTGATGTTATGTCCTGCTCTGTCCCACCCAGTTTGTCCTATTTTATCTCCATTTGTAAAATATGGTTGACAAGTAAAGAGGCCCAAACCTCACACCTAAAACAGGAATGTATCCCAAACCAATGGAAAAAAAAAGAAGGGGGGCACACTACTTAATAGGTCTGTAATTCTTTCATACATAACTGCAACCACAGGCAAACACTCCAGTCCCAATTTTGGTCAAAATGGTGTATTCTAATGCTGCCAGATAATTAACAAGGCAGCAAATTATAGCATAGTAAATGGGAAAGGCTGTTGTTGGACAACCTCTACACTCAATGGCTTTTATGCTCTGCATTCTTTCATGGAAGGAATGTAACAGGGTGCGAATACAGCGCCAAGAATTACAGACTCCATCTCCCAGTGCCTCTCTCTCTCTCTGCCACCTCTCTCTGTACTGAAGCATATCCCGTCTCTCCTTCATCCCACATCCCAGTCAATAAGTCTTTGTCCGCAACTTTGTGGCTCGCAACTTATACAGACATGCATTTGTGCATGTGTCTGTGCGTGTGTCTATATGCATGTGTGTGTTATTATTTGTGCTGTTCAAATGCAACATGCTGGTCTCTTTTATTGCTTACACATATTTAACAACTTTTCCTGCCCTGAAGCAAGAGGAAGACCAAACATCCTCCGTCGTAAATTTTCTCCCAGAGCCCAACCTGGAGAGTGTGCCACACAGGAAACCATAGACAAACACACACATACATACACACACAGTCACATAAGACAAGCAGAGAGCAAGAGAGAGGATCATGTATCCCAAGCGTGAAACTAAATTTTCATTTCAACAGAGAATATTTATGATTTTAACACATGCTGAAATGAAACAGTTTCAACCACAAAATTAGTTAAGAAACTCAACTGATTACAGCTTCTAACAACAACAAGTGAAGCATTTTAATCCATCACTCCTTTTTCAAATCAACATCATATCAATCATAGTGGATGTCGGGACATTTGTGACTGCTCCTCTTCACTTCACCGGCCTAATGGGAAATCAAATTTGGGGAATGTTTTTAACTCATTGCTCATCTCCAGGACGCCCGCCCAATTAAATGGAATCAATTCTTCAAGACATGATTCATCCCCCACACAAATTCCTATTTACCTCAACTGTGATTGATGAGGATCATTATGATGATTAAATTTAGTCCGAATGTGTCCGTATGACAGCTGTCTTTGGTTTCTCTGTCTCTGTGGTTTTCTGCACTCTGCACGAATTGACATGACTGTAATTGAGGACAAAAAGAGAGTTATTGGATTTAAATTGTAGGTGGGCAGTGTATACATACGTGCTGTCTAAGTATCATGTGGCATATGTTACGAGGACTCCGTAACAGCATTGTTTGTGGTCTTGCAAGTTTTTGGTTTTGGTTTTGGACTACAAACCGCGGCAGACGACCGGACACTCAGGAATTTGTGGCTGGCTCTTTGGTTACACATGGATGTTTGCAGAGCTTTCTCACACCAGGGTATTAGTGAGGAGCCAAAGAGGGGCAGAGTTGTGTTATCCAGTATTTATACAGTTTTTGTTATGAGTTATTATCTCCAGATTTGGGATTAAGATTCAAGGGATAAGGAGTTAAAATTAGATTTCTGTCAAAAGCTGAGTTTTACACTATTTGTGTTTGTGAAAGCATTCATGTCAGGAGAAGCAGCTTGGGCTGCGGAGTCATTTAGCTTGTTTATTTGTCCCATGGAAAAACACTAGAACTGGTCAGACTCCCTAAGACAGAATATAAAGATAGAGAGGGGAGAGAGAGGAAAATCTGCTGGCGCAAATGAGTTGGTCAAAACACAAAAGTGTACAAATACACAATAATAACAGCATGAAGATGTAAATAAAACTTAGTTTAAACAAATATGTACCAACAAAATAGTCTAAGTAATGTCTGATATGCTGAATTTCAGGGTGTTTTCATTGTTGCATTCCTTTTAGGGTCATCTCCCCATGGCCATATATAAACTAAAGAAGTGGTGTTGCCAGAAAGTACAAATCCCCCAACTGAGCATTACCTGATTTAAAGCGTAGCTGTTGAGATCTCTAAGTGGCCTAACATGAGTCTTATGTGGGCATTATGTGGGACATATAGAAATGGAGAGAGAGGAAGAGGGTGATGAAGATGAAAATGGGATCTAAGAAAAATGTAGTTGCTGATATGAGACTTCAGCTCTAATAGGGAACGTCTGCCTGATTAGATTAACATGCACCCCAAACCCTTCTTTTCTATTTTCTCTTTTCTGTCATGTGGATTTCCCATTTAGTCCTTCATGCTGATGTATTTTGGCAGTTTTATTATATTGCACATCTTATAAATGACTGCAGTAGCACTTGGTGTCCAGTGTTTTGTGGCTTGGGGAGCAAGTGGATACAAATTCAGAGCCACTGGTAAATTCAATAAATTATATATGTTGTAAGAATGTTGCCTTCCATCTGGTCTGTCATGCTAAGTACACAACTGTGATAAAAACCATAAGGTAGCTTTGGAAGGTTGGATCAGGAAGTCAGGAGGGGTAACGGGGGGGGTTGGCTTGGCTCTCCGCAAGCCTGTACATGAAAAAAGATGAATAAAGATGTATATTGCAGAGTTTCTAGTTTGTGTTAAAGCTATCTGGAGATGCTCTCTTGTCACCTACACTAAGTGCTGATCCTGAAGGGGTTCTAAAGCTCCTACAATCCACCTCACGAAACTTATTGCCATGAGGTCTGGGAAGGCCATAAAGTCTTTTTACAAGGTGACATGAAATAAAAACACAGGGAGAACAGAGGAGGTGCTTGGTAGCAGTCGGGCAAAGATGACGATAGATTTTCTCCTTTGCTCACTTTGTGGCTTTAATGTTTGTACTTTTCCTTCGGGATTATGTCTACATGTTTTTGGAGAAATGACTGCATGTTCACATGTATCCTTTATGCCTTTTTGAAGCTGCATGGCTGGCTTGATTGGGTCGGCCGGTGAGCCGTTCCCTGTCTGCCATCACCCATGTCCACTTACACACAATCTGGGCCACAGTGGGAATGAAGAGGGGATTATGACTCTGTCTGATCCTGAAGGGGCATGCACTTAACACTACTGTAAACAAAAGGGCCATTTGAGTGGCTCACATAGAGCTGAACTCTAAAGTGAGGGACACAATCTGAATCTGTACAGACGTTTGTTATTTTCTTTTAAGGATAAATAGAAAGGCACTGCTTTGGAAACATGTTTTTATCCTTATATGTGTTACTTAAAGTGCTGCTTTTTATTACAACTTAAGCCACATCCGTTATGCTTCATTTCTCTGTAAAATTATTTTATAGTCATTAAGTAATGGCCGAGAAATGTTAGAAACAACAACAGTGCCACAAAAGCTGGATTGTGAGAGTTTTTCTTGAATATCCTCCAGCACCATGTGGAGTTGTGTGAATAAAGACAACTAAGACTCATATATCTACCCTGCAGTATACAGCGGGGAGAGTTTGAGAATCAAAATGTTTCCTGACAGTGGAGCAAAGCCTAAAAACTACTTAAGAAGGACATAAGAAGAGCTATAATGATATTAACATCCAAGCTGCAATGTTCAGCAGTGCTCCATGAAATTTTAAAGGATTAGTTTATTTTTTTACTTCAAGATGCATTGTGTCTGCAAAACCTGTGAGAAAGCATACAGTTATTTTCATAAAGTGATCAAAAAGGTTTTTTTTCTCTCAGTTAAGGAAAAATCAAGGGTTAAATATAATGGCCTTATTCAGAGGAACAGGACAAAACTGGACTCATTCTAGGAGATGTTGCTTTGTGGATTTTGTGCATGACGGAGGTTCATATAAAAAGATCTCAGGCCATAATTTGCTTGGCTTGGACCAGCTCCAGAGGGGCTGCAGAATATTATTCAGTTGCAGGAGTTGGGGGATGGGGAAGAACAGAAAGCTGCCCCATTAACAGACCCAAAACAATATGGTTCACATTTTTCTTCCCAATGCTAAATGTACCATGAATAATAAATGCTTTGAATTCATCCCATGATAAGAAATGTAGTTGAAGTAACATAGTAAGTTCCATTGTTTATGTTCTCTACAGACTAAACGTGAGTCTATATAAGAATCGACTGTGGAGTAAACACACTCCTTCCCCAGGCCTACTTTTCCTACATTATATAGGTCTGGATCCAAAAAGTAAACAAATCCAATGAATGGCTGAGTCAGGAGTCCGTCTGTCTCCAGAGCGCTGCTTTAATGTGTTTGCAGCAACACATTGTGTGCTGATCATTCCCATTTGCTCCTGCTGATGACAGCCAGGGCAAAGACTTCTATAAACATAATAAATCACTTTTGATGATAGTGACTCATCTCCTTCTATTTTTTCCCTCCTTTCTTCTTTCATCAGTACGTTTGCAAAGGCTTTTGTGAGCCAACTGCAACCTGAGCCTTTTTTCTGACTGTAATTCAAACATCATTACCGTCATCACAACCCTCATCAAGTAGATGAAATTCATGATTTCTTTTTTGTAGAAGTCTGTTTTGTAAGGGTTAGGATTTAGTTTTATCCTGGACTCTGCAGCTCACAGTGAATCAACCCTCTTACTCTTCCATGGGAATGGCATTATGAGTTAAATGTCTGGAGTTAAAGAATTTTAGCAAAGCACCACAAGTTTGTTTTTGCAAGCCTCTTAGGTGTGTCCAAACCCAACCTAACCTAACCAGCTCAGCCTATAGCCTGGCTCTGTGCAGCTCACACTGCAGTTCAGGAAGGGCCCATCGCCCCAGATGGTAGTTAAGCTTCTGCCAGCGAGAGGGTCTGAAAGCCTGGCTGTTGGCCTACAACCACAACTTCTGAGAGGCAGAAACCTCAGGCCTTTCTAAACCTGCACAAAGCACCTTTTCAAGGGCATTCTCATCCCTTTCTCCCCCATCTTAAGTGCTCAGTCAAAGACCAGCCGCATCATGAAGCCTATAGGAGAGTGTGTATTCTCAGCGTAAATATACTGAGGTTCAGCCATCAGAATAATATTTTCTCAACTGGAATAGATAAATAAGATCAGATAGACTTAAATCAGTATGTGGTGGTATCAGAATATAGTTCAGTTTACAGAGGAGAAAGCACAGCTTCATAGTGTTATTGGCTTTTTCAGCTTGAAGTCACATGTAAGAACCTGAAGTTTGTCTTGGAAAATGTGAGAAATGGACCAAAATATCAAACTTAAAGGGAATGGATGCTAACCGGCAAGTGAACCCACAACTCTCAGTATGTCTGGGTCTAAACAAGCAGTGTGTCTTGAACTGTACTCAGTTCTGTGCACTTTTATTAAAATCACAAATTCAACACTGTCCCAACACCATCATTGTTTATGCATGAAAAAAGCAGAAATCCATAAAGTTGCAACACTTCACAATTGGCAGGTGGCAGCAAACTCAAAAAGAAAAGGAAGAAGTAGAACCAGAGAGCTTTTAGATGGGTGATTAAGTCAGGAGCTATAATTATCTCGTCTTGCCTGGGCAGGACAGAGTGAGCTCTTGTTGTTCCTGAGCAGACAGGCTGGTAGAAAGGCACATCACTCACTGCACACTTTTATTTAATGACCTCCTCACTGTAAAGAATGAGAGAAAAAAGAGAATTTTCCCTGTAACTGCCCCCAAAACTTTCAGCAGCACGCAATCACCTGAGCGGCAGAAGTCAAAAAGTCAGAGGGATGGAGTGGGGTGGTGGATAAAGAGCAAGGAGGAGAGAACTGAGGTGGCACAAACACAGGCAGTAAAAGAAGCAACTAGATGGGAAGAATGTCTGAAAGTGACAAATCGAGTAGATAGTGGAGGGGTGAAAGGAAATGAGCTGTGTTGGCACTCAGAGAAATGGACTTTTTGTTCAAGCTGGAAAGACTGATCAAGGTAAACAGGGGAAGATGGACTTGTACTGATTTATAAACCCCGTCTGTCACCGTGGCATTGTCACAGTGATCATTTGTCATTTAGAGTGTGAACGCAGCCCACCTGACGAAGGTAGACGCCAGACTTTGCAGCTGAGTATGCACAACCTTGATTCCTGAACTCTGGTGGGAGATTTTATTTAGTGCTCAACATTGCAGACTTATTTCATCTGGTGTGTAACCAGGAAAGTATCTGTCTCATTCCGAATGACTGCAGGTTAAACAGGGAAATTTCTATGCCTCTTGAGGTAGCAGCTTGGCTCTGAGCTTCTTATTGGACAATATTCTCTCCTCTACCTCAACTTTTGGAGACTAACAATCCTTACCTCCCTTGTCAGTCAATCCTTCTTCTTCCTGCTTTTCGTCTCCTTCCTCTTCTTTCTCCTTGTGCTCCCCCTCCCTCAGTACCAATGTGTGTGTGTGTGTGTGTGTGTGTGTGTGTGTGTGTGTGGACTCTTGGGAGCCATAGCTCTGACGAACTGCCCTCCTGCACAGTTTCAATTAAACATTGTTTATGGGCAGTTCTTTGTTTTTTACAAGCTTTTTTTATTGGCCTGGGCCTGTGTTTACTTATGACAGTAACAGTTCTGCATGTACAATGTCGTATATCTCCATCCAGCCTGTCTCCTGTCACCAAACAAGAGGAGGCAACAGACTCTTTACTGTCAACCACGCACTAAAAGCCACCTTTCTATTCTCCTGTCATTAGTACACTGCACTTTTTACTCAGCTGAGCTTTCATTGTGGGAAAGCTTTTATCAAATATGTGCTTCTATGTTGCAGACATTCTTGAAAAACAATGCATTTATATAGTGACTCTGTTTTAATAAGATGTCCCTAAACTCAGCTGTCAACAAAGTAAAAGAAAAAATAAAACTGAATGTAAATGGTAGGAGACATTTTAGGCTAAAAGTTGGGATACATCTAAATGCTGCATTCATTCTGGCTCTTTAACAACAAGCTATTTGTTTGTGCTCAGAAATCTTGCCACTGGAAAACACACGTTTGACACCTTGGCAGGATATCATCAGCACACGTCAGGGTTTATGGCTTTTGATGTCACCACTGACATCATCATAGCAAGACAAGACACAGGGGAATATGTCTGACCGACAGGGTGAGTGTCGTGATTGGCATCTCTGGGCAGAGAACATTATGACTAAGCTCATTTATAAAACACACCCACGGTTGTAAAACATGGCACGTTAGCCCAGTGTAACAAACTTCACCACTTCTGAGTCCAGCATCAGCTTCTACAGAGGATCTGATAGCAAACACAAACACACAAACACAACAGCTAAACTAAAAACATACACAGCCAACAATAAGATAGAACTTCGAAAATGGTCTCTTATGCTATATTCTATTTCCTGACCTCTGAGCAGTGCTAGTGTGTTTTGAGTTCACTATCTATTGTTATGTTGCAGTACCTCTTTTCATCTGACCAAATTCTCTGAAATGGGGCACATTATTCTCTTAAATTCTGCTTCGTCAACAAACAAAAGCAGTGTAAATTCTGCTTAAAGTTCTTGAGTTCTGGCAGTTCTGTCCCATTATCTTCTTCTAAACAACCCATTTTCAGCTCTTCTTTTTCCACTGAATGTGCTCCAGGAGCTGTTGCCTCAGACCTTTAAACAAAGCAAAGTCAGCATTTAAACGAACTGGAAGTGGAATATGTGATCTACAATTGCTCAGACACAATTAGAAAATGTTTAAAAGATCCCACGGGGAAACAAACTACACACAACCTGCATCCAGCACACACACAAGCACACACTCGACTTGTTTATCCTTTCATGCAGAACAAGACACAGTGCCTTGCAAGTCCTTAATCAAACACAAGTAGACCCCTCCCGCTCATGAGCACTGACCTAGCGATGAACCATTCATTATCTGCAACTCAGAGCAAATGGTAGGTTGAGGAGTCGAGCTTTGAAAGAAACATACTCATACACTGTTGGGCAATTGGAAAATAAAATATAAAATAGCTACTTCAATTGTTTGAAGTGAGATATTAAAATAAAGATGTGAGCAGATTACATGTCCTCTACCAAGGTACAGGATTTTAATCCCATTGTAATGGTCTCCCTTATCGAGCTGGACTTTGGTGAGGGGTGAAAGTGTTTTGCTCGGGATTAAGCCATGGATATGGTGGTCACACGGCAGCTTTGTTAAACTTTAAGTCACCCTCTTGCTACACAACCTCCCAGTCTCCGACCCCTCCTCCTCCTTTGGAGCTGGTGGGGTCTTATCTCTTGTGGATGTGGGCTCCTCTGGCTTCGCACAAAGCCTCATGTTGACATTCCAGAGGACCGAGCCTTGTGCAAACACACCAGGCCCCACCAGATGGCTGGGCAAGGGTGAGCAGGGGATGAAGGATGCAGGGGAAGACCAGGAAGTACAGAAAGACAAATCAGGACCAGAGTGAAAAGCACATTGACAGCCAAAATGTCAGGCCACACGATTTATCAGCCTCTAGCCTCATATTTGGTCCTTCTACAAATAAAGTGCGCTGTCCAACATTTGTCGAACAAAATGCCGCTATTTCTCCCGAACTTTAAATCCAGCACTTTCACCACTGAACAAACCGTCATGCCTGAACGTTTTTCAGCCCTTTTGATTTTATGTCATATGTAGAAAAGTAAAACTGGGTCAGTTCGGCCAAAAAATTAAAGGCCAGCTTTAATATTTTTGTCTCATTTTCATAACTGGTTTGTCTTCATCAGCACAAGGATGTAAAAGTATTGGACAGGGTCCTTTTTTTTCCTTTTCTGGCAGAATTCCAGGAGGATGGAAAAAACATTTAAGCACCACTGTAAAATTGTCTCCTTTTGGCCTCCAGCTCCTTCCCCGTCTCCCTAAAGTCACTCAAAGCTAATATTTGAGGGTCAGTGGGTTAATCTTCAGGGCATTAGGCAACCCAAAGCCCTCCAAATAAAAAACTCATTTAAGGCTCTGACTGAGTGTGGTGGGCCGCGTTTATCAGCGGATGGCAGGAAAGTATCCCTCCCCAGCAAGAAGCATTTATAGATGAGAGATAAGTTCCGCATACGAGGCTCATTAATTAGTATAGATTATAAATAAAATACATTTATGGACAATGCAATACAACTTAAAATACAATCTAAAGATTATCAAATGATTGAAAACCCTTTCAGCTTTCTGTTTTAAATCTATTGCTGACTCATAATAAGGTCATGAAGTAAGAAGACCTGATATCATGTGTTAGAGTGCACCATAAGTAAACAGAGAAGTGTAATGTCTGGGAGACATCTCAGAGGGCATTTTGTCAAGAAGGAACAATCTAATCCTCTATTTGGTCTCCATGGAGTTCACCCCTCCCTGTGTGTGCCATCAGCCTATAGCACAATAGACAGTCATTCTGATAAAAGTCTGCAAAAGCCAGTGTGGATATCCGGCTCCCTTTCTCTCCGATCTACCCCTTTAATGAGGGTGTATTGCTGTGGTTTATCCTGTTACTCTTTCTTTCCAATTCCCCTCCAGTCCTCCATAGCTGCTTTCTTCCCCCTTATTCTATGGAAACACAGGAATGTGCCCGACTGACTTTTCCCTCTGAGCCTTTTTCAGGTTTCCGGGGACATGAGGAGACAGGTCTATTCAAGGAGGACTTAGAACTGCTGTGAGCGTATGTTTATTCAAAACAAGTTGAAGCTTGGTAATAGAGGGGTGTCCAGGTTTGTGTTTAAGAACATCTTTTGTACATAATAGACCTTTTAAATTAGTATTTGTTACGATTCACAACTCTTTTCAGCCCAAAGCGTGAACCCTGCCTGTTCTTTGAAGAGTTTTTTATATGAAAAAAAAACACCTGCAGAACAAAGTAAAATCTCAAACAATCCCAAAAGGAACATCAAGTTTTTAGTCTAGATAATTGTGATCTGGACTGAAAAGTCTTGGGAAATACTTGACAGACTGCTGTGAGATTGTGTAGACATTAATGTTCCCACAAAATTAATTGTAATAACTTCTAAAATGTGTGTATTCTTCATATAACTATGAAACCAACATGCTTAACATTAAGCTTAAAGCACTGCTGCCACTGGACCTCACCAGGCTGATGGAAAAATTTGATAAGCTCCGGAAGGGGTCCTGTCTAATTATAAGTAGCTTGATAAATGAGTAAAAGTTACAAACTGTGCCTCAACACTTCTTATAACTATAGTGATTAAATATTTATATTTTATAGGAAATAAATTAATGAGGGGGAAACTTCAACATTAATGAGAGGATATTCAAAAATGAATGCAGCAATTCTGAATGAACTAGAATGCAGGATGAAAGTTTTACATCTGAACTTGGAGGCCAGAATTTCCAGAATGTAAATCAAGTAAAAAATGTTTTCTTTCTTTTTAAAAGAAGTAAACAAATTGCTGGAACAATGAACGGTTTATATCTTTGCTCAAACTTCAAACAGTAGCCACCTGCAATACAAACATGGATGACATGTGTAACATGCATACACTTTCCTGAAAAAGATTTGTGCGTACACATTGGACATATACCCTCTTTTTAAATGTGACCCCTAAATGACACCTTGTAAAAATCCTATCCCTGCCACAGCTGACTCCTAGTAATTGTCCCATATTTCAAACTGTACTATTCACATACCTATCTTATCCTGTTCAGGGTTGTGTTTCGGTAGCCTTAATATTTAAGATTTAAGATAATTATTTATCCCTTCATAGGGAAATTAACATGTGAATCAGCAGCAATTTACAGAAAGAAAAAGAGATAAAAACAGTAACATTAGAAATAGAAAAACATACCAATAACCACAAGAATCACAGGTATAATAACAACTGATAAAATATAACTAAATAAATAAAATGAATATTTTCACAATGAACATTTGTATATATGTATCTATATACAATATTGATAATTGTAAATATAAATATAAAATGATCTATAATAGTATAACATCAGCCGGTGGTACTGGTGTTATAGAGTCTAATGGCTGATGGGAGGAATGACCAGCGGTAGCGCTCCGTCTTGCTGGATGGGTGCCTCAGTCTGCTGCTGAAGGAACTGCTGAGGGCCCTCACAGTCCTGTACAGGGGGTGGGAGTGGTCGTCTTTGATAGATTTAAGTTTCCTTAATGTCCTCCTCTCACCATCTTCCTCTATGGAGTCCAGGGAGCTGGCCAGGACAGAACCAGCCCACCTGATCAGTCTGTTCAGTCTCTTTCTGTCCCTCACCGTGCTCCCTCCTCCCCAGCAGACCACTGCATAGTCATAGAAAGTCAGCAGTAGAGTCCTGCTCACTCCAAAGGACCGGAGTCTCCTCAGAAGATGGAGACGACTTTGGCCCTTCTTGTACAGGACATCTGTATTATGTGACCAGTCCAGTTTATTGTTAAGGTGAACACCCAGGTATCTGAAGGTCTCCAGTCCAGTCCCTGGATGTTCATTCCCTGGAGCAAAAAGAGCCTTGCACCCTTTATTTGTTTACATCAAACTGTCATCAGTGAATTTCTTGTACAATATTCTAATTTGTCAGAAAGGGACAAAAAAAGCCCAAACATCCTCCCACCAAGCCAGAAACATGACATGTAGCCATGACCTGTGACTTGAAGATGCTTGTGGACATTAGTCAGCAGTTATGCGTTGCTCCCAACATTGCATCCACCAACCTGATTCTTCTGAGATGCAGA
>JAOXYM010000017.1:7554597-7572971 GCA_028567055.1 Leptatherina wallacei
TGCTGGCCATTAAATCTGTATCTGAAGCAACCAAAAAACAGTAGCCAGTGGATATGGCTCAAGCGGACTGACCCTTGCTGGGGCCCCAACAACATCAACCACCACTCCTTCATTCCACTTGAGAACACACAACATCTGGGCATCTCATGATTGGGCATGGGACACAAGCTCAGGCCTGATCACCCTGTAGCTGGACACCTTTGACGAGGGTGTCTAGTCTTGAAAGGCCGAAAGACCCCGTGAGTCAAACTAAGGTACACTACTGATGATGTGTCCCGAAATTTACATCTTCCCTGATATGATACACCTCTCATGCCATTCTCAACATCAAGCCAACCCTTATATGAGTGCATACCACCTCGTCCCGTGTTTTATGATTCTGTGTACTATGTCAGTACAACAACTCTGCCTCATGGCCTGTTGGTTGGGTCTGTCTCTGTGTAATGTTGTCTGAGGTTGATAAGCAACCACTATTACAAAAGTATGTCCACATTCATGGCTGCCACAGTCGATCGCTGGCACTAATAAATCTGCTATGATTAACTTACATCAAATCAGGTAAATCAGCTACTCACTCTGTTGGATTAAATCTGTTCTGATAAGAAAAAAAGGGAAAATCAATCAGCTAATCAGAGCCTGTTTGGCTGATCAAAGTCAGACAGTTCGAGCCGCGAAGCTTTGCTATCACGACAATTACGAGTTCCCTTCTCATTAACAAAATTGCTTTGACTACTGGTATAAATCCTAATTTGATCAGGTTCGTTTGTGCTGAGCTTTGCTGTTTTGCATCTGGACATCTGAAGGTGAATTTTTATACAATTACACCACATCTATCTGAAATAGAGGAAATCAGTCACAGAGCTCCCGCAGATACGTCCAGTTTGTTTAAAACTGACTGCAGATGTGATGGGAAATGTTTTTGCTCACATAATAGCAGAACACTCATGAAAACTGAAACTTCTACACACACATCAGAAACAAAACAAAAGAGAAATATGCAGTTTAAAGATGAAGCAAACCTTCTGTCGCTTAACTAAAAAAGTCAAGATTTCTGCAGGAATGTATTTTTTCAGTTTTTATTTTTGCACATGTGGCATGAACACCTGCAAAACAACATCTTAATGTTGGTCCAGTAGAAAAGAAAAAAACACTTGAATGATTTAATAATTTGTGTTTCGGATTTCAACTCTGCCGTGTGAATTTTGAGTCTATATTTAGTCTAAATGAGGATGTGGACTGCTAGTAGGTATCTCCAAATTCTTATGAATCTGAGTTATATATAAATATCAAGAAAGAATCTCATTTTCTAAAGCGTAGCTATGAAAGACTGGATAGAAATGGCATCAACGTCTACATAAGAAAGGGATTAGATGACTATCAAATGTACATTTCTTTTTCAATTTAACTTAATATTCACATTCATATGTAAAACTTACAAAACCTGAATCTTTCAAAGCCTCTAAAAATATGTTTTTTCTGTTACTGCTGAAAGATCATTTTAAATTACCGTACATTTAATGGATTATTTCCGTATTATGAGCATCATTAATGCCATTGTTTCCGCCATGTTGTTTTTTAAAATCCTTTTCGACTCATTTCAAAATACGTAAGTCAATAAATTAACATGCTACCTCAGTCCCTGAAAGCCAATACTCATCTGTGTTACTGAAAGAGAGAAAGAAGAGTGTTTGTGTGTGCGTGTGTGAGGAGAAATAAAGGACACATAATCTGTTTGCAAACCTGCCTCGAACTGAGAGCAGGGTGGGGAAATGGGGAGGGAGGTTATTTCCAAGTCCATACAAAAAAATAGTTCATTGTAAATATATAATATATTTTTATACATATTTGAATATATTTACAAATATACCCAGCACTATACATTATACTGTGGATTCTTTCTCCAGAATAAGCGGGGAGGTTTATCTAGAGAACCGAAAAAGAAATGCACCAATATTACAAAATAAACAGGAGAGACATTTTTATATTCGCTCTCCTCCTATTTCTGTTTTGTTAGTCGATGCTCTGTCAGTCCATTTCCTATTTGTCTTCCTTTTCTAGTCCCTTGTTTCTTGTCTTTCCTTTTTCTTTTTTAAGTTCACATCAGTCCATACATTCCTCCAGAAGCAAACAACGGTCTCGGAATGCCAGCCACTGCAACTGGATCGCCAAACAAGCGACGTCGTTGAACCTCTGGGTACAGAGATGAGAACCAAAATGAGAACGTTGTGTGTTTATATGGGAGAGGAAGAGGAGGACGAGGAGGAGCATGCCCTGGGAATGTCTTCTCATTCAGTCAGTACAAAATAGCTTCTGTAAGGTCCCTGTCCTCTCCTTTAAGACCTCGCGTGAGCATGTTGTGAGCGTGTGTTATGTGAGTGCATGGCAGTGTGAGTGTGTGACAGCGGCGCTGCCACCAGCCCAGTCCCATCTAGGCCCATTAGTCCACTGGGACCCACAGAGAGGAGTGGGGGCAGGGGGGATTCCAGAGAAGGTGTTTGGGAATGCTGAGGTTGGGAAGAAAAGGTGGCTAAAGGCTCATCTTTTGACATTCCCGTTGATGGGCTGGTACTTGGGGAGGCAGGGCTCGTCCGGTAAGGGGTCGTGGGAAAACACAGAGTCGTCACCGGAGGAGCAGGAGCTGCGAGTGTCGGGGAAGCTGGGGGAATACTGCTCTGTCGGAGCACACAGGTCCAGATACTCCTGCAGACAGAGGAGAGAGAGGGTTGGGTTAGAGGATTTATGCTAGGATAAAATAGAGGGATGTTTCCAAACAAGTGAGAGGTACAAAAGATTGAAAGCAAACGGAAAAATAAAAATTGTGCGCTGAAACCCAGTCGACAAGAACAGGGACTTTCCAGAGGAGGGTGAGAGGGGTGGAGGGGAGAGTATCACCTTTATTATTATATTTATCTAAACCATACCAAATCACCCTGGGAGAATCTATGAAATGGAACAGAAAAAATAATCTTAAACTGGATACTGTATGAAAATATTTGCAGGAATAATAGGTAATAAATTGAAAGTTGGAGTGCCAGCTAGTCCAGCAGAGTTTGAAGAAAGAAGGGAATGGTTGAGATTTTGAGGAAAAGAGGACACATTTAGGGAATTGGGGCAGAAATGACAGCCTTTTTAGCCTTTCTTTTGACATCATTTCATTCCAGACAGATCTGATATCCGACACCAAAATTCCGGACATAAACACAGAGAGATGGTTTGGGAAAAAAAAAAAATCAAGGAGTTGGCAGAGCACAACAAACCACCATAAGAAGGAAGGTGGAAACCACAAGAAATCCTGTTATTAATTCTTGACTACGTTGTTTGTGTCTGCACTCTTTTCCCCCTTTTTCTTGACTTTCATGGCTGTTTCAGGGACTAGCTGTAAGGAAGGAAGAGTTCTTGGGGTTTTGCAGAAAATGAGCACTGGCTTCTATTTTCCCAGCTCAACACGAAAAGGCTCATATTACTAAAGATCTCCACATCTGCCAGCGGTTTGGGGTAGAAAAAGGGGAAAGGAGGGGGAAGAGAAAGGCAAGAAAAGGAAGCTTTATTACAATTTAAAAGTTCAAACTCAAAGTTGGGCTTTTTTTGGCATAAATTCATGACGTTCCAGCTCCAGAGCAGACGAGTCTTGACAGCTTTCCATCGATGGCCTCTTTTCAGGGCAGTGTACGGATATCACACAAGACAGGGAGAGGAATGGAAAAAAATCCAAGCCAATACAGGGAGTGAAGCGTGGATGTGATGATTGGGCAACTTCACTGGGACGCAGCGTCTGTGCTGAGTCTGGATCAGACCATCCAGCTATTTTTCAGCCTTCTGTCAACAAAGCTCCATAAACTCTCAGCAATATCTTCATCTGATCCCTGATACTCCTGGAAAAATGCTATTTAGTTTCCACAGAGAAACATGTATGTATCATATTTTACTGTTTTACAGCAATGAAATGCCATCAATTCCTTTTTGCCAGGATGGTGTGTGAAGCATGAATTCTGACCACCCAAAAGGAAGCAACTCAAAAGAGGACAGGTATAAAAAAGAATAACAGAGCTGCACTCACCTCATTGGTGCTCAGGGTGAGGATTCGATCCAGATCCTCTACTAGCTGCTTAAAGGTGGGTCTCTGAGATGAAATGGCATGCCAGCAGTCTTTCATCATCATGTATCTGAGTGAGAAAGTAAAATGACATTTTAGGATTGATGCTTCTGTTCAGAAGAACTGAAAACTAAATCAAAATATAGAGTGTCTCTGATAAAGTCTCTTTTTTTTAATCATTTGCCAGCTAAATATTTTAAAAATGCTGTCATGCACTGCTTTCTTTTCTGTAGTTTTTCTTGGCAATGTGGCAGAGCTGCACCATTGTCCACTGAGTGCATAGGTCTTATTGTGAATGAGGACACTGATAGCAGACAGCCACAGCTGTGCAGAGGCCCAACAGAGTTGACACAGAGCCCCAGAGTCATGGATCTGATAGAGACTGGGCTGCAGCGGAGCACTCGTGTGACCGTTACCATGCATCTGAGCATCAATCCGGTTGGAAAAGATGTCGATTTTGCAGAAAAGTGCTACACTTACAGCTCGTTGGTGCAATTGCCAGGCTTATCCATGCGGTGGCCCTCTTTTAGCAACTTGAAGAGCTCTTCGACTGGAATGCCAGGGTAGGGCGAGCCCCCTAGGGTGAAGATCTCCCACATCAGCACCCCAAATGACCAGCTAGTTAAGAAAACAAAAGACATATACAGATTAGTAATGATGAAAGATTTATTTCAGGTTTGCAGACCATTTCTATTTTGTCACTTGACTATGAGTTAGAAAAATTCCAGCAGTGTAACATCAGTGGTGTCAATGCCCACTTTCTGCAATTCAGTGACTTGTGGTGCAAAGCCGCTGCCAGTGCTACTCTGGCCCTGCTCTCAATGATGGCTTTTGTGCCCTGCTGGCTGGCCACACAGACTGGCATTGTCTGATCACACCACACCAAAGCAAACACTGGACCACCCACAGCAGACTACAGAGAAGCATACAACAAAAGTTGCCCAGAGATGGAGACCGTGGCAATTAATCCTTAACTGCTTCCTCATCTCAGTGTCCGGTTGTTAAAAATCAGTGACTCCATGTCATCGCTGTCAAGCTGCATGTTTACTTTAGCAATAACGAGTGCCTCAAATGATCATTCTTGATTCATGCCCTCACAAAAGCTCGATTATTTCACATTTACAATCACAAAGCGCACACACGCCACAGCCACAAACCACAAACCACACTTGTGGTCCAGCTAGACAAGTATGCAAGGATGTAAAGGTTGGGCATTTATCAGTCCTTCCATCTGTTTACACAACCAGCCGGCCAGGTTTGTTCTCTCCACTATCATCTGTTGTATCTCTGCACTTGTTGACACACTCATCTCTCCTTTCAGTGTCACTTTGTAACCATCTCTCAACGCTTGTCATTCTGTTGTGTCGTGCATGTTTGTGTCCACCTGCAACCGGCCATGACGCACAAAATAAACATATGAAACAGGCATGTTCAGCGGTCTCTTTAACTGACTCGGCGTTTTTGTGCTCCTGGAAAGCACTTCTGGATATCAGCCCACTTCATGCTTAGAGGGACAGTTTTTAAACAAATCGACAGGTCAGTGAACACCTCAGTGGTTTAGCATCTGGTGTTTTTCATATCTCATCACATTCAACTCTTGCTGTTAAGACATGTTGTTTTTTTGGTGAAGTTTACAACAATCGACCTAAAGAAATATGAATATTTTGTCAGAATGAAAAACAGACAGAACATGATTCATCGCAGATCTAAGGAAATAACTCCTGCCCTTTAAATGAATGCCACCCACACCATTGACTCTGATTAACCCCATCATATCACACACACTAACTTATGTACCTTTCACATGTTCCAGCCTGTATGGTCTTATTCATTTTTTGGCATGAACAACCAGCCTGTTTAGCTACAGTGATAATTAATCTGACAGATTTTCATGCAGTGCTGCTTAAGGGCTCAAAGCTCATGCACAAACAACAATAGTTTCTGTCCTGAGTCTTTGCTAACTGAGACTTTCCCACACTCATTTCCACATTTAGTATGCTCCGCAGAAGATTTAAGAGCAATTAGTTTTTTCAGTCTTGCAATGACATATTGATGATTGATTATTATTTGAATGAATTTGGCACAAAATGTTGAGCAACAACCCATCCTTGCTTGGAAAGACTTAGCCCTTAGTGGAGGCTCCCTGTATACCCAATCCTGACGCTCTTACCTGTCACCAATTTATTTGCTTATTGTGGAATCTTCTAGAACCCTGTTACTAGTTTCGTCTATAAACTTTTCTCTTTCTTTGCCTCTTTCCCAGTCTTTTTTGAGTGTGCTGCCGGCATAACATTTTCAATTTGTTCATATTTTTTCAGTTGGTCAGTGAACACACTGAAAATCATGTCTTTGGACTTGTGTCTGTTAAATCAAGAGGATTCATTGCATTTCAGAAAATTAGCCAACTTTTCTGGAAATAAGGCCTGTATATGCATCCCAATAAAAACATGAAGAAGATAGGCTTCGTAACATGGTATAAGATATAAAACCAAAGCCTGGCCGTGATGCTGAAGTAGCCACACTGAGAGCTCAGCCCTCCGGGGTCCATTTGTCAAAACATGGAAGAGCGAGCTTCTTTGGAATTCATGTATTCATTTAATCTGATGTCATGTATAGATTGCCTGCGCCTGGTGATGTTTGAGCACCACTTCCCCCCACCCCACCACTAGCTAATACGCAACACAAAAAAAGCCAATTACTACAAGCGAGGGATGAATTGTAATTAGCGGTGGGCTGATACAGAGGACTACAGCAGTCACTTCATGCCTAACAACCCCCCCCCCCCCCCCCCCCCCCGACTCCCCGCAGAAGCTGAAGGGCATCATGTGTATGCGGTACACATATTATTTATATGGACAAACAAGTGCGCAGTCATGGGGAGACGAGCGATTCGCTGATTTTAGCAAGATGTTTAGTGTGCTACTGGTGCAGGACTTAAACACACACAGACATACAAAACCTCCTTTCCCGAGGGTCAGCATGCGAGGCATTTATCTAATTGCAACATACACTTTCTGCCGGCAGTGTCTGGAGCAGAAACTTCAAACAAGGTTGTCAGAACGCATAAGACTCAAACACAAAAAAGAGAGGGACGCCCTGCCTTTGTTCTGTTTTTAGAATGAGTACTCTTGATCTTAAAAAAAGGAGGGGGAGAGACAGAGACGGGTCAACAATTCACATACCAGATGAATGAAAATAAGAATGCAAGGATGAAAGGAGGGTTATTTTGATCATGGAGCTGCTCCAAAACGATGAGCAGCATGTTTAAAGTGTTGCTAAATGAGCAGAGGAGAGTGAAGAGGGGATGGCAGGAGGTTGAAGAGAGGGTGCATGAAGGGCTGCCATGGAGGGCAGCAGTATTGTTGCATTCAGACATGTGCGGAGGCCCAAAAAGGTGGGGAGACTTCCGAGCTGAGCTGGAGGAGCAAGGGGTGGTAAATCGGAGGGGGGGAGGAGGTGCTGGTGGGCTCCGCGCTCCTTCCAGGCTCTTTGAAGCCAGTCAGATTAGTAACACGGCATTGGCTGCAAGTCTAGCGTGAAATCCTCACTTTTGCCACAGACTGGCCAGCACTGGCCCCCTATAGCCCCCCCACCCAACAACATATTACCAAAAACTTCACCTAATTAAAAAACAACCCTTTGAATCTGACTGCATAAACTTACAAAAAAAGCTGTGACTTGTGTGTGTAAATCGATGTACTTACACATCACTCTGGTGTGTGTAGACCCGGTCAAACAGCGCCTCTGGAGCCATCCATTTTACCGGGAGACGACCCTGAGGACATACACAGGTTACAGTTAGTTCAATCAATACTATCCAAAAAAATCAGTAAGCCTACTGAACTCTTCATTTGTGCTCTCATCTGCATGTGTGAAATCATTCACTTCCTGGATCATCTCAGAACTAAGGTGCTGGAGGAGCGACTGCCTGGGAGGAGGATCTCCCAGAGGAACATTTACATTGTTAAAACAACAGAGCTGATAAACAGGGTCACAGATAGAGAGAGTTTATCTCAATGTACCATTAAAAGACAGGCTGTGAAGTTAAACAGTCTACACAAGGTTAATATATCTGTGTAGAAGCTTAATCCCAAGAATAATCTCATGATACACTGACAGCAAATCAAATGTGTTGTACATTAAAATAAAGTTTTAATACATTTTTAGTTATTAAATAAAGACTAATTCACACTGTTTTATTCCGGCAAGGCTTAAGTAAAATAAAAATCATACAAAAAAAAAGAAAAAAAGACAGAAAAGTCACAACAATGACAGCTCTGTCTGCACTGGTTTAATGCCATGTAGGAGATCATCACAGTAGCTGCCGTCACTGTCCTAATCATCCACCATCATCATCTCTGGACTGAATATTGTTGCTGTTGTTGTCAGCTAGTTCTCAGCATGATTCTGCATGCGATGAAAAGGCAATCATGCATATCAAATGAGGATGCGCAGGCAGTGCTGCTCTGCGGTGGGAAAGGACACCACTGGGCCACTTTAGAGATGTCAATTATGTTTAGACTGCTCCCCTCTCCCCTCGCTCTGTCTCTCTTTGGGGCTAATTGTATGAGTGTTGATGAAATCAAAAGAACAAGAGGCTGAGGGGCTAAACGAGGCAGAGCCTCCAGAAGCACTACATTCAGAGCCTGCCTGGGAACCTGCAGCTTCTGCCAAGACACCAGCACAGGAAAAAGAGTGAACCCAAAAGAAATGGGAAGGGAACGAATTAGAGAAAAGAACGAGAAATGTAGGCTAATCTCACACTGATGCTTGCTAACATACTCCACTCCCTATTATAGCTCATCCCTCAACCTGTGGTATTCATGTGGAGGACTTACATTGGTCGTCTTTTTATAGTAGTCGATGTTGTGGACGTCCCTGGCCAGCCCAAAGTCAGCAATCTTCATGACATTGCTTTCTGTGACCAGGACATTCCTGGCTGCCAGGTCTCTGTGTATACACTGGGATGCAGAGAGAGGGAAACAAGAAGGTTAGAGATAAAAATTGTGAGTCATGTAGAGGAAAAAGTACAGGGAGGAGAAGAATAAGGCAGATCCATTAATTTACTCTAAAACAGGTGTACATCTAATTTGGAAAGGTGTTAAAATATTTGTGGTGCATGTAATCATCCAGTAATCTCCTGCAACGAGGTAGCACTTGACGTGCCGCCGCACAGACTACACCAGCATGGACATGCCTGGATAAGTGAGGATTCCTCACATAGTTTGCCACATATATGGTTGGTTGGTTGTGCATCAGTGCACATGTGCAAGCAAAAACATATGTACGCACTCCAGCATGTGTGTGCGTGTGAGACAGCGAGCTTTGTCGCATTCCAACAGTGAGAGGGAGCGTGAGGCTGCATTTGGCTAACATGGCCATACCCCCCATTGTGATTCTTCTGCACAGAGGGGCTTTTGTCATGGCATCAGAGACAATGCAGGGATTGGACATTGGGGGGGGGGGGAGTTGAGTAGTGTTTTCAGGAGACAATATTCCCACAGTGACGCACAAACAAGATTCCTACATATATCCTTCCTGGATACAGCCATCCAATCCTCTAAGTACTGGCACAGGGAACTGCATGGGTGGACAGCAGATGGGAGGTTGGTGTGTGTCTTCTTACCTTCTGTGATGCTAGGTACTCCATGCCTCGTGCCACCTGATAAGTGCAGGAGACCAGATCTTTGAAAGTGAGCTGTTCGTCGGAGACACGGGCGATGTCGTAGGAGTATTCCATGCCTGGTGGCCGGCGGGCTCTGAGGTACTCCCGTAGGTTACCTTTGGAGGCGTACTCGACTATTACATAGAGAGGGCCTGTACAGGTGACAAGCCTCAAATTAGTCTTTTCAACTTAGTCATGAATTGACAGAAAGTGAACATAGTTAAGAAGAAATTCCATTGATAAAACTTTAAATTTGCCTCAGTATTCATGGTGTCCATCAAAGCAACAAGAAAAAACAGATGATGCATGCATCATATTAAAGTCTAACTTTTCTATGTGACATAGAAATGGCTTCAAAAAGCTAGAAGACCTGCACCTGCAAGAAAGAAGAAGAAAATCTGGCTGATCGATTGGCCATTATATGTGACTCTAAAATACTTTGGAACATAGGAGTTCATGGTTGACTCACGGACTACAAGGTGTCCAGGTCTGTGGCTGCAAAACATGCCCAAATCCTAACCCCTGCACCACTGTGCTAAACAGTTGGTATTGAGGTGTCTGTTCTGATATGCCGTGTTTAGTCTCTTCTAAACATGGTGCTGTGCATTATGGCCCAATATCTCTACTTTGGTCTTGTCTGTCCAAACAACACTCTTCCAGAAGTCTTGTATTTTGTTCAAATGCAGTTTTGTAATGCCTCGGGTTTTTGCAGTTTTTCTGAACATTGTACATCATGATCTTGCTGGGACATCCACCCCTGGGAAGATCGGCTACTGTCCTGAATGATTTACACTGATGACTCATTTTTTTGCAGTAGAATGGACTCCACATCGCCTCATAACCTTTCCCAGATTGATGGGCAGCAACTATTTTTTATCTCAGATAATTGCTGATGTCTTTCCTCCTTGGCAACATGTTAACAAACACCTGGATGCTTCAGACCGGAAGTGGCAAAGTTGCTGATGATCAATTAATCCAAGTACATGCTACTTACACTCATAATTCCTATGGAAACAGTAAGAGAATCTATTTTGATTTAGGTTTTTATACATAAACACTGACATGGTGTAATGTATCAAGTGTTTCTCTTCACTGAAGGTTGTATTTATCTCATTGTATCACCTGGTAAGGAACAGATGATTTTCATTGTGTCCTGCTGCTTAAATCCTTAGATCTGAGAATTCTTTTACACATAACTGTAAAAATTCTGCAGGTTCATTGCTTAAATAAAAATGTCCATTTTCTAAATCTCCAATGAACTCACCATCCTGTGTGCAGGCTCCCAATAGGTTAATGATGTTCTTATGTTTGCCGATCATCTTCATCATTTCCATTTCTGACACCAGGTCAGACAGGTCTTTCTCAGTGGCGTCATCTGGCAACAAAAGAAGAAGTTACATTGAAGATTGTTCAGAAAAGTTCAGCAAAACAAACAGATCCCCAGTCCTGTTTCACCTTTTTTTACTTCAGACCCCAGAGCCGTCCAGTCACACAACAAATTGTTTGGTACGTGCCTCTGATTAAGTGAGGCTGATAGACAATGTGGGCTAAAGTTACAGCAATGAGGGAAGATCCTCACACTGACTACAGAGGCAACCTTTCAGTGCCAGGGGGAGGGGAGGAGCAGGAATTAAAGATGTTTAATCTGGATTCATTATCTTGTGCACAGGCTCCTTTTGTTGTGGAACTGATTGAGGCAGTAGAAGTTCAGTAATATCCCTTGATAGTCAGGATGACACTGCTTGCATTCCTCTTAATTATTACCATATCTGAAGTCATCCTAAAGAGCAGATTGCTATTTTTATGAAGCCTGTCGACCTGCTCCTGTACCTGCAACCTCAAACCAACCCCCCCCCCCCTTCTTTCATTAATCACAGCAGCACTGTTAAGGTGACTTGGCTCTTTGTGTGGGTCCTGACTGGGCTTTAGCCAGCTGCTGCTCTGGGGTCAGGTATGTGACCGCCCCTAACCCTTACCTACCAACCCACCTTCCTCAAGTCGTCACTCAGCAAGCACCAATAATGAATAATAACTACAGCCCCGGGCTCCACCTTGCACCTCTGCTGAACCCTCACCGCAGCATAAATCACCTAGGAAACATTCTCAGCTTGCTCACAGGACATAATGAAGCAGTGTTCATCTTATCCACGTGGACGGATTTTAAGCGCGAGTCAGACGTTTAACAACACAACCTCACTGTGATTGTGCAGCAGCAGGAGACTCGCTTACCTTTCAGCATCTTGACTGCAACTGTAACGGCCTCCTTGGATTTGTCCTTATCGATGCCCAGGGCCTCTGCCATTACAACTTGGCCGAAGCAGCCTTCACCTAGAGGTTTGCCCAGGGTCAACCTGCAGCCACCGGATAGAAAACACAAAGGGAGACACAGGGAAAGAAAAAAAAACAGTCAGGAAGGTGATTAGTGGCTGAAACGCAAACTGAAACCCACCCACCCGACCTGACTGCTGCATCGACTCACCCGCTGTGCAGAAAGAAACAGGCTAGATGGAGTGTGAGAGCAAGAGACTTCATGAAACCAGGCACTGAGCCAGGTTCTCAGCCTCACCATATCTTTTTTTCTTACTACATCCCTCTCTCTTTTTCAGCCAGGTTGCATCACTGTGAGAGCTTTATTGGCTCGGTGACTACAGTCTGCGCCAAGGCAGTAGGTAAGAAGGCAGACATGGCAACGATAATCACTTGATAAAGCTGGGGGGAGCACCTCACTTCTAAACTGTTTACCCTGTCTTGGCATGTTCGAATATACACTCCTTACAAGTCATTACACAGAGCTTAGCTTAGCCTGACACATTAGCCTGTGACAGATGGAATCCTGGCTCTGTTTGCCATAAAAGTGGGTCTGACTGTAATACTAGTTGGAAATTTAAGTGTGATTTGATTGTAAGGGATGTCACAATAACTGGTTTTAAATTTGTCTAAATTTTATTCATGTTCTTTTGGAACAATTCAGAGCTGCGGCTCCCTCTGATTCCCTCTGTGTTTATATCATTTGATTGACATGTGTTGGTCCCACCCATAAGGCCGAGTGTCCGGGCTATGTAAACACTCAAGCTGCGGTACGCAAAGCCAAGGGTCTGAGGCCGGCGCCCTGCCGTAGTAACACAATCCCCTATCTGTCCACACACACTCGCCACACTCAATGGCAACCATTCTGTCCATCCAGCCACACTTAATCGATGTTATTTTTCCTCCACGCAAACCGCAAACATTAGCATTCCTCAGCGTTCCACAATCCCAACATGATCCCTCAGGCGCTGGGATGACAAGCGGGAAATAAAGAGCCAAACAGAGAGGGCACACAGAGATTTATTCAGCCTAGACTAAACTTCCCCCTTGGTTAGTTCATCAATTAAAATCAGAAGTTTTCACCAGAATGCCATCCTGCATGCACGCAGAGTCTAGAGTTACATCAGAAAGGTTTTTTCACTGATGAGCGATGGTAGGATTTATAATACCAGCTCTTTTTACAGCCTCCCTAACAAAAGACAGGCCTTTGTGTTTACAGTTCGGGATTTTCCCCTTTTCCTTTTAAAACTTGAGGCCTCAGTTGGATATTAAACTACTTTAACCTTTGCCGCCCTGTTAAATCTGCCCTTAAAGCTTATCACTGGCCACTGGAACTGTGACTAACCGAAACCTCAGCTCGGTTAATACCTCTGGTATGATGCACACCCAGCCCAAACATGCGGATGAAAGCTGTGAGTGCTAGTCGCTAATTAGCGCAGCTTTACTCCTTACCAACAGAAGCATTTGTGAGGGACTGGGGGGGGGGGTGTTTAGTGAGAGTGTGAAGTATAGCAGCAGTTGTAATGATGAGGCAGAGTGCCAAGTTCAGGTCATTTTACTGCAGCACTCAAAGATGAATCAGTGGCCTTTATCTCAGCCACCACAACCATTACTCGCCAGTTAGTCATCACTGACTGCCCTCTTCAATTAGAACAATAGTTATCTAAGTTATTTAGCAGCTGAGACACAATCAGACTTTCTTTGTGTTTTAGTAGGGCTGTTATCAGCTACTAAAATGCACCCTGTTAGCCATAGATAGTTGCACTGGGATTGAGGGTGTCATGCATACCATCAAACAGGTACTATATGCAGGCTCTGAATCCTGACAGTGTTATCATGAGTACCCACACATCAGCATATTTTAGTCATTTTATGCAGGAGCTGAATCAAATTTACATAATTGGGTATTTTGCATTTTAAAAAATGGTAAGATTTTTACTTTGAAACGTTGCATTTGGATGCATAAAAATGAGCATGCAACACCAGTGAATAGATGAAACGTGGTGACTGCCGTAGGACAAGGCAGCAAGTGATCACACATCCCACCTGTCTCTGGAAAACTCCCACCGTGGATCCTCAGGAAGGTCGTACTCAGGGATTGGCTCATCATGTGCAGAGCTCCGCCGCGTTGTAATACGCACCAGAGGGGTGCTAGAGTTCATGGAAGAGCTCGAATCTGCTGACACCTATAGGAGAGAGGAGATTGGCTGATCACCATAGTCTGGGTTCATAGGCCAGCTAAAGCTCCAAGGCATCGCTAGAGGAGTCAGGTGTGTGCACATGTGATTAACTCTGCTAGGAATGAACACTGCTGCTTAGTCTGGCACATCAATCTGAGTGGAACATACTTCATTATCACGGTTAATAGTTTAACATTAGCACATACCATGTCTTGAGGCCTGAGATTATATTTCATCTATGATTAAGAAGTGAGCAACAACGGTAATTTCGATGAATCTGTAATAATCACTTGGCGTCTCTACTGTCCTCGGGGCTCATCTCTACTTTCTTCACCCTAACCTTACCTTGAGATGGGAATCAGTCTCTCCGCAGAGTGCAATCCAACACTTTCTGTACCTTTTTTGTTTCCCTTGAGGGAAAAGCATGTCTCACATATGGGAGGGGGAAAAAAAAAACTCTGGCTGCAGTCTCAGGCAGCAGTGGTAACTTGTAAAAGAATGCATACCCTCTAAATTGGGCTGGATGTACATCCTTTAATATCTCAGTATGTACTGAGATATGTGGATTTATCTTGTAAACATACTCATAATCATTGTCTTTACAAATGTATCAACCATGTTATTAAATATATTTCTATTTCTGAAGATGAGATGCAAAGGGCATATCTCTTTTTTTATGTTTTTATGTTGCCTGAATTTATGTCAACAACATTTGGTTGCCTGGCTCAAGTGTTTATGGGATTAAATAAGATACTTGCAATCCTATAAGCATCCAAGAATTGAGAAAAACTGCAGTAAGTACCTAACTAAAGTATTTAGTTTAGTTTAGACTTTAAAGTCCCTATTGTCAGTCATTGAATTACTTCAGCATATGTGTATTGTGTGTTTTCTCCTCTAGGGGTGTTAGATGCCATTAGAACTCTTTATCTACTTTCTGTTACCTGGCGGCGCAGAGGAATCTGCTTGGTCAGTTTGTGGACCGCCGGCTGGCCGCCAAAGTCGGGCTTCTTTGCAGTGTTCCTCATGCGGCACACCACCACGATGCCCACCATGCAGGCGATGATGAAGACGCCTGCGCAGTATATTGCGATCTCCACATAGTCTGGGGAGAGAGGCTCTGGGGATTTCTCAACTGCTGAGGAAAAATAATAAACAGTGAGACACAGGTCAGGAAAAGAAGAGGAAGACTCACACACATTTTCCATCTGTACTCACACACATGGGTATCAAACCGGCGAACACTGAGATGACTCATGCATAAATGTAATTACTGTGAGCAGGCAAATTAAAAAGAAATCTGTTTTGTAGCATCTCTTTCTTTTTCCAAGAGTAGAGACACGCCTGATTTTTTTAATATGAATCTACCCTTATTTTACTGAGCTTATTATAAAAAAAAAACCTATTCTAAATTATGACCCAGCCAGTACACCACAGCCTGCATACGTCTATATTATGTGCTAATGTTGGAGACACGCGAGTGCAAGTACAAACACACACCCATGAACATCGGAACAATACGCGCTCCACTTCAGATTGCAAACAGGGAAGATGGGTGTCCTTTGAGGTTGATTATGGCCTGAACTTCCTGTCTAGGATATGTGCGTCTGCATGTGTATGTGTTAAAGGGATCATTCCATAAACAAAGCTATTGTGCAGCACAGCTAACCATATAGCCCAACGGCCAGCTGGAGCTGAAGCTGCATGTAGGGAACTTTCTCCTGCCTGTTTCACAGCTGCAAAAGAATTCATCATCGTGCTGTTCCTGGTTTTTATTTAGTTTTTTTTTTAACAGACAAAACTACTTGTTGTCAATTTGGAGTTATAAAGTGTCAACTACTCACATCAACCTCATTAAATGACCACCTTAATTTTGGCTAAAAGCGAAAGAGAATCACCTGTTGAGCCTGGAGGGACTTTTTGCACACGCTGATACTCAGTGTTATGTATTTGACCCATTGGTGTGTGTTGTCCCTTACAGAAAAACCACATACATTTCTCATGTTTTATGTGTGATCACATGTTGTTTTCCACATGTTTCCAAACATGTTTCAGTTATATTAGGACATTTTTCCTGGACTGTTAAGTTTTATATTGTGTGAAAGTACATATTTCAACTCAAAAATACCGGGATATGCTTTATGTTCTGTACATTGTTTTGTTTTGAAAGTGGCACAGTTGGATTATTTGGTTCAGCCACAGCTTTAGAGGGAGAAACTATCTTTTCTGTACTTTGGAAAAATGTTTAAAATCATTGTGTTGTTCCACATATAATTAATTTTGCAGTTGGATTACTATAGTACATTTAAGTTTATTTCAAAACTTCATGGAGGGACAGTTACTTCTCATTGATTCTACTGTTGTTAGAAATGGTCCCACTTTCTGATCAGGGTTGGAAGATAAACATTTCACTCCTTTTTCAGTTAACAGGTTGGTCAATTATGTTGCTTTTGTATATTTGCAATTAAGCACTACATTGGTTAAGTTATTTGGATGATTTTCTTTCTTAAGGAAAAATTGGCACTGACCTTAAAAGACATGGAGATGTTTTTCTTTTATGAACTGATGCTTACTTATTCTTCAATTTTCAAAAACAAATAACTTATTTTCATTTTTTAAAGGTAGATAAAATAAATGAATATTCAATACAGAAGTTACTGTAATCGATGACAAATTAACCGCCTTTAAACATCAGTTCCTAACATACTCAGAACATCCAGGATCTCTGCTGTGTTTCTCAAAAACTGCTTTAAAATGTGAACCAATCAAATCAATCCCACTGTTTAAGTAACAATATGGTTCCTTCCATCTTCTTTGATAACACCAACAGTCCAGCTAGTTTGTGGCTCATTCTTGGTGTTGACGCATGCAAATTTGCTAAAAGAGATTTATTGGCTATGAGCCTTTTTCTTTTTACAGAAAATCTAAGGAATTCTATATATTTTGTGATGTTTTATTAGTTTACTTGAGTTTAAAGGTTTAAAAATGGTATGAATTATCTAACACGTCTTGTGATCCAATGAGCTGAACATTTTTTGAAAAGTTTTACTTGAATACTCGATTGTTTTTTACTTTGAAAATTACAAGGACTTCAGTTGTAATCTCATGGGATCCACATTAGAATTTGTTTTTGTCTTTCCTATGGAATAGTGCATGGGTTTCACATAGGTTCCACATGGGAATGTGCATGGGATTCACATTTTATTACCATTAAAATGTTCTAAAACCACATTTCCCGAGTGCAAAAACTACATGTAATAACATGAGCATCACGTAGAAATTTGCATGGGTTTCGCATGTGATCTCATAGGGTTCACATGAATATTTCCCTGTGTTTCACATGTTATTATCATGAAAATGTTCTAAAACCATGAGTCTCCCAAGTGCAAAATATACGTTTCACGACAAGTGTTTAAAAAAACAAACAAACATGTGCGCATATGGTTTTTTTCTGTAAGGGATAAAAAGCCAGGCACACAGCAACAGACTAAAACAGGATTAAACTAGTTGATCAATTTCACATTCAGGTGCATGAGTCATTTGCTGTGCAGAGGGGGTAAAGTTTGGCCCTGATAATTGAGAAAGTCAAGCCAACAAGAAGCGAGTGTTGAGCTTTGCCTTTGGACCTTTATTTCAATAAGAAGAAATAAGGATCTTAAAAGAAGCCAATTATCAGAGCCAGAAAAGGGGGTGGAGAAAATCTGGAGGCGTGTGTGGAAAAACAAATATTCCTTTGGCATGCAGACTCAGAGCCAAAGTGTGGCACTGAAAAACTTTCCCAAAGGAGTTGGAGAGAGGAGAAAGAAAGAAAAAAAAAAGCGGAAGTCAAATCCACAACATTTTTTAGTCTGGAGACATTTGAGCTGTTCTTGGAGCTCCATTTCCCTCTTGGAGTTATGACAAGTCATCTATAAGCTACCTTCTTATCTTCTCTGTGCTTTCAACAGCTTGCTACTCCACGTAATATTAAATTATACAATATATGCTGCCTGCTCTTGTGTTACATTGTGTAGGATATTAAGAGTGCTGCTTCATTGCAGTAATCTAATATCTGAGCTGTGTGGATGGTACTTCAAGGTGAGGACTTGTCTTCCGCAAGAGGTCATTGAAATGAAATAATCCAACCATTTTA
>JAOXYM010000017.1:7582185-7594171 GCA_028567055.1 Leptatherina wallacei
GAGCCCAGAGTGACGCACAAGCTGCATCAGCATCATGTACTGTTATGATTATAATTTGTATAAAAGGTTGATTTTCACAGTAAAAACAGGTTTAACTTTTCAAATGTTTTTTAAGTCACGCTCCTAGCTCTTCTCAGACGATAAGAAACGAAAGGTTTTTGAAGGATAGTTTAAAGTTTTCGTAAAAAATCTTCAGATTTTAGAAGGATTTCTTTTAATCCAAAGATTGGGTTGTAATCGTTTTAATGGATATTTGACGCTGTGCTTCTCATTTAATGTAACATGAGGTTTAAGTTGGGTTTTTTTTTTGCTTTAAGACCAGTTTCTTTTTGTTGTCAATTTCAGTGATGTGTTAGCTGTGCGTTAAACGTTGCAATCTAAACTAAATGTTGTTATGCTGATAAGACGGGTTTGTGAACGTCTTAAAATACATAGCTTAAAATAAAAAACAAGCACAGTGAGTAAAGTTGTAAACAGTAATGAGTATTTATAACAGAACACAAAGAACAAAGGTCCACGTGGCTGTTTGACTTCATCATGACATCAGTGCACCTCCCCTTCCACCTCCCACTGCCCTACACCCAGATCCTCCTCACGGATCCTTGTAGAGGTTCTTCTACATCTCCTCCAACAACAACACCCATTGCTGTCGATGGACAAGCACTCTGGACCAGTTTTTACCGTCTTTTTTTTTTTTTTCCAGTCAAACTTTTTGGTTCAATCTACTGTGCAAAGTTAAATCAAGAAGCCATGTTTTGCAGTGGATTGGTGCCCAACCCAGCCATAGACTTCCAGAAAAAAAACAAAAACAAATATAAAGCTACACCCCACTCTCTCATTCCCTCCCAGGCCTACATGTACCCTCCTCCTCGCTTCAGTCCTTGGCCAAAAGCCAAGTCTCAACGCCATGCTCAGAGAACCGCTGGTACTGATCCACACCCCCACCCCCCCACCCCCCCTTTTAATAATAATCTCGGTTTTGAATTTTCAGAAACACACACGGCGAGAAAATGCAACTGTACTGCCAGAACAGCTTTCCCTTTGTTTTCAAACAGCTTATTACCACCAGAATGGCTGGATCTTTTCCCTCTCCCTCATTTTTTTTCCTCTTGCTGAGTTCCTCTCTCTCTCTCTCTTGCTTCCCCCCTTATTTAATGGATTTCAGGCAATTACAGTCAGCCCAAAAGTGGAGGAGGAGAACTCATGGTGAGACACAGTGCGTGTGGAGAATTTTAACAAGATGTGGAAGCCCTAGCCGTTACTTTGGGTCCTATGCGAGTGGGTATGTAGAAGCAGGCGTGTGTACATGCCGCTGGATAAACACATTACTACTTCGCCACTGCACTGACAAACTTGGGTAAAAACTTTCTCTTTCTCACACACACACACACACACACACACACACACACTGGGTCCAGGTGGGTAACTGGGTCCAGATGGGCTTCTTTCATAATGGATGAGCACAGCTGACTGGCTGGCTGGCTCCATGAGCCCTGACTACCTAGGAGACACAAGCTGAAGGAATCTAAAGAATTCCTGTATTCCCTGGAGCGTCTAGCCCGGAGGACATCCACATACTCACACACTCCAAAATCTCGCAGCATAGGCCGAGACAGGAATATGGAATAGTCACAAAGCATGTAAAGGCCAGATTAGACAAGTACTGATGGTCAAGAAGTACTGACGGTCAAACTATTTTCTATAATTTTTTCCAACATTTAATATATTTATCTAAACTTTTCTGTCACCTCCTTGTGACAGAAAAGTCATGACAGAGGCATTGCACAAGCATAAAAAGAGATTTGAGAGAGGTCAGTGTATCTACAGGCCTCTGCTGTCTGTTTAACTGTCTTGCACAATGGAATCTATAGGAGCTGGTCATGGAGGGGAAAGCCCCCCCGGTTTGGTACTCCCATACTCACTTGACTGCACTTCATCCGCCCCAGTGTCCTCCGATCGTTCTGTATCGTCCTCATCATCCCCCGACGAGATGGCATCTGCACAGAGTAACCACAGTTACTACCACCCCTTCACAACCCATACACACATACGGCAGAAGAGTTTTTTGGCCAATTTTAAAGCACAACATTGTGGGTTAATTTTTTGAAGAATCTGCTTGGATGCTTTTGCTGCGGTACACACACACACTCACTAGACTCCGATCTGAGAAAATAGCCATCAGTCTCTACCCCCCCAATCAGATCTGTTCCATGGTCACCTCCTAAACCTCGACCAAGCAGAGTCCAGCTATCAGTCTCCAAACTTCCTGACCTGTCCTGGCCTGTCTCACCTGCTCCCTGACTCACCTGTAACATTGACTATGAAGCAGACCGTGTCTTTGCCCAAGCTGGTGCAGGCGTACAGGCCCGAATCCTTGGGCGTGGCATCACGAATCTGCAGCACCTCCTGTTTTATCAGCGTGCGGTTGTTGGTGCCCAAAGAGCTGCCATCTTTGGTCCAGGTGATGGTCCCCGTCGGCGGCAGAGGGCAGCTCAGCTTCAGCACCTCCCCCGGGTGCACTGAGCACACCGTGGGCTTAGAAATTTGGTATTTGTTCGATGCCTCTGCAGAGCAAACGGAGGGAGGAGCAGGGAAAGGTTGAAGTGGGGAAGGGGAAGGAGGAGAAGAGATGAATTGAAGTAAGAAGAGGGTGCACAAGGAGGAGAAAAGAGTGGTGGGAGAGGAAGAAACAAGCCATAGTGTAAGAAACAAAACACCACATAACCCCCAATGGATGCACTTGAAATAAACTTTTGCAGGAGGAGCAATACAGAGAAGAAGAGGCCCATTATTTTATAAACCATCACACCAACATATTACCACAAAATCCCAGTCATCTGAAATAGAACCCATAGAAACCCTGTTCTGTTATCAAGTCTGCAGCATGGTCGCCATACAGTTTCAGTGCATGCAGTTATGGTCACAGGAGCATGTGTAGAGAAATAATAATCAATTATCTGTGAGCAGGTAAGAATTGGGCATCGATTGTGCTGAGGCTACCCGACCAAACCACCCGCCCCTTTCAGTGTAGATGCCAAGCAGCCAGTGTGTGCGAGTGAGGACGAACAGTGCAGAAAGATCTCTGCAGCCTAAAAAAAAGCAGTAATTCAACTCCAGCGTGTCTGCCCATCAGAGAAAAAAGCAGCCAGAAAGGTCCAGGATGGAAGCGTTTGTCAGGCAGGGGATATGAGCAAGGTTTGGGGATGGGAGGTGGTGGTGAGGGTTGCTCTCTTCTCTTGGCATTTTTCTGATTTTTGACTGCACACCTACGCAAAAAAAAAAAAAAACGGAAAAAAACTAGAGCTTGCCACAGCCCTGACTCTTCTGTCTTCCATCTTTCTCTTCTTCACTCTATTTCATAACATGGCCATGGAGGATCTACAGCCCCTGCAAAGTACCTGCGAGCCAAGTCAGGGAGCAAGAAACTCCAAAGTACATAAAACCTACATTTCTGGGAGAAAAACCAAGTCTGCCTGTGAGTGCATGTGTGTACATCATCTCCTCTGACAACTGCACGGACAGAACGAAGAGAATATGATACATGAAAAGAAGTTGGGAATGTAAGTAGCTTAGACTTTGCTTCTACATCCGGATGGATTTTATCCATATTCACACACACACACACACATATCCATGCATCCATGTATTTATTCACTCAGCTCACGTTAAGACAGCTCTTAAAAACTTTTCACGTTGATTCTTTGAAAGAACTCAAACAAAATCAGTTTTCCTCTTGACTGCCGTACAACAACGTCCAAAACAGTTTGCTTCATCAGAGGGAAAGGAGGGAAAAAAATTAAAGGCATTAAAAAGATTTGAGGGAGGAAAGGAAGGAGCAATGGAAAAGTATACAAAGAAGCCAGTGATGATGGTATACGTAGAGTGTTTGGCTGAAGTCTGATAGGTGCAATTATCGAGGCAGCGGAACTCCCGGCCATTTCTACCTCTGTACACCTTTTCAACAACATCCCACCCCCATTATATGTGCTTGCTATGTGTCTGTTGAATGTAAAGTATACTTGTGTACACACAAAAACAGACACACACACTTCAGCCTTGAGAGGAAGGAAAAGTCATTGAGCTACAAGCCAGCAGTTGAGGCATGTGTGCAAACCTCGAAACATTCCCCTTGGGCAAGTAGACAGGTACAGTTCCCGCATTGTCTTTGTAAGTAACCCCCCCCCCCCCCTCCATTTTTCTTCTTCGAAGCGGAAATAATTAACCCCTCCATTGCTGCCTAAGACTGAGTGTGTGGCCTGATAAGAGGTGGAGCATCTGTGCTGATTGATGGGAGTTGTCTCCACTACCTTTTTTTTTTACGAGGCGGTTTTCCGCACCGGAGGGCTTTGCTTTGATATCATTACAACTGAGTTTTTGCTTTTGTTTTTTAATTTGGGATTGTAAAGATTTCGACACATTGCAGCAGAAAGGAGAGACATCAGTGTGGGTATCACATAGACACCGTACGCTATCTGTGAGAACACTGAAAAGAAAGGGAGGGAACTCAGAGGCTTCCCAGAGAGGTGATGGATGCATGTCTGTGAGTTCTGCAAAAAGAGAGGGGATGGAGGGAGGGAAAACAAGGATAAGAAGAAAAAAAAACAAAGAGGGACGAAAGTCTCCAAATGGTGCATCTGATTAAAGAAAGCATGCAGGTGTTAGTTCTGTCGTTATCATTTTCTTATGTCTGCTGTGTCCATCTGTCTCCCTCCATCAACCCCTCCTCCTCCTGCTGTTTCTTCATCCCCTCCTTCCGCTTTGCCCTCTCCTTCTCCCTTCCCACACATCCACCACCCCCGCTCCCACTCATGATCCTGCTGACCTAACCCTGACCCTTCGCTAACCTGTTGACACCCCTCCAGCATACCTGATTGTTCATGGGAACCTGCGACATGCAGGCAGATGCACACACTCGCACAAATGCAGCAAATGCAGAACAGAAGATCCCGTAGATACACGCCGCCGCACTGTCAAACAGAGAATTCAAAGGATGCAAGCTCAGATGAAGAGTTTAAATACGTTGCTGCAGACTTTTCATCTCTGCAAGGTTCAGCTTCTCTGTCTTTCACACACTTCTTCCCAGTTTCTATGAAACAGCTCTCTCCTCTTCATTCCTTCCTACATCACTATCATTTCACCTCTCCCTTTCCTGAAACCCATTTCCACGTCACAACACGTCTCCGTCTTTTTTACTGCTAGCTTTTACAAGAGTCCATCAGGTTGTGATAGATTCAAGCTGCCCCCTCCTCGCCATCTCTCCGTCCTCATTCGCACCATCCCGACTGGCAATAATCAGTCTCACAGCCTGAGCGAGGCTAAATGCAGCAAGCAACTCTCACAGCAGTCCCCCCTTTCTGCCAGCTCACCTGTCTGTCTTTCTATCTGCCAGGGATGCAGTTCATGACAGCCCTGGAGTTGTGTTTTTTTTTTCATGTCGATCTTAGAAAGGCATATTACCAAAAAGTCTGTCCACTCATCTGATCACTTGCAGACGAATTGATTTTCTTTCTTTTGTAACCTGACTGCAAATTGTTCTCAGTCTTTTCATATCAAAATCCCTCCTCAGCTTCATGATCTGGCTCCTGCCGACACTAGGGGCAACAGCCCTTTTTCTTAACCCCTCAGTACAGCTTTTTCTGAACCCTATTTGACCCTTTTGTCACACTGGTGCCTCCCTCTTGCTAGCAATCTTCTGATGTTGAAGCTCTTGTGACACTCAGAAGCACTACTTGGCTCTGGCTTGTAAACAGATTGTGACAAACGATTATTCTGAATCAAGTCATCTGTCTTGTCATTTTTCATTTTCATGAATTAAAGTGGCCTATTACATTTGACTTCAGCTTTTTAACCATTTAAGCTCTAACAGACCATTAAAAATCATAAGTTGCAGACACAATTAGACACCATGGAGGGTACAACTCATCCTGAGAGCAATGTATTCATTTACTCTATTCAGAGCCAAGTAATTCTTATATCATCTTTTCCTTTTTTTTTCTCCATCATGCGTTACCATACCGACACTAGCTGAGATTCCCATCTGCATCCAGCGCAGTCCACTGAGACCTGAGGCACAAGCTGGAGCAGGTAGCAGCTCTTCCCAGCTTCTTATCAGACAAGTGTGAGATTGAGCGGTGGAGTGACAAGCCAAGGCAAACAACACACTCGGACCATGAGGATTAACACCAGCTAACGGCAAGCTAATAAAAGTCATTGTGTGAAAGCCGTATATTCAGTCCAGCTCTCCCTGATGGTGACCTGCCAGTCACAGCGTCGACTGACACACCGTGTTTGCATAGAGTTCAGTTTCACTGCCAGAGCTACGGACTCCGTGCCATCAACTAGCCAGCTGACACTTTTATACTTTTACAACTGTACTCTGACAAGTGTAGCTAGCACAGTGTTACAGACAGGTAAGTCATTCAAATTCCCACCACACACACACAAACAGACAGCTTCTTATAGTCTACAGAAAAAAATACAATTTTGTCTCTCTGTTTGTTTAACACAATGATCATGTATCTCATCAAAGAGAGGAAAGCATGCAGATGGAAGCAGAAATAAGGAGTGCATAATGGGTTGTTTAACGCAACAAAGCATAATGGAGTTTATATTCATTTAAGCAGTGAAGTATTAGGAACTGTTACCTCCATGCTGATCAGAACAAAGTTTGGCAGGCATCGAGAAAGTCCAGCCAAACTATGACCTGACTTTTTTCAGCTGCACTCATTCCAGCGTGCCTGCTGCCTCATTCATTCCACATTATATGCAAAAGGAGGCCTGAACATGCCACAAAACATAAAATGCTTTGTTAAAGACACACACACATGCACACACCTCTTGCATTCGGTGCCATTGTCATTCGGCTCGGTCAGTGTATTTTAATCACTGTGCAAGCAGAGAGTGCCTGAACAAGGTAAACACTCCCATAGATACTGAAGTGGTTACAGCAACAACAATAGGTCTGCTGTGGAGGCCTCAGCCAGCGTGCTCGCTCCACTTCTTCTGTTACAGCTACCACAGGTAAATAAACTGGCAGGGCCACCAGGGGTGCAGGCGTGGGCTGATACATCAGATTGCACTGATATGCAATCTGATGCATCTAAGGCAAATTCTACTCCCACATACACAGGCAGTGGTGTGACCAAAGCTGTGGGGCAGCCCAGGGTGGGGCTGGCAGAAATTCTAAACATCTCTGTTGGGGTTGTTATTAAGACAGAGAGGGCAGGACCAGTCAAAACATCTCCCTAACATCTGTGTCCCACAGGTGACACTAGAAAACAGAAGCAAACTACAACACGTTAAAGCTTTGGACGCGCTTATTCAATAACACTTACGTGTAACAAAACGTCTTCTTTTCCTTCAAATTCAAAGGGGAAACTGATTTGGAGTTAGCTAAGGATAGGTTCTTATGCCCTTTCTATCCCACATCATGTGACCTCCAGGTCTACCCACTTAATCTCCAGTCACATGACTTTACCGTTGACCAGCTTTTTGTAATCTCTCCATCTAAGAGAAGTCAAATATGCACAAATCCTCTTAGAACACTCCTGGAGGATTGTGTAACTCTGGAAAGCGCTCTTTCTTTCTCTGGCCTCTCTGCGGCTGTGCAACGTAGCGTCTGAGCCATGTGGGGCTCAAAACTCTGGAGCCAAACAGTCTGATGCAAAACAACAAAAACAATAAGAAAGGAGACTTCAGACAGCCTCTCATCAAGGTGGGTAAGTACAATAGCTGACCTCCAGGGCTAAGGGCAAGAGGAGGTAAAGTGTGTGTGTGTCTGTAGAAAGGAGATGGGGGTTGTGGCTTAAAAAGTGATGCTCTGTTGTTGGCCTAACTTAAAATTAGCATGCTGATTAAAGCCCGGGAACAAAGGGGCTTGGAATGTGAGTAACCATCCATCACGACAACTAGTTAGCTTGTCTGTGACTCCTCTGACAAAAAATAGAAGAAGAAAAAAAAGTTGTGACCTTCCTCAGAAGGTGTCTCAAAAAAATGGGGTTGCTACTAAAGAAACATGCTTTAAAAACTGTTTTGCTGCACATCCTTTGCAGAAAAAGAAGTGCAGACAGCCCAAGCATATAGATCTGAATCTTTTCTTTCTCTGTTCATCTTCTGGAAAAGAAGGGCAGCAGATAGAATGCCAGCCAAACACTGTCCCACCCTTGTTCCCAGCTTTCCTTAAGTTCTCCCACACAATGAGACAAACCTGCCTTCAACACTCAAGCAAACCCTGGACTAGCACCAACATGAGAGGGGAAAAACAAAAACATGGGAATCACACGCCTCATAGGAAAACAAAAGCTTGCTATGCTGAAGTTTTATTTTTATTTTATTTATGTATTTGAATCTTTTCATGTAGGAAAATGACAGGAAATTTTCATTGCATGAAAAAGTCTTCTGCTCTACTTTTAAAGAGATTAAACAACATTAAGCACTCATTTTGATGAAGGCCAGTTGTGATTGAACACCAAAAGTTCATCAAAACTTCAGAGATCACCTGCCTTCCAAAATCATACCCAACATATGCTTTGTTTTGGGGTTTTTTTTTACCCAGGCTCTTCTTTCCACTCCCCACTCCTGCTGCTCACCTTCAGGTTCCAGAGTGGCCTCTTCTTCCTTGGTGGCGGTGAGGGGCGGCCGGGCCACGCTGACGGTCAGAAGGGACAGTAGGACGGCGGCCAGCAGCCAGGCCCACGAGGCCATTCCGTTAGCGGGGCACGGCGCTCCCCATACCCCCCTTCTCCACCTCCCCCTGGACACTGATCCCATCTGAGGGGGTCCGCCCAACCATCAACTGCTGCCGGGTCGGCCTGTCACTCACTGGAATTCACCCAATCACCTGGGCTGTGAGGTGAAAGAGAGGGAGAGAGGGGGAAGGTGGAGGCACGATGGCAGAACGATGACAGGAGGAGAAAGGCGTGTGAGCAGAAAGGACAGAGAGAAAAAATGGTCAGCTGGAATTGAAAAATATATATAGCCTACTTCCAATTAACTCAGAATAAGTTGTTTTGGCACCAAATTCTTCTCCAATGAATTTTTGGAGAAAGCGAGGCGGACAAATGAAGCAGAAGAAGAAGCAGAGCGTTTCAAAATGCTGTCAAACAAGCCGCGCCACAGACATACCGAAGCTATGACACATAGGCCTACACACACACACACACACACACACAACCGTTCCGCATCTACCTTTACACCTCATCTATAATAATATGCATTGAAATATAATGCGGAGACGCCAATTGAGAGACATCTAAGTGCTGCAGTCAAACCAGTTTGGTGCCTTTCCAAGTTGCACATCTGCCGCAGCGCAAAGATCAGACTTCACAAGTTGATTTATTTTCATGAGGAAATATTCATCGTCACCTGTTCTGTTTTTACCACAATGATTTGTTTTCTACTCCAAATTCAGTCTCAAAACATGTTTTAACTGACGAGCCGCTGTTTCACGGAATCTTTTATTTTATTTTCTTGCGCAACAGATGCGCCAAACCTGTTGCCCACGCTGCTGCATTTGTGTTAATCGGATTTTTTTATTGCATTCCCTTGACTTGATTAGCCAAAGAGCTCAGTTGGGCTTAAACTGAAATGCAATATTTCAATATTGGGACACGCTTAGACGCAGATCAGCCTGTTTAGCCAGACATCTGCGGTTCAGCCGCGTTTAAGTGTCTCTGGAGGTTTGCTGAAGTCACGCTTCCCTGCGTCTCCTTCTGCTCCAGCTGGATGTATCGATTGTTTTTTACCGTCAAAGACACATGTAATTTTACTTTTAGAGAGCGAATCTGCAAACGCGCACGTGTTGATATAAGCGATCGTTTAATTATTCAACCCTGCAAGCACGGTTTTAACGCGCACCTGATTTCAGAGCTGCATCCATGAATTTTACCGCGACGTCTTTAATACGATTGAGGAAATGCATTGGTTTGTTGAGATTAAGGCCATTCGTTTTTACACAGAATCAGCCCAGATGCATAAATTATTATTTTATAAAGAATAAACTAATCACTGCACCAACCAAGCACCGGACTTACCGCTGTCTGCAAACTTCTGCAGGAAGGAAAGACCAAAATTGCCCAGAAAGCACCATTTCTTTTACAAATTACAGCCTAAAGCAAAAAGGAAATGTAATCTGCTCTGCTAATATGAAACGAAATTGGATAAGTGAGAACAATTTTTCTTCTTTTTTTTTAAGAAAAAAAAGAAAATACGCTCTTCGCTGCAGTTCTTCGGAAATTTGCGCCATACACGAGCCCAGTCTTCATTTAAACCCGGGCTTTGAATGAAATTTCTTGGCACTGCCTAAATTCTTATTGAAATTCAAATCAGTTGGCTTTTCCACAATGGGGTCTCATTTGGAGCTGCTCAGTGATTTAGGGCTCCGGCACCAAGCAGTGAAAAAACAACTGCGGTCACGGGGTAATTGGCACCATAAATGCGATGTAGAAAATTAAGCAAAGTAATAAATAACCAGGACACTTGTTAATGGGCTCTAAACTGATGATGCAAGGTGTTGTGTGGCTCCTCGCCACACAGAGATTTTACTGGATATTAACTTATCTATATATGAAAAGGGATGGGGAAAATGTAAGATGTGTTGCACAAACCATCATTTCTGTCGGAGAAAGAAATGTCCCCAAATCTAAACAATAGATTGTTCCACGGAACTTACACGTATTTGACTTATCAAATGTTTCTTAGGTGCAAACTCTTAAAAACGTAAAGTTAAGCGGAAAAGTCATTCGTTTTCATAGAAGTTGTAAGAAAACAGATCCTGCAATGACCACAGAAAAAAACTGTCAGGTAAGTTTCTAGAGAAGCTTTTCACAGCTGCATTTTTTTTATATATCGTAAACAGACAATGCTTACCAGGGAGGACTAAAATCGTGGAGATCTCTGTTTTGGCATGCACAGATAAGGGAGGAGAAAGCATGAGCTGAATCCAGAGGGAAGAATGTCTCCAACACCACAATGCAGAAAAAAGAAAAGAAAAAATCTAAGGCGCTGCCTTTTTTTCAGTTTACTATTCCACAATCAGCCGGCATAGACTCTGATCAGAAGATATATCCCAAACCCGAACGGCAGCGTTGTCCAGTGCCATGCAAAGAAATCCGAGTTTACACTATTTATCCTTCGAAAACAGCTCGGAAAACCATATCGCTGTCACCCCAGAAACTTTCCTCCCCGTCACCAAGTTTCTTCCAGGGCGCAAACCATGCCCAGAGCTCCCGAGCAGCGCACTTGTCAACTAAATAGAAGTTTGCAGCCGCTACGGACATGGGACGAGGCTGAAACTATTAAAGAGAATAGTTGTCCGAGGCAGAATGTCATAAAATCCATCAATGTGCGTTCCTCCGGAGCGAAGAGCACCTTTGACGTCTCCTTCTCCTCTTCCGACGACAGGCTTCGCAATGTTTCTCAGACGCTTTGTCAGGTTTACTAGTTGTTTTTTTCTCCTCCTTACGTCTCTACACACAGCCCTCCTCCTTTCCTCTGGTGGGTGTCATTACCCCCCTCCACCTCCTCCCCATCACAAGCACCCCGAGTGTAATTTGAGCCGCTTCCTGGCCGCAGTGCCTTTGGGCCCTGCCTTCCTCCGCCCATCACACTGCAGAGCTGCCTGCCAGCCCTGCGCTCCAGTGCAAGGGCCTCCGCTCCGCTCCTGAGCTGTCACACCTCAGAAACAGCGCCTCTAAGTGGACAAAGCGTGACAACTGCAACGCACAGAGGCTAATGTCCGTCCAAAGTCTCCATCCAGGAAAAGAATCCTTGACATAGACTCTGAAAGAAGTTCAGGTTCTGCAGTGTTTTCAGAAAGATGTTGAGTATTTCTAATAAGGCTGATGGAGACTGCTCTGCAGGTCCGTCAGCTGACAACACCTCATGGACAACACTGCACACATTCTGCACAACAGAAAACAGAAGAATGTCTCCAGGCAGAGGCTTCATCCCTGCTGCAACAAGGACCAGAACAGGACGTCGACCCTGT
>JAOXYM010000017.1:7611316-7639323 GCA_028567055.1 Leptatherina wallacei
GATGACAAGGCACATCGATTTCAATTGATGTAATTGATAAGTCCATGTGAAAAAAAAAAGTTACACGAAGTGACACCCTTGCTTTAAAGGCTGGTAAAAATAAAAATAAAAATTGGTTAAGAAGTTAAGAAAATAGTACAAGTGATATGACAGAGTTAAAAGCTTTGGGTTAGAACTTCACATTTACCAAAAATTGTATGTTTGTTTGATTACTTAAAGCACTGACTATTTCTTGAATTTTGAATTCCATGTAAGAAACATTCCTCAGACTTGTCAGGCAATAGTTGCAAAAATAAGTCAACAAGAACAATCTTAGACTCTACTTCTGCTTAATTCAAAGGTTACTGAGAGAATAATAACCTCACAATAATACATCACCTGATCTAAAAGCTCTACAAAGCAACTCTACCAGATTTGATGCATAAAAAGAAGCAAAACAAATGTTACATCCATTTTGGGCACATTCTCTTCACAGAAAGTACCACAACTGGCAAACACTGAACTGGTTTTAAATCTGATCTTAGTCCCAGAACAAAGACATCCAGGGTGGAGAGGGATAAGAAGACTTGGGCATTTACCAGGAAAAGAGTGTCTAATGTCTCATATGAATCTTGCATCCTGAATCCTAATAAGGAACTAAAAATCATCCACACTTTAAAAAAAAAAAAAAAACTCTAATACCCCGGATTAAAGGACTTGCAATAGTTGTCATTTTGAGCAGCTGTCAATAATGTGCATTTTTCTGAGTTCTTATAGAAGGTCAGACTTTATATGGTTATAGTAATTATAATTTTATTGTGTTACCTCTTAATATGTATTATGATCACATTACTCTATCAAAATTTCCAGGTGGAGATAAAAGTTAATTCTCTCTTCTTTTAAGTTCATTGGCCAATATTTCCATTTTGACTCACTCCTAAAATGACTTGAAATCTTCTCTCCCCCTTCCATATGTCCAGGCCCAGATCTGACCCCTCGACTGAGGACTTAGGGTGAGTACTGCAGCCCGGTCGAGGCCAGTTCTGTCTGGCAACACTGTGATGGAAAGACACCTTTGTGGGCCAGGAATTAATCTCTCCCTGTTCAAAAGCCAGCTGCTTCAAAGAACTGGGGCAGAATTAAGAGGAAACTCATGGGAGGGAGTGAGGAGGCTCTCTGTCAGATGATGAGATAATTTGAACGGACACTTTTGGAGACACATGCATGCAGACTCACAGGTTAATGCAGTGGAAAAAACATGGTGAGAAAAATGTATTTTGGATGATCCACATGAGGTATTATCTTGAAAGGATAATGATATGTCTCCCCCTGTGAATGGGGGAGAGTTTCAGTGTCTAGTTTGTGATGGTAATTTCCACAGCAACAACCGGGTTCCTGTATATTAACCAGGGATAAAGCAGGTCATGCACAACTGTCTTCATCTTATCTATGTCTTATGTACGTCTCAGTCCATCTGTCTGTCAGCATAGTGACAGCAATCCTTTTTTAATGAGAACAAAAAACATGGAAAGACAAAATCTTTAACATAATTTGGCTCAATGTTTTGTTTAAGGGGGCACATTCAACATCTCAGCTTTGCACTCGTCCACCTAACTTAATATCCCCTCCCCCCTTTCCTCACTTTAAACCCTCTTAAACTCTGTGTCGTGAAGCTGGCACCAGGCTCTGAGAGCCCGTCTGCACACACGTTTTTGATTCAAACATTTTTTGGGTTCTCAACATGTGTGGCAAAGACCATCTTCTTCCCTTCGCTGTTTACTGAACAGTAAAACCCAGAGGCCACAGACGGACGTGGGCTCACTCTGAGGCTCCTCATTCCCACCACAAATGAAGAATAATACTAATAACGTGACCAAAGCCCAAAACGTTTCCTTTCCTGCGGCACTGCAGCTCAAGTTTTTGTTATATGATTCCTCATATTACAGTACTGGCCACCAGAGTTCCCCATGAAAACTAACCCTATATTAACTTGTGTCTTACAAAGTGCTGCACTTAAAGTCTATGCGTGCTCTCGCCAACAGTGGAATTTATTTAAACCCCAAACAGACTGAAATATATGAGATGTCTGTAGCATATTGGGAGCTTTGGGGGTTCGCAAACGAGTTAAGATTAACTCTTTAAACAAGGTGTGAGAAAGATTAGAAAAAAATGATGAACAAAGCAAAGAGGGATAGAAAAATAAGACATTACAGGCTGCGAAAACAGAGAGAATCTGGGTGAAAATGAAGAGGAGAGAAAGACAAATAAAACTGAGAGACTGGGTTTTCTTTTTCCTAATGCTGGATTCCTGGATAATGACTGGGCTGTGATGGTGTTTCAGCTTCATTTTGCCAAATGAAACAAGAGGCCCAGCCAGCCCGATGATGTTTATTTCTCCCCATTTTTCATCTTTTAAAAAAAAAGAAAATTCATTTGTGACATAAAAATCACATATACAAAGTCTGTATTTAATTTGAATAGGACTCTTTTCTTCGCTTTTTCCTCATCTGCTGCCCCCTTTTCTTTGCACATTCAGCAAAATCATCTGGCCAAAACAAGGATTTGTGGCTTGTTAACCAGTGGAGGGGATATTTTCTGAGAAATCCCCTCTGCCAATAATTCTCTTCTTTGCAGCCTTCAATGCTGACCTGAGCAACCTCAAAAGAAACCATAGTCCATGTCTTTGTTTAGGGGTGACCTACAGTCAAACATGGTCTGGTGGTATCAAAATATTTGGACTTAATATCGTATTTTCATTTGGATGAGAGCTGGTATGAAGCAGAAGTCTGTGATTTCCCAATCATACAGAGGCAAAGTCAGCCATAAACCTGCTGAAAAGACTTTAAGCCTGCACTCTCACGCACATTCAACAACTCCGGTAGCATGGAAGAGTTTGTGTTGATCAGCAGCGCTGGCCGCTGATGGGCCCGGATCCAGCGGCCACAGTGGCTGGATGAGACAGGGCCAGGCTGCATGCCACTGGGGATTTCTGAGATCAGTGAATCTCTTTTTCTATCTCTTTATGGCTCATGGGCTCCAGCTTTTTCATTGTGCATGATTTCTGGCCACAGTCCTTATTTGGGTCGATTTATGGGCGCCGTGTAACAACCGCAAAGTCAAAACCCAGACGTGGATTCTCTCTCTCTCGGTATGCTGTCCAAGCAAACTACCCAAACCAAAGTATTTGTGGTCCGTATTGATGAATTGGCTGGTGCTTGAACTCACAGCTCTGGACATCTGAATAAAATACTTATACTTTTATGTCATTTTTTAAACCTATTCTTTAATAAGGTTCTGGCAGCCATCACAAACATTTAAAATGTTATACATTATACATTATATGTATAGAACCACTTTCTTCTTTTCTTTTGCCGTTCTCAACTTTTTCATCACAAAACACAGGAAGCACAATATATATGCCTTGTTCATGAACATTTAAATGCTGATAACACCGCACCAACAGACTGATAGAAATGCCATCAGGCCCACTGTGGCTGTATACACTGCACCTTTTTGATTAGGTGTGCTGAAATCAAGTCTAAAGGGGTTAAATTGTTCAAAATGTGTTGCTGTGATCTGATAAATCCCTGAATGCAATCACAAAGTGTGTATGTCAGTTTTTTCTTTCAAAGAAGCATTCGTAATACCTCTAAATACCTAATATAATGTAAGAAAAGTTTTTCCTGCTAGATGCAGAAGTACTTCAATTAGTTTAGCATTGTTTGTTTTTTTTGTTTTTTGTCTTGCACTGTCCACTTCAGCTATAGGATGCATCGGGGAGGTGAGATCATCAAATCATCAATCTAAGGTAGCTATCTCCCATCTTTTAGACTTTTTGTAAATTGTTTTTATTACATTTGAGAGAATATAATCTCATTTTTTATTGGCCTACTCCATTATAACTTTTGCCCTGCAAAATGAGTGAGGATGGTATATTTGTAAATTAGCCTCTTCTTTGAACATTAGTGAGTCATCCAAGACACTGTCCCTCACTGAAGAATGAATGAATATATTATATTGTTTAATAAAAATACATACATTATGATCACAGAGTTTGCCCCTATGATTAAAAGGAAATTATACAGCTATATTTGTAAAGAATATGTATATTAAATAAATATGATGTTTTTTTATTAATATTTTTTGGCATAGATCAAAACAAATAAAATAAGTAAATAAAAAGTTAAATATGATTGATAAATAAAACTGCATGGATGCAGGCATGAAACTGTAAGGGATACAGCAGCCTCTATGGTGTACTAAGTATGCTTATACTGCTTAACCATGTGTAAATCTCTTAAAATTGGTTTAAGATTGAGCATAATCATTTTTTTTAGCAAGAGAGAGAGAGAGAGATACTTTTTTTCCTAGCTTAATAATTTCCAAGGGCAACCACTGAAAAAAAAAAAGCCAATGGTCCAAATGTTGCAGGTACCAAATGGGCATCATTTTACAACCTTATATCGACCCAAACTTCCATAAATTCTCAGACAGAAAGACGGTGGTGGTATCAATCTGGGCTAGGCTAACACATCATCTGGGTAAAGTGAAATTTTATGTTCCTTCTCAATGATTGGATTTCTGATCCCTGAAGTAGTTCCAATGAGCTCTACTAAAGGCTCAAAGCCAATGGAAACAACAGGCAACCCAATGAGGTAAATAATGGAGAACGATCTGAGCAGCAGGAGTTAGGAATCGCTGTTCTTTAGGGGGAAATGCTAGATCTTCAACCAATCAATCATTTTTTCTTCACAAACTGCAATTCTCTAGCAAAGCATAAAAAAGGGTCATTCAGCTCCATCAAATGCTTTTAATGAGCTCAGACACCTCCAACCTCTGTTCATTATTGTCATTGTTCTATTTGACTTAAAAGCTTTCTGTTTACATAGAAGGAGTTTGATCTCTCCAGTGTATTTCTTAGGGCGCACTTTCAGTTATTAAGATGTTCTCACAATCTATTTAGCAGAAAAGAGAAATTAAAACATATCAAATTGTGGCGCCATCCCTCCTTTGTAGTTCATATTCAGACTCTGACAGCAGTGAAAATGCCCCCCGTAACACTGCAGATAATAAAAGCGGCCTTCAAATTGTTTAAGCTGCCCGTGAAAAGTGCTGCTTCGCTGCTAAAGTCTTTTCCAGACTCAGTTTTAATAAACGCATTCCCTCTTGTATCCAATACAACCAACACCCACACCTGTCCAGCGCTGGGCAGTTTGATGGCCTTTGCCCACAGTTTTTTTTTTTTCCAGAAATAAAAATATTTGTTCAGTTAAGTGTTTCTGCAAACGTCAACAGTTACATGGGCTGTCGGGCAGCTGCGGTTCAGGTGGTCTGGCTTTGAGTGATTTCAGCTAAGAGAGACATCATTTGCCCCCTCTACACATGAGACATCCAAGGTGGAAGAAGCTGGCAGAGGATTTCTCTGAACCAAACTTTGGCCTCATTGAATGCCCGTATAAGTCCTATGCAGGAGCTTGACTGCATCAGTTAAGCTGAGAAAAGGCCCATGAAACATTTCTGACATTTCTTGAATGTGTAGCAAATCAGGAATGGCTGCTCATGTGTGGAGGACTCTCTAACTAGAAGAGATGGGGAGTGATGCTCTACAGCTGTACAATAATTTGGCTTCACAGTTCTGATAATAATATGAATGTGATTTATATTTAAGAGACATTTTTAGGCTGTTCTTGTCAATATAGATTTATGAACAGATTTGTGTATAGGTCAACCGTGCTGCAAGTACTCAAATCCACATATTCTTTATATTATTTCTGGACTCATGAAGTAACAAAACCTTTTTTCTTTTAGCAAATCTGACAATAAAGCACATATATTGTAAAAACTAATCATAAAAGCAATTGTTATTGGTGGAAAAATGGCTTATTAAGATATTATAGGCCATTAGGGGGAAAGTGTGGGCTATTTATTGGTTAGATTTGAGGGCCAAAAGCATTTAGAGCATGAAATGAAGTCTGAGTAAAATAGGTAAGTAACGGCAGGATGGAGTGGGTAGGGAGGTCGTGAAGCCCATCTTGTACCGACAAAAGTTGTCTTGCATTCAACTAAATTGTGGAAATTTCACTGAAATTTTGACATGAAATTAGTTGACAGCTAAATTTACTTTCTACGTCCTTCAAAAATAACACCATGAAGAACACAGTGAGGCAAAACACACTGGAAAGGGATTTAACTGTGCAGCTAAAACTTCTCCAGCTTCTCTGGTGTTATGTAGCCTCTGTAGGTCATAAATATGGGTTTTTATATTCTTAACTACATGGACAATTTTCTGTTCTCCTTCAAGGGGCCAGCTCGCCCCCAGACCCAGCATGTTGCCGTGACGATGCCAAGCGCTCCCCCTCCACAACAACAGCAGCATTCAAACAGGGCGAAGATTTAGAGCTCTGCAAATATTGGCTGTGCTAGCTTTCACGGGCCAAGTAAAGACGGACTGAAGTTTAAAAGGGAAGCCTTGTTTTGGTGGGGGCTCTCACCTCTACCTGTTATATACTTCTGGGAAATATATTTCCCATATCCACCAGGGAAAACACAAAAAAATAGGAAAGAAAAGAAAAAGAATACAAGGGTGGCACAGAGAGGAAGGTTTCTGCTGTCTAGATAAACAAGACTGAAAAAAAGCGACAGGGAGAGAGCAAGGGACAGACAATTTAGATTTCCCAAAAGAGACAGCACACATATTGAGAGGTGGGCCGACTCCTGCCACCACCCGACAGCTACGCTCTATTCACACTGACACATTAGTATTCTAATGCCAGTGGGAATATGTACGACCGCCTCAGAGAGAAAGAGATGCACAGGTCTGTGCCAGAGGAAGAGGAGGAAAAACAATGAAGGCGAGGGAGAAAGGGGTAAACAGAAGAGGGACATTAATGTGGTGAGGAGCTGCAGGGAGAAAGGGCCCTAACTTTATATATGATGACAACATTTGTCTCCCTGCAGTCGTCATTTGTCTCCTTGACTACACTGCAGCACTTTAGAGGCAGGAGCTCTCTCTTCTCAAGCTTGTGCACCCTGGTTAACCTTTTATAGTCAAACAATGATTAGATAGTGATGAATTACTCCGCAACTCTTTGTTCAAGACAAATAACATGTTTTTGGAGTTTGACCTCATGTGCACACACCATGCTGATACCAATCCACAGTCTCACAGCAAAACATGAAATAAGTCACAAAATCACTGTTGCATAAGATTGAAAAGGCAACCAAATCATCTGGAGGTCAGATTGGAAGGTCGATGGAAACGCTACTCTTGAATTCAGCTCTTATCCTGACCTCTGGTGTTTTAGAGCAACTTCACTTTAAGGTCATTACTCACTGCCCTGCAAACAATAACAAAGTTGTTGTTTTTTTTTTTTTTTTGGGGGGGGGGGGGTGTTGCATGAATACAGAGTTTTCTGGTTTGAGAATTCTGTTTTCTTTGTTTTTGTTTGTTTTGTTTTTTTTAACCAGGCTGGTTAGAATACACCTCAGAGAAATGATGATCCTCGTAAACTAGAACAGAATATCCTTTATTGTCATTGTAATGATACAAGCAAAAAAAAACCAGCTAAAATGAATAAAGATAAGATTAATCTAAACAGAGCAAACATTGAGTATAATCTATTGGATATAAATGTTGTTTAATCTAGTAGTTTCTTACTCAAAAGGTGAATAATAATTGGGCAAGGAAAGACGAATCAATTTGAATTATTACTAGTTTAATGACATATGGGGGAGGGGGGTCCTACTTGGACCTCAAGAATTTGTCTAAATAAAAACATCTGACAGAAAGACAGGACACGTCTCTTTTAATGTCTGTCTTTGAGGCCGCACAAATCCAAAAGATGGAAACAACCTTTGAATAAAAGATAAATAATCAGCGCTCTAAAATAGCAAACACAAGCAGAAGTAGCTTAAAAGTGCACTTCTGTAATGAGCTTTCCAGCAGTAAAGATGATATTTTTTACATTTTAAAATGCAGGGAAATATCTGTTTGAGTTTCCTGTTTAGGCACAAGGTGGAAAATAAATGTGTAAGCTTCTGTTATTGATCCAGCATTGTAAGCAACCATCAATATAAATCCAGTCTATTAAGGAGACCTAATTTATGCCTTTGTTTTCTTTTAAATCTGTTTAAAGGGCACATTATCTTAACAGTAGTGTCACACATGCTATAAATTTGAGCAATGGCGCACATAAATCAACCGAGCATATTTAGTTACTCTTGACTACATGCCAGCTTCAACATCAGCATGCCTAAACATCAGAATGTACACAACAATGTGATGCTTGTGAATATTTTCACCATGTCCAGCAGCGAGTTGGATCAACTTGAAGCCCCATGTCAAAATGCATTTTCTATGGTCCTTTAATAACACAAGCTAATCACTTTAGCTTTGTCTCTAGGGGCACAATGTCTCCCCTCATGCTCTGTATCCTGGCGAGGGGGCCACGGAGCGGTGCAGTGACAGTGTGTTGAATTTGGGTGACAGGACCCCAGTGGGAGTGGGCGCCCCCCTGGCCTTTGGATAATCCCCAGGAGAAAAGGCCTGCATTTAGGGTGCGATACGCTTAATCCGGGAGGGGGTCTCGTTCACAAAGGAGCCCGGCACTTCCTCTAGCCTGGGAGCTTCCGCTGGTCTGTGGGGCCCGGCGTGGGTGCCAGTACAAACATGAGGCCATACTACATGTCTCCATCACAATGGAACAATCAACAGACATACTGTATAGACGCCCGCATTCACGCAATGATGGGCGGAGGAGTGGGAACGAGAAAAATATTGAAAAACCCAAACATGTAAATTCACACTGTATTTGCAGGGGGCTCATCTAAACAAGCAGCCAACGCTTGTAAGGGCCAGCATGAGTAAACACAGTACACACACACATAGTACAAGCTGTGGGCAGAGGCAGTGTTTACATTCTGCCCCCGGGTATAATGAAACAAAGCTTGCGTGCAGCGGAGAAAGATTCGCTCAGTGAATGACCAAAAAAAAAGATCAAACAGCTCGCCGCCTACAGATAGTTTCAAATTTACAAACAGGAAGCCGATATCATGTGATGGGGGGGGGGTGGAGAGATGCTGGTAGATGACAGATCAACTTGAATTCCATCTCCTGACTGCTTTGTGGTCCCAAAAATCAAAAAATCTGCTCTTTTCCTAAACACATTTTTTGCAAAGGCAAATAATACTCTACGGGTAACATTTAGAGGCTTTTACGTAAACAGCTGAGGGATTTTATTCCATGCTTGCCTGACATGATTCCACATGCAAGTTTGGAAAAAAAGGGGGGAAAAAACCTCAAGCATGGAGTTTCTTTTTCCCTTTGCTTTTTAGACTTGTTTTTCCTTCCCTTTCTATTTCACGCTGACAAGTCCTCTTTCCTCTGTGGGTCCTGCGGCATTTTCATCTGGCCACTGTTCATCAGCTAGAGCAGATAAGTGAAGAGGAGGAGGACAGTTTTTCTTCTAAAGAAGAGCTGAGGTGTGGAAAAAGAAGTGAACTTAAACTGACACTTAAACCAAGCTCACAGTGAAAACTAGTTCTGACAACTTATCATTACATTGCACCTGTCTACTTCCTCATTATTGGTGTGAATGTAAATGACCCAGAGAGAAACTAAGTGCTTTATTAGTCATTTTGCCTCTTCCTTGACTTATGTTGTTAATCATACAAAGCAGGAAGTGAACCACTAACTGGACGATAATGAGCAGGTGCAATTCACCAGCATACAACTTGGTGTTGTTTCTCTTTGAAAGCAACCAGCTAGAAATGGGATCAAGGTGTTTTATATTTCATTATTTGTCAGAAATAATACAGACTTTATTGGGATTGTTTTAGAAAACCTACCCATTTAGCTCATTTTTGAGAAGTAATTATTCTAATGTTCTTTGTATTGTAATAGTCTTATTTCTATGTTCTTTTAGTTCTTAAGGTATTAATGCTTAAAACATGTTCAGAAAGGAATTTGTTAAAAAAACACAAAAAAAGACAACTCAAAACATCAGTACACATTACCATTGCCTGGTTGGATTTGCTACAGTAAGAACCTGAAGAATTGCTGCTTGAGATTAAAGACCTGTTGCTGTTCCAAGACTGCAGTCTTCAAGGATTTGATGAGCAACTCAAGCCCACATATTAAGGAAGCAGATGGCAAACAGAAAATAATTTGTCTGAGGAGATGCATGAACTCCATGAAGAAGAGGCTAAGAAAAAGGAAAAGCAACTTCATTCCGTATATGAACAATGGAAACTTTGCATACACAAAGCAAAAGACCAGTTGAAGAGCTTCATGTCAGAGGATGAGCTCTTGTCTCTTAATAAACAACTTGGTAATCACAGAGAGGACCTGATGAACATGTATGAGGGATTTTTGGGTCTTACTACTCCGTCGACTGATGTGAGAAGACAAATTGATTTATGCGAATCTGTGACTTCAGAAATCCTCTGCATCGCCCAGTATAGAGCTAATAATGACAACGATTTTGATAGGGAACACAAAAGACACGTCTTCATGAACTGCTGTTGAACTGAACGACTGTGAGGAGAATCAGAAGTTGACACAAAACTACCTGATTGGTTAGAAAAGACAAGTCACATAAAGTGACTAAACTAAACTGACTAAAAATCATCAGTGTTGTGCATATACTGAATATATAATAAAAACACACATCACTGCAATCTCCCTCTCACACAGTTACACATGCACGCACACGTACACCGAAAAACAAACCAACACATTTACTTTCCCCTCTTTTATCCTCCTATTCTAAATGTGAACTAAAACCCCTAGTTTGTGTCTCTTAACTGAATAAAATGGAAATCTGGCTTGACGCTGCTGTGAGGAACCAATACCTTGGGGATCCATCCACACCAGGGGCCAGCCAACCCATGACCACAGCAGTCGCCACCACCGGAGCGTCCCAGATCCACGCAGGCCGGGGGCCACACCACAGCCATAAGGATTTGTCACTGAGAGGAAGACTCCCAGATATATAAAGAGAAATGATGCCAGCGTTCTCAGCACCCAAGCCATCATTGAAGAGAATGAAAGATCAGACCAAAGGGACGTGAAGCCTTCAAATAAACTTCCATGCCCCTTATTTCAAGAGTCACGTCGCCAGCTTATTTTCATTGAGATGACGCTGGTTGAGCGCTGCAATATTTTGAAGGTGAAAAGACTGCTATGGATGTTTGAAAGCAGGTCAAAGTGATACACCTTCTGTGTGACGTGTAAAAGGAAATATCCCACTCTCCTCCATGATGACAACTACAAAAGGGAGAGTTCCTTACCTGACACCCAAATAACCCATTTCCCTACTATAATATCACTCTAATCCAGCTGTGAAGAAACTTATCTACAACAGTCAGTGACACCACATTTATTAATCAAGATGTGAGTTAAACATCCAATGAGGCTGAAATTGACCACGATGGATGGAAAGGATACAATACTTAAAAGGGAGTGTGTCTCTGGTTTTAGAGTAATAGGGCACAGCTCAACATTGCAGATTGATCTTCCAGTCGCTTACACAAAGGATTGCATTCCTGTAAACTTTGCCCACATCCCTACTCCAGAAACGGCCAAAAGACAGAGCAACCTAGAGGTATCAGCCGATGAACTTCAACCACTGAAGGATTGTGATGTAGGCTGTGCTCATAGGCTATGACTGTTTCATGCCATGATGCCAATAAAGGTCATCACAGGCTAAGAGGAGGAACCATTTGCTTATAAACTGACGGAGCATGGGGCGTTCAACCCCAATGAATGAGCAGGTCAATCAGTCATGTGTGTTATTGGACAATTATCAAAGAGATTCCACCTGCAACACGTGCTAATGTCATTTGTATTTTGGAGTCCAATCTTAAAAATGGCAGAGAATATAACAAAGCCATTTTGCAAGATGACGTTGCAGTTCTTAAACAGAGTCAAGGAATATGTAAAAATGTAAATGACATTACGAAATACCTCTGCTTGATCTCACCATGATACACCTCAAGCACCTTAAGGGGAAACTCCAGAAGAATGAGAGGAATAAAGTGCAGTATGTTAATCCCTTGGTGTCAGAGGTGATGGGGAAACCAAAGAGAAGTCCTTATCAAATGATAGCACAAAGGCCTATGGTCAGTCTTAATATCTGAGAGTCTTGAATGAAAAGGGGGCTGTTCACTGGCCTTGGTGGTGGAAAAATCCTGTGTTGCCCCAACCAAGGTCAAGACCATCTCCAGGTTAGAATTAACCACTTCAATGATTTCTGCAAAAGTAAGCAATATGCTGAAAGAAGTACTTAGATCCGGAGTGTCCAGCTCCAGTCCTCATGTGCCACAATCCTGCAGTTTTTAGATGTCTCCCTGATCCAGCACACTTGATTCTAATTAAATGGCTCTCCTCAACAGCTTGTTGTCAAGTTCTACCAGACCATGTTGACCCATCAGTCTGATTCAAGTGTGCTGCTGCAGGAAACATTCAAAACCTGCAGGACAGTGGCCCTCAAGGACCGACTTTGGACTGACTTAAAAGTCAGAAATGATGCACGTTCAATTTCACACCTTTATCCAATCACGCTCAAGGGATGCATCTCAAATCCAACCCTCAGCAGTGGAAGCATGTTCCCACAAATAAAAACCCTGCTGATCATGCATCAAGAGGATTGACCATAGGTGAACTGTCATTGTCTACATGGTTCACCAGTTCACCAAAGTTCTTGTGGAACAAAGATATTAAGCTGCCTGTAGAAGAAAGTCCAGAACTGGAAGTTGGAGATCCAGAAGTCAGAAGTGCACGCACACTTAGTACAAAAACTACAGTTTAAGCCATTCTCGCTGACCGTTTGTGAAAGTTTTCATCTTGGGTCACTGGCTGTCAAGCCTGTGGCATACATTCACATCAATGAAGATGTGTCAAACTGCTTCACTTCCATGACAGAACAAATGGGGGCATAGCACTTCACAATTAAAGATTTGCAGAGGACTGTACATCACGAGGTGCTAAACCTGCTGAGTTGGATAAATTCTTTACCATCCCAGAGTCCGATGTACTGTCGTGACACCTGTCTTGATGAGGGTGGTATTCTCAGGGTGGGAGGAAGGCTATGTGGATCATCCCTTCAAGAGAATGCTAAAGACCCAGTAATTATTCCTAAAGAGCGCCACTTCACAAAGCTGATCATTGGTTATTACCATGAAAGGTCAAAACATCAAAGATTTATCATCATTGAAATTCCTGGAATCCTTGAATCAACAGAGAACTGGCTTCTTACATCCAACAGTGCTTCATATGTAGACAATTTTGTAGGCTAACAGTTGAACAAAGGACATCAGATCTTCCCAGGGAGCATGTGGAACCATCCCTGGAAACTGGGCAGAGTTTCAAAGATTCTTACCAGTCAATGTGGACTAGTGAGCTTCGAGTCATCCTCGGAAACAGAAGCCTTGGAAATAAGGAGGAACATCTGCACAATACTTTAGAAGTCAAACATCCAGTTTAGAAACTTGTTTTACTGCCGGTTAAGTGCGCTCCCCCATTTTAATCAAATTTTCAAACTAAAAGCACAACTATTTGTCCCCTCACATAAATGTTCTTAATGTCATTTCATTTCTAATTGTTCGTGCGTAAATAGTTTAATTACTTCATCATGATTGGTGGGAGTGTAAATGACCCAGAAAGAGAGAGAGAGAAAAACTGAGTGCTTTTATTTTGATGGTCCTCTTGGATCTCCCTGGGCTTTTATTTTGTAAATCATACAAAGCAAGAAGTGCACTACTGATTTGATTATAATGAAGAGCAGGCGTGACTCACCACCGTACAACTTGGTGTGGTTTCTCTTTGAAAGCAACTGCTAGAAGTGGGTCAAGGTATTTTATATTTCATTATTTGTCCAAAATAATAGATTTTATTGTGAAATTGTTCAAATTGTTTTTAGAAAAACTACCCATTAAGCTGATATTAAAGAAGTTACTATTCTTTGTTATTATAGTTATTGTTCTTTGTATTCTAATATTGTCTCATTTTTAATGTCTATTTAGTTCTTACTGTGTTTCTAAGTGAAAGATGTTCAGAAAGCGATTTGTAGGGAAAATAATGAACACTAATAAAAGACAACTTGAAACATCAGTACACTTCAGCATTGCCTGGCTGGGTTTGCTTCAGGTTGTTATTCATCCTTAGCTTTTATCAGTAAGTCGGTACTTTCCAGTGTGACAAATTCTACTCATTTGGCACCAAGTGTATTTAAAATAAACCAAAGAGAGATTTTGAACAATCTGTGTAACTGAGATCTGACAAGAAGATGAAGCACTCTCTCCAGGCCACTTGACTGTGCATGCTGACCCTTGGCTGAACGGTGTGTCAGCAGCAGAGCGTGGTCAGCACAGACTTCATGCTTAATAAGAATTATGAGCAGTGACACAATTACACATCTTGCAGCATGACAGCCTCGTTATAAAAAACAGCCGACCGGTCCAGGCTGTTTGTTTTTACAGAAAGAGGTCCACCACAGGATCGGCCCATGCCCTCATGTGTGGTGTCCACAAAATCTTAAAGTGTTCACGACAGCGCCAGGAGTGTGTGTGTGTGTGTGTGCACATTAAGCCTGAGGAGAAGCATGCCTAATGTAGGAGAGAAACAGTGAATCCAACATGGCGACAAGTCAGCGTCAATGTTCCCGTCTTGGAGAATTAGCCTGTCAATCCATTTTAATTCCTGAGGACACAGGCTCCTCTTAAACCCAGGTTGAGTTTAAACTGGAGAGACTGACTCGCTACACTGCTTTCTCAAGATTAGGCGCAGACAGGCGGGCTGGCTGGATGTGTGGCAGGTCAGGCTAAGCCGGAGAGCAGAGCCGTGCACAAACACAAGTCTAGTACGGGGTCATGCTGACACTGCGGTTATACTTGGCCCGGACTAGTATGTGCTCATTTTGAATCTGATGTGAGAATCAGGCTTTTTTAAAAATGCTGGAACAGGTTAGCCACTGTTACAACACTCAAAGTATTTGGGAACTGATCATGCATTTCTGGATGCATGATGAACTGTTTTCATTAACGGTTTTGAGAGGTGTTCCTGAGCCAGTTCTGTGGTTTCCACTGCAAAAACATGTCTATAGGGCTGAAAACCTGCAGCTCATGACCCTCTGGGTTGCAGGATTTCTCCACATTTTCTCAGTCTTTTAATGCAGCTTTTGCATAAGTTCGATACAGAAGATGTGTTCCCTCATGTCTGTCTCGACTCCTGAGTGGATGGGCGATTACAGCATTTGCCACATTACTCTTCCAACACATTCTCAATTTGGTCATCACAACTCTCATCCAATGTTCTTCATGTCTGCATTCGGCAAAACAAGTAGCATCTGTTATTGAAATTCATTGCTGCTTCTTCATGCTGCTTTAATGTTAGTTCAGCTGGTCTGTAAAACAGTTTTTTGTTATAAAACAAGGTTTACTATTTTCCTTACAGATTAAGACCTCAAGTTGTTGCCATGACTAATGTGGCCTTTGTGGTTAAAGGTAGTTACTGTGAACGTCTGCCTGCTAACAGGAACTGGGCCGACTTGTGGCCTGGCCGTGAGTGGAGCTGCTGGTGACCGTGTTTGGAGGCAAGAAGCCATTCACATTTGTGTCCTTTCAGGTTATATATTTAACCAGTTGCTGGGTCCAATTCTACAAGTCTATCTCTAGCACTTATCAATGGGCGTACATTGTTTTTTGGAGGTATAAGCTTGCTACTGAATGTGTGAAAATTTACACTGTTTGTGCCAGCAAGTGGGTTTCCATGATTTATCCAACTGTCAGCTAGAGGTAAGTCATCAAGGAGAGTATGCAACAGTTTTATTTGGTTTAAAGAAAATTAGGGTCAGAATTAAAAGAATTACACAAAAACCAAAGAAAAAAAAGCATGGGGTATTTTTTTCTTTACATAAACTCAAGTGATAAAATCTTTAGAATTTTGTGATGTGGTAAACAACAGCGTTAAGTTTATTTTTTTTTCATTTAAGCAAATAATTTCACCCTCATATTTGACAGAACACACTTGAAGAGGCGATGATGAAAGCATCTGCCTTTAGGGAGATGGTGCGTAACAACTTCTGAATTCTAGCAAACGGTCAATGATGGTGCAAAAAATTCAAAGTGGTGGATTATCAAACTGTATAACTTTCAGAGGACCGGTCCCTGTAGCAAGTCAATGTGAACAAACACAGGATGGATGATGGGATGGACAGATAAACTAAGAAAACTGAAGTATGTGTTTGGGTACACACATATACAAAGAGTGATTTTCTACTGCATTGTTCCTGCATGTGTTGAGGTGAGCACGGTGAACCTACAGGGAGAGGCAGCAGAGAGTGCTTTTATAGATAGCCAGGAGACACAAAGACATACAGAGACAGAAAAAGACATTCTGGGAAGCTTGTATTTCTTCATATTAAAAAGGTGCAGTGGTAGAGACGCTCCATGTTTAGGAGCGATAGAGCAAGATCCTCTCAGCACAGTCCTGGCCAACCAAGCTGGCGTACTGCTGCACCTCCGTCTCGTCGCTGGAGCCCTTGCGTTTGCGGCTGTAGGCTGCGTAGGGCATGACCGTCCGTTTGTATAGCACCAGCGCTCGGCCCACATCCTTCAGTGCTCGAGCGTCTCCTAGACAGAAACGGGCAAATATAAAAACATAACAAGCATCAGTATAGACACATCCAGCACAATAAACATTGTCTTTATTTTCCCCTGACTCATTTAAATTAACCTCTAAATGACTTGGCAACAATATGCCATTATTCTGAGAAGCTGTTGGAGGAGCAGAAGGCAACTCCCCCTGCTACCCCTTCCAAGAACCAGTTCTCCAAGACACTAAACTTGGAGTCAGGAAGGTGCGTGAGCACAGCAGACTAGTTAGTCGGTCTCATTTATGGGGCCCTGTACCCTGCTGGCTCACCAAACTTATCAGCTCCTGTGTCATACACCGCCAGCTCCCATCAGACCAGTAAAAACATGGTTAATCTCAAATGTGTGTGCGTTCAGGAGCTGAAAAGATCCTCTAGAGAGTCAGATGGGGAAAAAAAAAAAAGTTGGGTGAAAAAAGTTGACCCTTGCTCTGACACTAAAACCGCTGCCTCCAGGAGTGAGAGGCTAAGCCAAGCTGCTCACAGCTGGCATCAAAAGGACATGCAAGGGGGGAGAACAGCAGGGAGCGCCAACATAACCCCAATGTGCAAAGCAACAACTATGAATGCACACGAGTCTCAGAGTCTATGAAATCTCTTTTAATCTTCTAGAAGCATTCTTCAATTTCAAGAGTTACAAAATGCCTGAAACAAAAAAAGTTACATTTGTATCTTGTTTTAAATTCAGATCATCGTCGTGCCTGGCCAACCAGAAAGTAGGATATGACGTCCGGTCTGGTGGGTCAGTGGAGTGGGCTCGCTTGCCAAGCCAGAGATTACATATCATTCAAACACAAGCACACATGCGTGTGGAATCAATAGAGCTCAGAACTTCAATGCTGGTAAGGGTCTGATAAAGTCCCCCCCCCCCACAGCATCTTAATCCAGTTGAGGTGAGGACTTTGGCTGGACCAATGCAACACCTTCATTCTTTTCTTTCACACACATTGTTGTAGATTTGTTGCCATGTTTGAGAGAAGTCTTGCTCCATGGCCCAGTTCTGGCCCAGCTTTTAGATGGCCTCCCATTTGACTTTAGAATACAGAAGAAGTTATAGTTGATTCAGTAACTGCAAAGTTTCCAAACCCAAATTATCAATCCTCCGCCACCCCGTTTGACAGTTAATGAGGCGTTTGTGCTGATATGCTGTGTTCGGTTTATCCTGAAAATGGTGCTGTTTATTACGACCAAACATCTTCATTTTGATCTGGTCTATCCAAAGCATATTGTTCCATAAGCCTTGTAGCTTGCTTGGATGCATCTTTGCAAACCTAAACCAAGCTGCCATGTTCTTTTTAACCTCTTCATCACGAGACCCCCCTATAGGGCAACATGAGATACGTGCCCTACAGAAGAACTGTGCACACACATGGAAGCACAAATCCTAACATGTGGAATACCAAAATCACAGGGAGAAACTCAGCTAAAAGACTCCACCAAGCATCAGCATCCAAACGTAACTATGTATTCTCTCTTCCTATGATATACCATCTTGGGTTTTGCTTCTTTCTGGATTCTCATGCTGTTTCTAAGGTGAATTTAGGGGCTATCCCTCAATTCGGACCGACGATTGACAGACGTGTCGATCATCAAAATTGGCCAGTGAGTTCCTGAGATATTTACCTGCCAAAAACGTTGATTAAAACATCTGTAAAACTGCTCAGGTTCACTTTTTTAGCTTCTATTTTTGTAAAGTTACTCATCAAACATTACTTTACTAATTCCTAAGATTATCTAGGCTGCCATCTTGTTTTTTCCTGAAAGTAATGTGTGTATTTTTTGTTTTGTTTTTAGGAGGAAATAACCATTTCAATTTTCTACTGTGTTCCATGTGAATTTTCTCTGGCACAGCAACACCTCTTGATTCTGACTTCTGTAGTAATCTTTGAAGTTTTGACTTTCTTTTGAGAGTAAGATTATACGCACAACCCTTGTTATTGTGAAAATAGATTTCATTTATTTTAGGTACGTCATTTTGGGCAGAAGGCAGAAAAAAAGGCCTTGTGATGAAGAGGTTAAAGAGAAGACGGTTCCTCCTGATAACCCGTCTAAACAAGCCATACTTGTCCAGTTTTTTTTTTCTAACTGCACTCTCATGAACTTGTACATTTAGCATAGTCACTTAGGCCTGTAGAGTTTGTAGCTCTTAGTTTGTCTTGCAGTTTCTCTGAGCATTGCTGGGATGTCCACTGCTAGAAAGATTGGCCGCTGTCTCAAATATTTTCTACTTGCGAGTAATCTTTCTCACTGTAGAATGATGGACTCTAAATTGGTTGGAGATGACCTTATAACCCCATCCAGATCGATGGGCAGCAACAATTTCATTTGCTTTTTCACATGGCAGAAGTCTCGCTTCCAGCTGTGCTGATCTGACACGATTTGAGATTGCACCAAAAGTTTTCATGAGTTGGAGAATTCAAATGACATTTATATCCACATATTCCAGAGTTTAAGTAGCTATACAGGAAGTAAATCACCTGACTATATATACACCACTGTGGCATCTAACTTGCAGAGACACTGCCTGAAAAACAAGCGAAAGGAAAGAGGAGAGCTGAGTATAAGCACAGAGCCCTGAGGCTCCTTCGCTCTCCCATCCCCACAAAGATATTTTCATACTTTAACTATGATTTTGAAACCACACTGTCGATTCATGTTTAATTTATTAGTCTCATTTCCCTGCTCGGTAATGCCCTAACCACCGTTTTTTTCTCCCTCCTTCTCCTCCAAAAACTGCAGAGTCATGCATTTAAAAAATAGTTGAAACAAACTTTTAAAGAAGAAAATCAGCAGTATGTCAAGTTTCACCGAGTGGGGGAATAAGATTTTGAGACATATAAACATGTTGTGCAACTTCCATATGAGCAGAATTTATGTTTATGGGGAATTAATGTATCCTGATGGGACAAAAGTGAAAATATTTAAATGTCTGATGCTTCCTTACTGAAGTTCCTTGCAGGCCAGGCACCATGTGACTGCTTGTGTTCCTCATCAGGGTGACAGCCCACTTACAGCAGTCACCCAGAGTTAGAGTTGTCCGGGTCGGTCGCCGGATGCAGACCTTATAGAACGCAGCGGATAGCAGCGTGAAGCTTCAAGATGCTCTATTAACTGCAACACTGAGCAGATGCCCCATCTCTCCCTCTTACTCTAGGAAATCCAAACATCCGCTCCTCACATAAACAACTTTCTTTTTTCTTCTGCACTCACTTGGGCCTCCACCAGCGCCTCCTCTCATTTTGAGTAGCTCCAGACTCCATTCCCCATCAGGCCCACCGGACGTTCAGCGACACGCCGCATTGGAGTTCAAGGGTCAGGGGGAAGAGGAGTGGTAAGGGTCGATCAGGGAGTAAGAGGGTCAGGGCGGAGGCTAGAGGCCTTGACACCTCGCCACACTCCCCTCTCTCTTCCTTTCCATCTCAAACTTTCACAGCACTTGCTTTACACCGGATGCTGCCCAAAGGCCAGCAATCGGGTTATGACCGCTTCCTAAGATCAACTGCTGCAGACCTAAAACAGGGGCTTACGTTTTGAAAAGGAAAAGGCCAAGATGGTGTTGTAGCGTGTGTGATGCTCTTTGACCAGGAGACCTGGATTCAAGCCCTTGTGTTAGCAGCTGAATGCGAGACACAGAATGTCCAAGGCTCACCAGGAATTTTGACCCCCCATGCTAAAGGAATCAACAAAAGACTCTTCTTTAATTGTAAAGGCTTTTATGGTCATTGTTGTTATTAAAATAAGAGGAAACATTCTTTCAAGGTTGCAAAAGAGCATGTGAGAAGAAAGTTCCCCTGCATAATAATACCGGCAGAGGAGCATAATCCATCTCCCCTCCACTATGAGGGTTAAGGCTAAGGAGGAGAAAGCCTAGGGATGAGCAGAGCAAAGTGGCTCTGACAGCGAGTCCAGATAAGAAAGTGTAAACTGTAAAAGATGGAGATATATAAGTGGTCTATTAGCATAGACACACTTTGCTTTACTAAAAGCAAAGACACTGTGGTTCTCACTCACACAGCTTAATACTAAGTGTGTGTCAGGAATGTATTGTGACTTATCAAATGGCATTGCATAAATGTTCGCTTAGTGTATATGCAATATGTAATTTTATGCATCTGGTTGGCGCCTGCCTGACGCACTTAACGTCCATCTACAGAATACACGGGTTACACAGAATTTTGCAAATGTTTATATTGCTGAGCGGCCAATGCCCCGACTTCTCGCCTTCTGTCAAACAAGCACTGATTGTGGGTGTGTGAGAGATGCTACACATGAGCTGTACACTGTATGTGCATTTGTTAGAGGTCACATCGAGGCGCTTGGGCCCTCACTGTGTCCACAACAGGCACGTAATCAGTGTGAGGAGACTTGTGTAGGCTTTGTAAGCTCTGGATAAGCTGTCTTTACACACATCATTAGGAGACCGCTGGAACCTGCCCACTCTTGGCGAGGCTTGGAGTTTAGGAAAAACTGTACAACAAACCTGTTTATTTTTATCCTGTGACATAACAACTGACATTAAACCTGCCTGGCATAAAAGAGTATACTGCAAATTAAACTAATATTTCAGTTCTATAATAACTCTTTAGGATGCAACAATAATAAATCAAGTAACATCCTTTAGATTTTTTTTAGGTATTGAAAAAATAAATCTATAATCTAACATAATGTTAATCCTTCTGATCCTGCCATGCCTGTTTTTAACATCAGTGACATAACAGAGCTGGATGTCGCCAACATCATCAGTCCACTTAAGAACTCGAAAGCCAAAGATGTTGATGGGCTTGAAATTGCATAAAGAATCATCAGTCCAATAATACGTCTGCTCAATATGTCATTCAAGAATAACATTGCTCCAGTATCTTCAAAACAGATCAGATACAGCCGACTATCTACCAATCAGCATCCTTCCTGTTGTTTCCAAGGTTGCTGAAAGGTAATAGCAAAGCTCCTACATGAGTATTTGAACAATGGTCACTCTCCACTACATCCTACCCAATATTCTCACCTATGTTATGGTTCACATTGATAAATGGCTTTCTACATCCTGCATGTTACTGAACACCAAAAAGATTGTCTGTATGATGTTCACAAAGCAGCCAGTGGACATAGAACACTCCGGGGTCTTTGTGAGAGGAGAGGAACGAGAAATTGTAAATAAATGTAAGTATTTTATCGTGACATTGGATCCAACAATAAGCTTCAGGAGTCATGTCAAAAGGGTGTCAAACGCAGAAAAATGAAACCTAAAATTTTAAACACATCAGGGCATTTATAACACTTGGAGCTGCTGGAACCTTCCAACACGCTATGGCCCTCTCACATACAGAATACTGCTTCACCAACTGGTCCCGTACAGGTGAGATCATGGAACAAAAAAATCTTTAGAAATTCTTGATAAGAAAAACAAACCACTCCCATTTTAGCACTGGAACATCTTAGTGACATACAATCTGCTGAGCTTTGAACATTTTAAGCATTTTGTTATGGATGTTTTATCTAAAAAGGTGTTACATGGACTGGCTCCACCTCCCATGTCTGACTTTTTTGTAGTAGACTCAAGACCAGGGCTATCTCTAGGGAGGACTGTGAAACTCTCCACAGAAGAAGAACTGCCTTTAGGCAACATACACTTTCTGTGAACGGCGGTAAATTCTAGAAAGCTCTTCCACTCACAATAAGAAAATGTCTCACATTTTCCAGCTTTTAAAACAGAACTCAAACGCTGGCATTAATATGCACTGTCCCTGTCAAATAAACTAATAAATTAAATGAAATATTTCTTATGTTTCTAAAAATAAAATAAAAAAAATCATGTTACTATGGTTACTGACCAAATTTGGGACAAAAATAATGTGAGTAAACGGAGCTAAATAGGTAAATAAGGAAGTTGTTCATTGAAATACCAGCTGATGTATCCCCTATGTAGTTTCTGGTTACTCAGCAGTCTCATGAAGCACAGACCAGAGTACAAACAATAACATTTACTTCTGGAGCCAAAGAAATTAAACAGGAATAGATTCCCACGTCATTGAATGCAGTCAGGAAAAAACAAATGGTGACATGGCTGAAAATGACACAGGGTAGGCTGACCTGGTGATTGACTGACCGCTGCTTCTAGAGCAGACAGAAACCTCCACCCCACCACTTTTCTGGCAGAGCCCCTCTTTCTCTGCAGCTTGATTGTGCAGCTTGGCAGCAGTACTGAGAGTTAACCAGCTAGCACTGACATGTAATGACACGGCGTTTGGACAGCGAGGACTGAAATAATGCTCAGACCTGTCCAACACCAACAGTCCAAGCAGGAATGGAGGCACCATAAGAACCACAAACATACAAATGTACACTGGCCACCGTGAAAATCTAACACTCAAGAGACTTTTTGTCCTCAGTCATTTTTGCTAGCTCAGGGATTAGTGGTGAGATTGACAAGAAAAGGTTGGACCTACCACTGGCTAAGCTGTTAATGGTAGTGTTGTAAAAAGACCAGAGTGTTGAGGGTCTTCTGAAAGCTTTTTTTCCTAGGTGGGGGGGCCGCCTAACCACCACATTAGTGAACAATTAAAGCAAGCCGATAAATCAGGGATGAGTGTAAAATCTTTGTTTTCTTATGGCACTTCAGATTTACATTCTTTATAGATAATGAAGTCCATTTTCACACATTTTTCACCTCTGTGCATGCCAACAAGTGCAGGCATGATGTATCTATGTATTTTTTTTTTTACAGCCACCAATCTCCCTCCCTGTCGCTTCCTTTAATACAGATATATTCTGACCACATCCTCCATTTATTGTTCTATCACTCACTCCTTTACCTCCATCTATCAGTCCCAGCCTATTCCACAATCAAATTCTTGTCCCCTCACATCTCCTATTACTGTTGATCGGTGTCTTTCTTGTCTTGTGTCTGTTTGGTGATGCAGATAAATGAGAATGAGCAACCAGGAGCTGGTAGGCTTCTGCCCTCTCTACTGCTAGACTGATGTGCACACGTTCAACTATTTCTATTCATGTTTAACAAGAATTTGTAATACAATGCACGGCAAACCTTACCCTATATTGTATGGTAACAAAAAACTTTCAAACCTGTACATCGGTATACTAGTTGGACAGATGAGAAGTAAAAAAAAAACAAAAAACAATTCCAACATAGTTGGGACATTGTGTAAGATGTAAATAAAAACATCAAATTCAAAGTGAGCAAATATTTCCCATGAAATGTCTCAGTTTCAACATCGGATTTGTTGTTGATGTTTTACTGGGAATAAAATAGAGTCGATGAGATTTGCAAATCATTGCATTCTGTTATTATTACACAGAGTCACAGCTTGGAATTGGGGTTGTAGAATTATTATGCACATATAGAGTGGAAAACATTTTTAAATGATCATTTAATAGCATTTACTCTCTTTTCAAAGCTTCCATAGTTTAAACATTAAATTAAAAAACCTTATTAATCCTGAAAAAAAGATAATGCTGTATTATTTTTTGGGGAAATAAAAAAAATCATGAATAATTATAACTAATGAAGAGTCATTCAAGTTCAGGTTTTGTTAAACAGGTCTTTAGCTGTCGGCAGGAATGACTTCTTGTACCATTCACTGTTTCAGCAGACCTGAAGAAGCCTCTCTCTGAACCCACTCTGTTGTTAAGTATTCATTCATTTATCTTTATGAAGATAATGATAATAATATTGATAATAATAATGGTATTATTACTTAGTTTTTTCTTTATGGTTTACTTTGAATAACTTAAATATTAGAGATGGAACTGTAGCATTGTGTAGGTGTACCTGCATCGGGGTCTTGGTTCAAACGAGCATAGCGGGAGTTGTCAAGCTGGGGTACACATCGCTCTATCGGCACCCAGACGTACGTTTCTGGGCACAGCAAGTCTGAAGGCCGGTACTGCCCCTGGAAAATGAAAGAAACGGAGGGAAATTCTTACGCTTACAGAAAATGTACTTTTTCAAATATTGCTGAAATAAAATCCGCATGAAGTAGTCTTAAAACATAATCTAAAGTATCATCAGATACGTGCTATTTTGTAAACTTGCTAAATTCATTTCAAAACATTAAATATCTTGTTGAAACCATTTCCACACACATTACTGACCCTTTGGGGTAAAGGTCTGACACTTTGTAAACTGACCCCAGGGTCAGGACGAGGGTTAAAGCTCGGATCAAGCTCCACTCTGCTCAGGCTCTTTGTTAGATCTACGCTTCTCCATGTCAGGATTGTTGTCTGCAGTGGTGAGCAGGAAATGTAAACAAACTAGCATATTGTAAAGTGTGCTTGCGAAATGGGTACAAGTCTGCATTTGACATAACATTTTGGATGGGAATTAAACCAAACTGAACAAAAACAGCTGCAAGGCATAGACAAAAAATGGGGAAGGGGTTGAATGGACAGGGTGGAGGAGGAGGAGAAGGGGAAAGAGACTGCATTATCAAGAACCTGTGTTCTATCACACGGCTCCAAACAAATACAAACTGCAGAGAAAGCTCTGTAAACAAGCAGGCGGCTGAAACGGGCCTGCTGCGCAACATCAACACACACCATTATTTAGTTTATGTGACATTAAACTGCAGGACAAAGACTCCAGCATTTCTGCAACACACTTTTTATACACAAATAAATTAAACAGAGAGCACAGTTGTCATATGAACTATAAATAAGCAAGACAATGGAAATACCATCTGCAGAAAATACTGTTATACAAGTGCTATTTCCATACAGACCCATCTGTCTGAGGGTCTATATGGAAAAAATACAGCCTGTTTTTACATGCAGGCTGGGATGCCATGTGAATGAAATAAGCTGTTTTATAACTTGAGAGAAAGAAAAAAAAAAAGGCAAAGTATCTGGAATACACTTTTGTCTGCAAGGTGAAGTTCTAATACTCATGTTAAGCCCTCTCACTCATGTAAACAGTACATAAGCCAATGGCATGTTGCAAGAGAGGAAAAACCAAAAATCAGGATTAAACGGAAAACACTAAAATGCTTTAAGTGCTTCTGCTAACAGATAGATAGTGGTGGAATGCTATGCATCCATGATGCTCGCACTCATCAAATGCTCTCCATGTCCCAACAACCTGCTGCCTTCCACAACTGTCAGCACAATTAGCTTCACACTCTGCCTCACCTCTATAGGCTCCTTCAGCAACAAGACACACCTTTAAAACACAGAACACACACCTGCCGAGCAGCAGGAACACACTGAGACGCATACTTTTCTGTCACATGCATATCAGGTAGTGAAGAGAGAAACAGAACAAGGATGTGAATACAGAAAACCTGTAGGGTGGAAAAAAAAATTAAAAATAAAAACATCTAAGGGTACACCAACCGATAAGCATACATTTAATAATTAAATGTCCTTAAGTTTTTGTGCGCCTATAATTGTTTCAGTCTGTATCTTAAAAAAAAGAAAAGTGGATTCCTGATTTCTCCAAGCCTATATTTTGTGTTTACAGACCAAAATGATACATCTATCTTTGCTTTAAAGTTTCAGAAAGACAGCTCTGTCTAACCAAAATGATACGCATGGTGTGGTCATGGCAGACGCACAATTCCTCAACTCTCCCCTGAAGAGAAGACAAATGAAGAGGATAGGAGGACACAGCTTTTAGTTGGCTGGAGGGAAAATGAAAGAAAAGATAAACAGAAAAACTTGCTTGTCACCATCCATCTGTCAGCTCCTTCTCTTTACTGGATTGAATATGAAGGCTGATATCACTGCTGACGTTGTTTATCATCCCTCTAAGTTTTTCCATCCCCAGGTTGGCTAGAAGACCCTGTAATTCATAGGTAAGCTGCAGCTTCTGCCCTGTGTTTTCTTCTTTTTGTGATAAATTGCTCACAGTATCCATCCCTTCATCCAACGATAACTTAGACCAGCAGAAAATGCAGTAATTGTACCCTAAAATCTGAATTCTTCAAAGAAAAGATGGACTGCAGAGTTGTGCAAGTGTGTGAGTGAAATGGTTTATCATTACAAATACATGTTCCTGATAGTCTGGAAGATCAGCAAAATGGTGTAAAAAGGCCACAGGAAGGGTTTGTGTGTCTTCTTTTTGCCTATAATAAAGGTTTCCAGATTAATAGTCTTTTTGGTTTAGTCCTCACTCAGAAGCTCCTAACCACGGAAATTCTCCCACTCAGACCAATCTGTCACCATCCCTCCATCACTCGTTCCTTTCCACACAAACATGTCCAAGCGGATATGAAGGTGACTGACAATCTCTGAAAGGCCCATTTAGTTAGAAAGAGAGATGGAGGATGAAAAGGGGGGGGGGGGACTCATGCACAAACTCTACCGGTTAGACTTGGCTGCCATCGGAGGTGTGAGGAATGAGAGGGAGATAGGATGGAGGACGGGGAGGGGGAAGAGAAAATTAGGTGCAGATGAGCGAAGGGATGGTATTTAACGTCGCTGAGACATGGATTGAGGCGAGCTGATGGAAGTGATAGGAGCAGTTTGAGTGCCAGGATGGAGGGGGCCCAGCATTGTGAGAGGATAGTGGAAGCCAGGGATGATGGAGCAATGCTTGGAAAGAGACATAGAGAATATAAAAGATGGAAAATACATTTACAAGAGAAAGAGAGAGAGCTGTTGTTTATCTGGTGCTTTCCAGTGTGCTTGTTAATGGACGAGCAGGGGTCAGTGTTTATTTGAAAGCAATCTACTACAGTGCAGGTTTCCCAATGAACTTAAATTTAACAAGAGAAGAAAATGATGCACTCATTTGAATAACAAGCTGCCCTTGTGTAAACAATTAAGTCTGCACTAAATCAACGTACATCACCAGGGCTTGATATGCAGTTACACAATATTTTGCAGATGTACACTCACTCCTCAGTGACACAGCGTCGCTCATTCTTTTTAGCCCACACAGACCTTCCACACATAAAGAAAGCGGGGGCCCTGCTGTCAAAGTGAACTTTATTACCAACTCAACGACTCAAACACTAACTGTCACCTTGCTCCTCCCCTTCATTTTGTACCCTTTGTCCCATTTCTGCCACGGTTTCGCACACACCTCAATATACTGAACAAAGCTCCAGGCCCATACCTATGATTTATATGAAAAGCAATTAATCAGACCCATAAATGGAGCCCTCTGTTGCAGCCAAGGAATCCTCATGAAAATCGACACCTCTTTTTTCCTTCTGCTTCTTTTCTTCCCCTTACTCTGACAAGGAAGCAGACAAATGAGTTTAGTATGTGTAGATGCATCTTTTAATAATAATAATAATAATAATAATAATAATAATAATAATAATAATAATAATAATAATAATAATAATAAAAAAGACCATCAACCAGAAGGGTCTTTCACCTCCACAGCTTGTTGGAAAACTGGTAATGGCTGATTTC
>JAOXYM010000017.1:7642035-7694462 GCA_028567055.1 Leptatherina wallacei
TTGGTGGTCTCCTGTCGAGCTAAATCAAACAACGCTGTTTCTGTCAGAAAGTCTCCAATTTAAGACAGCGGGGAGGGAGGGGAGCTGGAAGGCAGCAAAAGAGCTGTGCTTTGGCTTATAAATTTTACAGAGAGGTTGAAAACGGGCCTGGTAGGGTTTAAGCTTATTGTGATGGGCATGGGATCTTAATAGCATAGCCAGGGGATCACATAGCGGTGAAATAACACAATAACACCTTCTTAAGACCAACTGAATTACAGCTTCGGCTAAGGAAAAGAAAGACAGAACTACATGTCATACTACACTGACCACACTTACTTCATAGTCATTGTAACTTACTACATCTTAGCATGCATTATGGGATCCACAATACCTCAAAATTGAAAATCAGTAAGTCTTGTAATAACATTAGATTAAATGAAGAAAGATGTGTTTGCTGCGTTTTATCTCTGAATGGAATCAGTTCAAAGTCTCTTCAGACACCATCAATCTTTCATCCCAACCAGCATGATGGTGGCGGCTTTTATGAACAGTTGCTGAGAGAAGAAAAAAAAACACACAAAAAGAGGGGGGAAATGAAGGAAAAGGGGTAACTGCACTGTGCCTGGACATGTAGCATCTCATGAGCCGGCAGTTCAACCTGAACACCACTGTAAATCTTTTCAATATGGCTCATCAGACTATATCAAAGCAGTGTGATGTTCATGTTTGAGGCACAACAGAAATAAACAAAAATAAACAAGCAAGCCCTTCTGAAAAAAATCCAAGGCTTCCTAGTAAATAAGTGGCGTAGCACGGTTTACAGGGATGAGGGCCTCTCTGGGAAACACCCACCGCTGGGTGCCTCAGGTTCACTCTCCTTCACTCTCAATCTGCCCAGATGTTCAACAAGTGACACACAGAATGTGAGGTCACACACGTACACATAACACACTGTCTGACTGGTGCCCCTTGAGTGAAAATAACATGCATGCACAGTCCTGATAGCTGTGCCTTGGAGGCTTTAAGCATGTCATAACCTGCCCCTGCGTACCTGGGTAAGAAGCCAGACTGTTTGAAAGCTGATTCATTACATCAATATACATTCCTGCTTACAGATGACACAATCATTTATTTTCAGACAAACCATTTTTATAATTAAGGGTGAAATAGATTTTTTAAAATGTATCACAGTGTTGAGGTTTGAGTGTGGCCTTTATTGGGAGGCACAAGGTCATTTCTAATGGATGTCATGAGCACTAAACTCCAAAAGCAGGTGACAAAAAAGCCTGAAGGCGCACGTTGATTAATGAAAACATTAGCGTAGCTGCAACGGACTGCAACCACCAGCAAATTCTTTCATCAGTCGTACACTAATGTACTTGTCCAAAGAGTGGCTGACACCTGCATGGATTAATTTCAGGTCCTCTGCATTCAAAGGCTTTGGCTGTTTGGAAAAGTGCTGGCTGTCGGGAGAAAACTGACCAGCTCTCTGGCTGTGTTTATTTGTGGGCGAGGAGGAGCTGGTCTGAAAGGGAACGGAGGTGCAGCTGCCGCAAAAGGACTCTTTAAAAGTCAGCAAAGCACCGCCGGGGAACGAATAATCCTTTTCATCTTGCCTCCTTTTTCTCATTTGGCACACATTTTGTCACTCCTTTTTCTCTCTCCATCTGTCCTCTTCCTCCTCTTTTCACTCATTTTACTAACTCCTTCTTTCTTCTTCTCCTCTGTGGAAAATTTAATGGTTTCCTGGGCTCAGAGTGAGACATTCTTTCACTGAACAATAATAACAAGAGTAAGAGCCACTTCATGCAACTCTGTCAGTCCCTCACCAAGAGGGTATAGCTGGAAATTCTGTAACTGTGTGTGTGATGTGCATGTATGCCTCACGTGTACAGTCCTCCAAATCATAAGACCAGGTACTAGATTGGTGAAACCAAGTGGGGGAACACGCCTCATTTCAAAGACTGCTTTATTCACTACTTAAAAAGCAAGTTGCATACTCGCCTCTGGAGAGAAATTGGCGGGGGTGGGGGTGTGGGATGGCCAGAACAACAAGTGGAAAAGTATTAAATGAAAGCTTTTGAAATTTTAGGTACATTTTGCAAGTTGGATGATGCTGTCATTTCATTATTTTATTTTTTTTTATTCAGATATAATGCTTTGAGATAAAGCTAAGTTCTTGTGCACATCTAGGAACTTGCTTTGCTGACAGGGTCGTTTGTACAAGAAGTCCCCCACAACATTGCTGGATGCACATTTTTAGTTTGTTTGCATCTAATTTCCCCAGATGAGCTAAAATATTCTCTATAAAATGCAGGGTGAATTCCACAAAGTCCTCACTTGACTATCTAAAGCCATAAAAGCCATACGATTCAGATGACTATTAGCTTTATCACATAAGAGGCATCGTGAAAAAAAGAGATGTGGCAGAAGGGCCAAGACCTCTGGTCTCATTTAGCCTCCAACAGCTTCACCTTCTGCTCTCCACAGCTCAGCTTCAGAGGGCCAGGGATGGCCGCAGAAGCAGGGACAGAAGCCAAGGGCAGGATGTCACGTCAAATCCTGAACCCACCAGCCAAAGCAGCAAGACTCTGTGGGACGTTCAGTCCCAGCTTTGAGAACAAAGGAGAGGGTCTGACACTGGCAAGGCGGGCCCCCCTGTTCCTGGCTGGACTTCAAGTCTTCTAAGGACCCTTTAAGGCCACTCTACAGGACCATGTCCTGCCTCTGGCAGTGCTAAAAAAGTGTTCAGTTCATCTCACAGGAGGTTGTTCCTCCCTGGGCACTTGGACATGTGACCTAACAGAAAGGATTCTCCTCCCACTCAGACCTCAAGATAAAAAAAAAAACCTTAAATATACTGGGATATAATGAGACAAGAGGTCATTTGGTAAAGGCTAAAGATGCTACACATTTCTAGTTTTAAAACCTACATGTATTTGAACATCATGTAGCATAGAAAGTTAATCACATTGCGGCAAGAGTCTGTCCCATAAACACTAGTTTTATTGGTTTTCAGTGAAGGAAAATGTTTAAACAATTAAGCAAAATTTCAGACAGAAAGTTGCGTTTTGAGGTTCTCTAACTTTTCTCTAATTAAGTTACTTTAAGTGAAATGCCTTTTACACTTCCAGTGACATCCATGTCTCCTCATCATTAACATAAGAACACTGAAACTGCAATGTCCCAGGAGAAAGCTTAGATCATCTGGACAGTCCAAATTTTTCTTTAAGCTTTTCCTGTCTAAATAATGTCTTTTATAGCCGATGTGCTCTTTAAAAATAACATCATTTGGAAGAATTTTATAAAATAGGAGCTTCCTGAAATACATGTTCTGAATACATTTTCAACTTCTCTAGGGTGGAAAGCTCTGCTGTAGCATACATAGTACAGAAAGAGAGAAATGTTTTCTGGTGAAAAGACTCCCTATAAGAAGTGTGAAGGCGACCAGTGGGGATAAGGTGGACAACAGGCAGAGAGGGCGGGATGTTTGAGTGATGTCCAACAGGGTTCAAGTGCTGCTGTTTTGGTCCTCAAAGAGGCAAGGAGCGGGCATGGGATCCAGAAACCAGTGAAAACTCCAACACAATAACAGTGCAGTCTTGGTGATTTGAACAATGCCCCAGTATGTCTGGGCATTAATGAATTACTGGGGCTCATATGCAAATCACACAAAACATCAAGACACTGCATGTGCTGAGAGTATGTTTGAGCATGGCTGCATTTGTTTGGGATTTGGAGAGTCCAAAAGGTGGGAACTGGGCAACCTTCTCACCCTTGTTCTATGTTCCTCCCCAAGGGTAAAATAGAGAGAAGAGAGGAGATTGTGAACAAGACGCTGCAATGACAAACAAACCAGAAAAGATATGGGGGATGGGGGTATTAAATGCCAGCATAAGGAGGGGTAAGGTCCTGTGGTAACAGCGTGAGTTCTCAGACAAACATTATGATCAAGATTCAACACACAGACGCATTAACGGGGCAAACACACTCGAGCATTCCACGCACAGCCAAACTGAGAAATTGGGCAAAGCGTTATGCGAACCCCAAAAGCAAGATATAAATGGATAAAAAGGTTTGGCACTTTGCCATAATTCTCAACAAGACATCAGTCTCTCATGGACAAGGACAAGCTCTGGGAACATCTGAATGCAATGACAGAGAAGTAAAGGAATTAGTAGATGAATGAGAGAAAGAGGAATGAATGGTAAATCTTGGTCAAACTAATAGACTTGGAAAGACTGTTTTCTTCCACCCTACTCCTGAAGCTATAGATCTTTAAGTGCTGTTTAGCCCGAATGCGAGCATGTTTGTGAGTAGTGGCTGCTGTGGGATGCATGCACATGAATTATATATTAGTGTAAAAGTTTCTACTCTACTTCAACGTAAAACTGTGGTGCATATGTCTGCAGTCGAGAACAGCTTTTGCAGGAGGGTTGGTTTTTTGTGACTTCGCAGGTGTCCCTTGTTTTTTCTCACAGCCCAATTCTCTGTATTGGCTTTCATCCCAAAAATATACCTACCAATGTTCATGTTTTCTTTAAAGCATCCTCATTACAAAACGGGTTTAACTTATGGACAGCGGATTCCAAACTACAATACCTGTTAAATCAAAGTATATTTTGGGTAGAAGTAGAGAAGAGACCATATGCAAGACATGATTTAATATGTTTTTTATATGTTTCTGCATTTGATCAGACCAGCTATGTTTCACTTATCAGCTATCTTACAGTATATATTTGCACATGTTTGATCTGTACACTTAAAGTGGGCATCAGCAGCTACCATTATTGAGGTGCTTTTAATCAAGCAACACCAGTAATCCAACTGGAAGCAAGGTGAAAAGGTGAGTTCAGAAGTATGTTTATAAGGGTCTTAAACGTACATCCAAACTACTTTGTGCACATTTATTCTGGCTGAAGAGTTTATGAGGAGCATTTTTATCCAGTTTGGACTTTTAAACCAGTTACAATCCGAACATAAGCTGTATAAATGTAATTAGCATTTGTGAGATTAGGACAAAATCTGCAGCTTATTAGATCGCAATTAAAGCATGGAAACACAATTCAGTGAGCTTAATGCTGAGCAGTTTTATGAAATTATTTAAACTAAAACTAAAGAGCAACAAATTTTTCACTGTGCTGCCATCAGATTACTTTCAGCCTGACACAGCTGAGCTAAAGGGTAGATTAGTAAGGCAGCACATATAAGACTCATTATTCAACCATCTAGTTTCCATACCTTCATCTTTGTCTTTGAAATGTAAAAAACACTAGTAAACACATAATAAAGATTTGATTTATAGTTGAACGTCACATTAATGAAATATATCTGATTGAACATGTAGATTGAGATTCTTAGCTGGAAGATTATTTGAGTTATTTGTATGAAGATAAAAAAGAGAAAATGTTGTCTGATCATCTGCATGGGAAATGCATACCTTATACCGCATCTTGGGGCAGGAGTGAATGTAGAAGCCCAGGTAGTAGTGGCAGAGCTTGGGGGACTGTTTCTGCAGCTGCCTGGTGAACGCGATCTCCCTGTGGCAGGAAATGCACAAACACCGTTTTTCAGAGTGGAACTATGAGAAAAAGCACAAAGCTCGATGCAGGATTGTCATTACGGAAGCTAATTATATAAACTCCTGAAGCATTTCTTCCTCTTAATAAAATGATAGCTAATACACAACATAGGGGTTTGGGTGTGTTTTGGCTGGAAATGTATGTAGAAGCAGTTGAGACTGCATGAGGTCCATCAAAACAGGACAACCAGATCACAGAACTCTTCTTAGTGTGTTAGTGGTGGTTTTAAAAATCACAGACGAAATCAAAATGCTCTCGTCTGCTGTTAGTGTTATTTTCACAAACAGCATATAAACAAGGATCTTTGCATTTTTGACTAGAGCACTGCCCAAGCTGAGGAAGAAAACACCCTCCCTAAAAAAAAAAAAAAAAGGCAGCTTTTCTTGGTCTCATGTCACTACACAAAAACAACTGCCTCCTCTCAACCAGCATCAAGCCCTCAGGGAAAAAAGTGAAAAGTAAGGGAGAGTGTGTAAAATAAAGATTTAGAACTTGGAGGATTTATATACCTTCTTCAAATACAGTAAATGTCTTGCCTGCTTTATTTTTCCCTCAATAGTTTCTTCCTTAATTGCATCCTTTTACTGAAAGCCTATTTTCCCCTTTTCCTTCTGTCGTTTCCTTTGCTCTTCCATAACTAAATTCCAGCTCCGCTTTTTTCCTCCCTTTTTGTTTCACTCTTCCTTCCACTGCTCAGTGCTTCGCCTGCTTAAAGGAAGAGGGAGAATTTCCTTTCTTCCAATACTTAAAAGAAGAGAAAGAGGCCTTAAAATAAAATAGATGCACTGAAAAATAAGGCATGGGACAAAGCAAGGCGAGCGAGGGAGGGGGGGGACACAGGGAGGGAGAGAGAGCAAGAGAAGAATATAAAAGAGGAGGGTCAAGAAAGAGAAAGGGACGGAGAAGAGAGGCAGCTAGAGCGAGGTGCTAGAAGGTCACCCGCTTTCTGCCAGGTTCCTGGGTTCCCATCCCCTCATCACAAAAGGGCCCGGCAGGCCTGAATTGGGGGAGGGGGGGGTCAAGAGAGGCAAGGGGCCCATTCACAAAAAGCCATGTTCCCCCCTTCACTTGAGGCCTTCGCACCCCGTCCTCCACCCCCATGGCAGCAGCTTGAGTCCGCCATTATCCCCTCTTCAGCCATCTGACACTCCAGCACAAGCCAATTATCAAGCCCTCTGCTCTAGCACAGCTTCCCTCATACTGATGTGCATACACACACACACCCGGACACAAAGGGCCCATAATGGTGCATACCACGAGGTGCTTTCTGCAGCTTAGTGGAAACACTTCATGAGCAAAAACTAAATTATATAAAATAATCTTCGGAAATATTCTAAAGAAATAACCAGAAACATTTGTTTCAAAAGCTGGTATTTGCAGCTTTTTTATCTCATATGGTTTTCTCTCTTCTGCACATGCATTAAATCCCCTTATTATGTCCAGAAAAATATATACTAACATTAAAAAAACATTGGACTGGATGCCTCGTCAGGAAATACTGAATATTTCGGTTGGTTTAGGATTGGAGAACACAACATAATTAGGACATCCTTAGAAGAAAATGATCCTGATTGGGACACCAGCTGAGTTTGCTACACACAGGACCTCAGGCATTTCTTTGCTTTTCCTCCTCCTCTTGTCCTCAAGGCCTGTGGCAGAGGGAACTACACTCTTGCAGCAAAAAAAAAAAAAAAAAAAAGAAAAGGCTTCCTCAACATCCCCCTCTTCTGTTTTAAGGCTGAACTGCATATATTTACATTTGCTTGTTTTTGTATTTTAGTAACCCCTGCTTATTTTACATGAAAGTTTAGTGATTTGTAAATATCAGATTGCACTCGAACATGGCTGAGCTAAATCCAAATGGGCAAGCTGTAGAGAGGAAACGCCATCCAATGGGATAAATATTTGCATAGGATGCATATGGAGGAAGTGGGGAAGCACATGCACTTTGTACAGTAAGCTTTGGACAGAGTCAGCGAGGCCTAGTTGACTCGGGAATGTCCATACCTGATCAAAGACCTGGGCTCTGGTGTCTGTACACAAGTGGGAGGATTTCAATCATGTTGCCCCCCCCCCCTTTTAAGGCCTCCTCCACACACTCAGCATTCTCTGTTACTCTTGGATTCAGAACCTTAAAATAATAAGAACTGGGGGACTGTGTACTTACGATGACCAGGGACTTCCTTCTATATGAGCAGGAGCAAATATTCTGACCTATGCTGTGCTGATCTAGTGCACAATTACATCTACGCACATACCTCAACGCTTAAAACTCTTTGCGTAAAAACTATACACACTGACAGTGTAGCTGTCTCCCTCATCTGTGCAGAATTATTTCAAAAGAGCCTTTCTCGCATTATTGTGTTACATTTTACAGGAAACGCCAGATATGTGTGCCTGTGGAGTACGTCTGCGTTCTCTTATTTCACCCTGGAAGAGAGAACTTTTGTCAGCTGAACCACAAACGGAGCGCTGCCGCAACCAATCAAGTGGGAAGAAAGAGGTATTTTTCCTGACCTAAAGTATGATGTATAGCATGGTATAGAATTTTAAAGAAAAAAGAAACTTGGGAAGAGGTGAAAAGATCGAGAAGAGAGAAGGAGGTTGAGGGGAGGGGAATCATGAAAGAACAGGAAGCGAGGATCGATCAAAGAACTAAGACGTTAAGCAAAACAAAAGGAGCGAATAGTCAACAGTAGTGGGGCGCCACAATTTCTCCCTTTATAAGGAACCACATGTTGCATTTTAAATGATTTTAATTCACAAGTCATTTTAAGTCATAAAATATTATGAAGTTATCAACAGAAGTGAGCACAGGTTTTGGCACACTGTTTTGGATCATTATCATACTGGAGTATAAGTCATCTGGCAAGCTTCTGGAGACTGGGAGTCATTTAATCAGCCAGTATTTCGGGTTTATTTGCAGGCAGTCGTGGTGCCATCTATGAGTGCCATCTGCTCAATACCATTTACACTCAAAGAGCATGCTATTTCTCTCTTTTGCCTTGAAAATTGTGACATTATGGAGTGCCATTCCTGCTACCTGAGCAGTCACAGATCCTCAGATTTCTGCTGATATGCCAAATCTGAAGCACTTACCCATTTGTTTTGCAGAGCTAGCAAGAGGAGGTACTGCAGTTATACATTAATATTACAGTACAACTTGTTCTATACTTTGTTACTACAGCTTAATTTTGCAGATGATGACTATTAACCTAACACTGAGAACGTATGTCTATTCAGTTAGGCTGTCTGGAAATCACAGACTTAACTATTGTTGCGGGGAAACAAGTGGACACAATTTTGTTGCACCGAGTTTTCCCTTTAGGGCCGATATTCCTAATATGGCTTCTCTAAAGTATTTTTCTTTGATTGTGTTTAAATAAATAATGAGATATTTTGAGTGCTGACATCATTTTGAACCATTTGACAGGTCAAATCTTGCACAAAAAAAGGGAGGGGGGGGAAGGACTGTTGAATAACAAACTGTAGCACACCCTTTGTATCACAAAAAAAGTAAAATATGGTATTAAGTTAATAAAGAAACACTCGAAATTAAGGCATTGCAATATGTCATCGATCATCTTCATGATCCATCAAGTTTATTATCAGCGTAAGATTTCTTTCATTTCTTGTGCAGCCACAGAGGCAATGTTTTGACTTGTTTGAGTCCTTGCAACTAACCTGAGAGCAGAGTAGGAGCCTAAAGAGAGTGAGGCAAAGTCAGGGTGGTAGTACAGGTAGACAGAGGACACACAGTTAGGTAAGATGTCAATCACTCCCACTGCCACAATGCGCCCTTCCAGCCAGTATTGCTGATGGAAGGAGCCGTATCCCACTTCAGGCCCATCTGGAGCATATTCTGCCTGGGGAAAGACAAGGACGGAAATCGCAAAGACAATCAAAACAATAAGAATTGCTGTTTTGTAAAATATAGTTTTGTGCAATCGCATTAAAAAAAACATTAGTGTATACTTAAAAAGATAATGTCTACTCTCTTGGTTATTCTGTCTTTTTTAGACACACAGACACACCTGATGGTGTATTATAGCCCTTGCATCTCCCTGCCAGGCCTCACGCATTATGTCTGGGGGTGTACAGTAGCCTCACATTCAGCCTGCTAATGGCTCCCAAATGTGGAGTGAAAGCTGGAGCAGGGAGGAGGAGCTGGGGCTGGGCGGTGAGAGGAACTGGCCACAGAAACACTGCAGGAGAGGACTTTTTAATAAAAGGCCCTGCATGAGCAAAATCCATTTCACCATGCGGTGGTGGATTGTTGCCAAGCCTTCTCCTATATGTCTGCGTCTGTGCTCTCCATGTGGCATAAAGGAATGTGGGTGTAGGTGTGCACACGTGTGCTTCAGTCTATCCTATTAACAAAACACATTTTCTAACACACGGTGTTTTCTCTTATTGATTCACACGCTGAGTTTTCAATCAGCTTATAGGACGGCTTTTATCATACCGGCTTAATTCTGGAGGCTTGGGGTTGAGGTTAAAAGTCACATCTAAGCTAGGGTATTGGTTTATGTTTGTATGTGTCTCTCTTCAGTGCACTAGTAACAGGATCCTGCTTCTTCACCAGCATTCATCTGGACACAGTTAAGTAGCGCAGACGCTGTTAGTTATCATAGCACAGCGCTCCCCGAGTAATCCGGTGCACCACTGAGCCCGTACTCCCACCAAATTAAAAACGGACCAAAAAGAAACAAGGCGCATACTCATACACACACACACACACACACGCTCCCTGCAGCTCTGTGACCTCAGAGGGCTGACGGTTTTCTTAAGTAGAGCTGTTATTAAAAACAAAGTTCTGCCACAGTGGGTCAGACAGTTGGACACCCAGGTCTCATGACCTGTCTGACACCTTGCTCACCAGAATCCATTTGTTTTTGTGCGCTTAGATGGGTGGGTAGGTTTTATTAAATTGTCTAAATGCAGGAGGACAACAGAGGCCGTACGAGACAGCAGTAGCTGTGATTGTGTGGCAGATGTGGTGAATAATTTCTTTGGATGGGAGCTGGGGATGTTCGGGAGTGACAGGCACCAAATCTGGACTATTTGCAGCGGTGTGTGCCCACGGTGGAGTGAACTGTCCGTCTGTGTAAGCAGCAGCCTGTCATTTCTTGGCACAAACTCCCCCAGAAACACTGAGGCCTTTGTCAGACGGCCCACTCTGTCATTTAGAAGCTGTAAGTAAAAGGAAAAAGCACGAGGGGATTTTTCTTACCCCACCTCAAGTATATACATGTTTGAGCAAAATTACATGAATGTGAATGCTAAGGCAAGAGAGGTAATGGCCCTCTTGTCTGAGTCTGTGTGTTTGTTTATGGGCTCATGCCGCGCTCAAGGTTGATCTTGCCTGACTGACCTGTGCACCACCTCAAGCGACAGCTTAATAGTTGCGTCCTTGCCACTGTGACAACAATCTTAACATTCCCTGGAACGCTTCAAACCACCCCAGAGCTTCCCCAGAAGCCCCAAATCGCTTTCATATGGCCTAAACACAAGGCCAGGCATGCATAACACAATTTAAAAGGTGGTGTCTAGCATGTCGGATTCAACCTGTTGATAGTCATATTTGGGTCAACTTTTAATGATAACAACCATAGCATTATGCAAAATTGTTAAAGTTTAGAAACTAGTATATTAAATACAACTTGAGATGACTTTTGACATGAACTGGCGGTAAACAGAAAGCAAAATTGAGGTGAAACTGAATATTGAACAGTTTTTTACACTAATTTTATCCATTTCTGTTGTTTTTTCAGCTATAGATATACCATTTATTCTCTAAAGTCTGACTCACACTATTTTAATCTGTCTTTATTTTGAAAAGTAAATAAAGGAAGATACTTAACTTGCAAGACTCTAAGAAAAGAGAATATCATATATAGCATCAAGTAGCTCAATGAAATCTCAACTATTATTAAACTTAATCTAAATGAATTTAGTATTCATACGAGAAAATCAATAAGATGTTAAATGAATCATGCTGCAATGTTGACATTTCATTACAATAAATAGAAAGCCTGATGAACTCATTTTGACTTTCATTTCCTGTTTCCTATATGTTGCCAATAATGATGGGATACTTTCACATTTACTACTAAATATTTCATAGGATATATTGTATAGAGCTGTAAAAATCACGGGTGCAATATATAACCCCTGGGAGTGTGATATATGAAAGGCAGATGTGCAGATACACACTACAATCTGTTGTGCACTGATGTGTTTTCACACAATTTTTTGTCCAAATTGTGGGCAGAAGAATTTAATTAATGAAAGCTGAAAAAGATCAATGCTGTATTTTGGGGTGAAAACTCAGAATGGAAATGACTTAATATGTGGCCACATTATTATTTCTAGGAAAATAAGACATTTAACATCATGTCAGATCAAATGATGTGAAGATTTTTTTGTATCTTTTCAATTGTAATAGATGGACTACACGTTATATACATTAAACACACCATGTGTAGTGACGCTGCAAACTGCAACCAAATAAATATCCCCTTCTGACCCATCCTCAATCTATATTGGACATGGAAAAACACTTTTCCATTTCCACTGATGCGAAGTTGAATGATAGTTTTGCAATTATGGCTGGGTTTGGAAAAAAAAAACCCAGCTGGTTTCCTGTTTCACTTCGGTCCAAAATCAGCTTTTCTTGCTGACATGAGGCAAGAAAAGAAATGTGTTTTCATTCACCAGTGTGGATTATATTCACCTTTAAACTATTTAGCAGCATATAACCGCTCACGTTAGCAGCTAACCCCAAGTCTGCGAGCACCGCCACGTTCAACAACAGGAAGTGATGTCCCCACCCATGTACCTGTGAAATCCTTCCGATTTGGGCGCCCCATCAGGTCTCAACAGAAGTAAGTTAAGTCAAGTAGTATGTAACAAGCTTCACCCATTTTGGGCTACTGTAGCAACACGTTGACATGAGAGATGACTAGCTCTAGGGTCATTAAAACACAATGATCATACTATTCTGCGTTTCAGACAATAATCATCTAAAATGTTTACAATAGGAATTTAATTCCTTTTGAGTAGAAATCAATGAAAAAGTTTTTAAGTTCAGCTTGTGAAAATCTGCTATACTAAACTGTTAAAACCTATCGTATAACTTCTGGCACTGAGCAACAACAGATGTCTAACTAACACATCTCATACTTCATCCTTCACCCCAGATGTGCATCCACACATCCTGCAAACAGGCTGCATGTGAAGTGTAGCTCAAATCACGATTCTCTCCCATTACCGCCGGTGTGCAAAAAAAAAAAGTATAATTCAGTTTTTCCCATGTTCTAAAGGAAACATTTGCTTTACTGACTGTCCATATATCAGGGCTGTTATGTTGTCCACTTGTGGTCCACATTTCTGAAATTCCAGCTCATGTGTGTAAATGTGTTATTCTAAATATTAAATATCCTCTCTCTATTCCTCAGAGTTAAAGTTAGGAAGTCATAGACTGAGTTTCAGAGAAATGTCCAAGAACTTACAGTTTAGTCCATTAAAAAAAAATGACCCTGTGACTAATTGACCACCAATCCTGTTAATAAGTATTTACCCCTTGCTTTGTCACATTAGAAATCTGGTTAAGAACCAAAGGAGTGGATGAACCTCCAAAACGCTATGACCTCAGCAAAGTCGAGCAAAAGTACAGACACCTGCATGACTGCTGCTCATCAGGTCTGCAGGCACCGTTATGCCACTGTTGCTCTATAACACAAATGTGTTCGCCTTTTCTGTTTCTGCTTGCAAATGTACTGGAAAAAACAGAGCAATCAGAGCCAGGTGATGTTAATTACCCGAGTTTCAGCATGAATCCTCTGCAATTTAGGTGAAATGGAACACAGCAAACAACAAACAAGTCAGACATCTGCAGTTGAATTTGTAAGTATGCAGTATGCATACATTTATATGAATGCAGGCTTACATGTGAGCTGAACCAAACAATTTGCAGGTCCATGTGCAGTGTCTGTGTGGGTATGTGCTCCAATAGCACTCTGATTGGAGACAGATGGTGAACAACACGTAGAGTAGTGCAGATTTTCATGCATAACAATTCAGAAACAGAGAGCACTTGGAGAAAGATGGGAGAAGATGGGGAAGGAGATCATAGACAGAATTAAAAATAAAGTTGTGCAAGCGGAGGAAACAGGAAACCACTCTGAGGAGGAAATAGTGAAGGCAGGGAAATAAGTGAGGGTGTACGCCACAGTGTGAACATGTATGTGTACGTGTACTGAACTGTGTAATTCAGTGTGCCTGGTCGCCAGCCTTGACGAGGTGATAAAAGCTTGTTTCCTATAAACACTAATGATGTTCATTAGTGAAGACTTGAGGGGGCCCATGGGGCAAAACAGAGTGACTGTGTTTGTGTCAGTCAGCTTGAGTGTGCTCTTGGACCTCAATCCTATTAAAGTGACTGTAATAAGTACCCATCTTGGGTCTAATTGCTGGTGTAATTGTCCTGACCCAACAGGTTCACTGGTGTTTCTGAAGGATGCAGCTAACCAGAACTACTAAGTGCCCAGTGAAGCCTTGCTTCATCTCTCTTAGTGACTACAAAGAAACCATAGATTAGCCATGAATCCTGCTCCATTAATTTCTTTCACGCAAAATAATATAAGCATGTATAAATCATTGGACCAGAGGCTGACATCAGATTTTCCTTCGGGCCTAAACAATTACCTCTTTTTGTTCAATAAGTCAGTGGCCATCCTAAAACTGATGCCCACAAAAACCGCCTCATCAGCCTGTAATTTGTACCACACCACACAAAGTGAAGAGCAGGGGTACATCCTATGAAGTCAAAGCCAGGGAAAGACTGCTCTGAAGATCTCATGTTCAACACAGTTGCACTGTAATCTGGACACCACATTTCACCGTTTTCCTCCACAACACCTATTTCTGCTGAGACAGGGCTGAATTAATAACCCCTCCAATATGAAACAGAGTCCCCTCCTTGAATCCCTTAACCCCTCTCAATCCAGCTGGAGGGCTCTCCAGGAGACGAAGCAAAATAAGTCTGTTCTTGACCAGGAGAACTGCTGTGTTTCTTCCCCCCTCTGAGTGTGTGATGAAGAATTAAACACTGTAGTCCTGAACATTTTTCAAATCATTAATATAATCTCATAAGGAACACCTCCTGGCTGGAGCAAATTATTCCAGATAACACTTACTGAATGGATGAATACACACATATAAAAAGAGGTTTTATTTAACTGACAACAGGCCAAAGGAAATACATACCTCCAATGGTGAATCACAGAGAAATCTCCGGAACTGTGGAGGGAAGAAGAAAAATATACATATATATATTAGTTCTATGAGTCACCAACTCTTTTTTTAAAGGCATAACTGAAAACCATACACATTTTTGCTGTTCTACATTTCTCCTGGCTCAGGTGTCACATTCCTTTCACTGGGGCATAAAAAGGAAGACTTTTTTTATACAAATGAAAACATTTACCCTATCAACTGATGCTCGCATTCCAGGCAGGACACAGTGACAGCTATAATAAGCAGTCCTGCCAATATGAAAAGTCTATCTCTCAACACACTGTAAAACCAAACAGCAGATATCGATTACCAAAAGGGACTTTATGTGTGTGGGAAAATAAATCTTTCCTCCATTATCTATACCGTTTCCTGCGCTCCTTTTTTTAGCTGCAGAGTTGAGAGCGGTGTGTTTACAGATGTGCCGAGCTGCAGGACGACAAACGCAGCGTGCTTCCATGTTTAAGGTCAGAAAACATATTATAATGGGAACCAGAACAACCACAATACAGTGGTTTTGGTTTATAAGGTCATACTGTATTTTACAAATTTAGCCACGTCCTTCGTCTGCAGACGTGCTTAACTGTGAGTCTACGGTCTGGTGAGCAGATCACACAGATCCAAAAGAGAAACAAAGCATCATAAAATGCAAGGTGGTGCAAATTACAGTATGCAAAATAGTCCATACAAGAAGAGATTACATAATTATGCTCCTTATCTACTGATAGCTCTGCTGTTAACATTTTCTTTCGGTCTAATTTCTCAATTTTCCTTCACTCACAACCTCTCACAAGCTAGAGTTTAGCATATGCAGGTGTATTATAAATCTATTAATCAAAAAGCCAATAATGGTTTGTAATTATAAGATCGATTTGCAGCCAAATATATAATATATATATATAATAATATAATAATATATATAATATAACTAATAACATTTTGCCACTCTGGTCAAATTTCTATCATCATTTGGATTGTGGTCACTGAAATTTGAACAGCTGCATACAACCTATAGTGAGAGATTTATCTATCACTCCTTTTAAGATACAAAAAAAATAAAAAATCTGGACTCTTGGAGTTGCTGGAAATTCCCACAAGCCCGTCAACATCCTCTATTTCTGAGCATGACAGCAGTTAAGTTGTTAATAGCGACTGCTGAGGCTATGGTTCAGTAGGTGGGGCGGTCCTGGCTTGGGCGCACAAGAAAATCCCGCCAAAAGACTTAGCTCATCCAAAAGAGAGTGTGTTTCTCCATCTGTCTGCCACAGCTTATGTGAGTGCTGATGACACTAATGGAGTTTTCTTTAACACGGGGTAACTTTCTGGCAGAAAAATGGCCCAAGTGATGTTCTCATTTGTCTCTTCGATTTTACCGTCGCCTGAAGTAAACGACAGATTCAGGAAATGTCAAACACGCCCAGCTTGAAGTGGAATCTCATCAGAAACATGACTAAATCCTAAAACTATTTAAAAGGACCAGGATGCAGGATGCTGGGACATCTAGTGGGGTTAACAGTAAACTGCAATCAACTGAATACCTCTCCACCTAACCCCGAAAAATACTAACCAGAAAAAAGAAAAAAAGAAAGGCCAGCATTTGCCTTGTCCCCTCTGTGCTACTGTGGTAAAATGAAGTTGCAGGATAGCAGAGGGGCAAGGAGGATGACTGGGGGGGGGGGGCTTTTAACAAGAATTGCTTGCTCTAAGGTCATGAAAACCATTTCAATTTTTTTAGGCAATTAAAGTTGAAAACATACCTTTGCAAACTTCACTATATTTCAAAAAGATCACCCTAAATATAAACAGACTGGGACTTTGAGTTGAAGTCTAAAAAGAGAAAAAACAGTCTGTGTGCAGCACACTCAGAGAGAACAGAACAATTCAACAGTGCGTACAGTTCTTGCCGAGAGGTGTTGTTGGGAACTATAAAAGTCTCACAAACTTCCCTCCCTGTGGTGCTGCATACGATAACAACATGCAACACACTGCCTTTACACACAACTAAAACTGGCAGCATAACGAACAGCAAGGAGAATCAACAAGCTCACTTAAACGCAGCCGAAATACTGAAACCTTTACTTTACATTCTCGTTCTAAAAGCCACAGCGGTGCGAGCCTGTGAGTCTATGCTTACACTGTACCTGAAGGACAGGTTAAGCTCTACGGCAGTCATAAACTCACACAGCGATTCATTACATGCAAGTCGAAACAATGATATTCTTTTATCATTTATTTGTTCAATTTCTACAGTTTCCACGTGGAAACAGTTATGACTAATTCTGTTCAGTCAGCAATGTGCAAGAACGCTCGTCAAGTTCCCCACCTGTGTAACCTCGCCAGTAAAAAGTAATTTCCACTCCTGCCTCTGTAGTGACTACTGCCAGTCAATTTACCCACAGCAAAGCCTCCCAATGTGCAATATAGCTGAAGGGCATAAATGAAACTTTTGTTTAAAACTCACAAAAAATAGAAATAAAAAAGTAAATGGTTTACCAACAGAACAACAGCTGCAGTTACGAGATGACATCATTCACCCAGATTCTCGCAACAACACTGGCTGCTGTATGAGAGGAACTGGCCTCCTTGTGATTAGTCAAATGTATTTTAGCTGTTTAATGCATAACATTTAAAGTTATGCATTCTCCCTTTTCTTCTTACCACATGGCCCTGCAAGCCTTACACGGACTCACTCAGTCCAAGCCACCGCAGGAGATAATGTGGAAGCAAGTCAGCTTGGATGGCGACTACAAAATGTGTCCGAGCAAGATTTAAATCGCGGCAGCTTCTTTCCTTCCATCTCGGATGAACCCAACAGTGATGGATCCAGTGCAGTTTCTGGAAAATCCTCATCAACACATGGAGTCCATCTCTATTTCTCCAACTCTCCCTTTCTTACTGTAAACACCCATCTGTAAACAATTAGGCATGCAAGCAGCCTTCTCAGACACACACACACACACACACACACACACACACACAGAGGCATGTCTTCTCTTACATACATACAGTACATTTAGACTCATAGCTTAACCTTAAACTACTACCTAGAGTTCTCATCCCATGTTTTTTTTTTGACAAGAGGCCCGTACTCTATGATTATCTCAAATAATTAAACCGACCTATGGAAACGGGCTGCATGAACGTAGCAGCAATACAAAGCTCACTGGGTTCAAATAAACTAAATACTTTTTATAATAAAAAGAGAAATTGGGCCATTAATGCAAATGCTTCTCTGATGGTTTCGTTGAATACATCTTCATTGTGAGCGACATATTACAAATACATTTTTACATTCATTCCATCTTGTTTTAGAGGTTGCTGTTTCTTACAAACTCAGATAGTTTTTAAGTTGGTTAATTTAGAGTAAAATACAAATGGCTTAAACAGGCTTACTGTATGTTTATGGTAGAGTGGCTCAGTTAAGAGCAGTGTGTACTTTGTGTGTTTGTGTGCATATGCGTCTATATAATTGCTAGTGTATGCTTCTACTCCGTCAGGAAACACATATTAGATAGAGAAAGAAATATTTCTGGCTCCTTTCCAGTCATGGTATGACAGGAAATGCACACATCCTTTGACAAACACAGCCTTTTCCTCCTCTAGGAGGTTATTCTATCGAATGATTGAACAATTTTGGCCGGGTAATTCAACTTGCACACAAACACAGTTGCTCCTTTTGTATGGCTCCCGGCCAGGCTGACGGTAATCCAGATTCTGTCCCTGGGTAATACTTTAATGGATTAATAAATACCTCCACAAATACTAAATGACCCAACTTCCTAGGTAGCAGCAGCAGGCACCAAATGGCATGGTATTAAAATCTGCCGTAACAACATTAACAATGCAGTGCTTCTTTTTTAACGAGTGCCACACAACAATAGAGGCTGGGGCTCCAAGCGTCGAGGGATAGAGCAAGTAAGTTAACCAGGGCCTCGACAGGTAAGTAAAGAAAATCAGTAGTGTTTAGTATAGTGGCCTCAAAGGTGTGTATTATGGTAGTTTAACCACAGGGACTGTAAAAAAGTTCATTTTGTTTGAGTGGAAATAATTAGGATTCAGTCTTGGATAAATTAGCTGCAGAGGGAAGGAACCGAGACAACAAACTTTCTCTCAGGTTAGAAAAAATGTTCTGCATCTTAACCTGATGGCTTTTTTTCCCTCCTCGGGACTAATATTAACGAGATAAAAGGAGAAAAAGTTGCTTTTAGCTACACTTGTGTAACCTTTCCATGATGTACACGTGGCTGCATGCTTGAGATGATAAAACGCAGTCTGAAAGAATAGAGTACGCACAGTTGTTTCAGTCCCTATCGTTTCTTAATACTCTGCCTAAGGTAGACTTTTCCAGGTGAATAAAAATGAATAGGCTGAACTTTTAAAGGCAATTAACCAAACTTTAATTCACCCTGTGCTTTTACATGACACATTCACCAACACATCCAACACAGAAAAAAAAACCTCCAGGAAACTTAACAGACGGCTGAGTTGTTAGTGCAGCTACACACCTTTGCTTTATGTATTTATTTTCTTTCCTTAACTATCCAATCCCAGTTCACTTATTACCCTGAATTAAACCTATTCACTCAAACATACTCTACCTTTTAATAGAACTAGTGTTATGGCACCAGGAAAGAATCTGCCACAGTCTGCCCAATCTGACAGCTTTCATTATTTATTAATTACCTTACTTTTATAAGCTGGAGAATTTAGTAAATTTACTGCAGCCTGTTGGCAGATGGGTGGAGGAGGAGGCTGTTTTTCCAGCCCAGAGGGACAAAAGGCCCTCTCAGGTTGTTCAGGATTCCTGCATCCTGACTAGGCTTTAGTTTTAAAAAGCGGAGAAACAAAGAAACAATTAAGAATATCATTTACTGTGTCTGTATTTATGTTTTAAATTTATGGATCTGTTGGTTTAAGAGTCGCATTCCCATTTATTACTCAACAATACTTCTCATTCACTGCACAAAAACAGGCTTACTAGCCCCACTTTAACAAGGATGAATGTCACTGTTACAAAAAGGTAAAAAGTGACCCATTTATCAATTTCATTACCATTTGAATAATCAGTTATCTTAATGATAACTTGGCTATTTGTGAAGCCCATAAAATCCCTAAACTACAGGGAGATAAATGACTGAAGTTTCCCAAATCGCTTTAAAGAACTAATATATTACAACAGCTAAAAACCCAAAGAAAGCAACTTGAAGCTGGATTAAATATTTACAGTAGCGACCCAGCAGGTGCAAAATAATAATCATGCAGTACCTCACTCTCACTACATTCGCTGGGGTCATCACCATGAATGGTCATCTGGTAACGGGTGTACAGTGCCACCGACTGCTGATAGGATGCTGCAAACTGAGGGTCCTCAAAGTTGACCGGCACTAGCCTCACCTTCAAGCACAAGGTGTGGAGGAGAGGAGGTGGATGGGTGGTTTATAAAGATTTACAATGAACACGAGGTCAGTGAGAAGTTAGAAAATAAATGTAAAAAAAAAAAAAAAGAATATGGAGAATGGAGGAGTGCACAATGCAGCAATCAACAGTTATTCATAGAAGTGCTTTGACATCTTGGGGTGGGTATCAGTCTCCTAGTCCTTAAGGCAAGCTGGTAACACAGCAGGTCTGTTTTGCATTTCACTTCATTTAATCACACGGTTGTATACAAAGGAAACATCCATGCATGCAAACAGCTGGATTCTAGGAGACTGATGAGAATCTTGAGGATGAGGCTAGTGCACTGCCCAGCTTTAACCACAGACCGCTCAGACAGAACTGGCAACACAGCGTTGGTGCATCTGAGGTGAAGAACAGCAGGTATCCTCAACTTTAAATGGTACATCTGAGCTAGAAACATACAGGCTTTCATCCAAAGAGACTTCCCTTTTTAAAAAAAAAAAGGTAAATAACATCGAGCTGGAAAGCACACGCAAGGAAAATTAACAACTCATTATCTCACTATTTATCCTACATCAGAACGAGCTTCCGGTGCAGACATGTGGAACTATTGTGGAGGTTGGGGTGATGGGTGGACACAAGTCGAGGTAAATGTGTGAAGGTCGGGCGGGTTCAGCTGACAAACTGCCCCCTCAAACTGAAACAGCTCAAAGACTAATGACCTGGCTGGAAGACCAAGAGCCAACCCAGACACCTGGAGAAACACGGCTCTCAATCCTGCCGTATGGAAACATTTTCCGCTCAATTTCCTCTCCCTTTGACTCTCACATTTCTAAACAGACTCTCACTCTCACTCTCTTATACTTACATGTTCATTCACTTCTTTCTTTTCAGAGATTTTGGACTTTCCCCATGACTCGAATGCCAAAATTATAGCAAAATGATCAATTAAATCTGATCTTATTTGGATGCTTTGATATTTATGTTGCAGTCCTGGATGTTCCTTCATTTAAAAAAACTTAAATAAAAAATAATGATGCTCATTAAATATCCTTATGATACAGTTTTAATAATGATAGCGTGTTATTCAGTATCAAATAACAAAAAAAGTTAGATTAAGCACCTATTTAGAAAAGATCAAAGTAAGATAAAATACTTTTGATGCTTGTGAAGGTATATGGAATTGTGGAGCCCCATCCTCCCTCCCCAGGTATCCCTAGAGAGTTGACCTATGCCTCCCACCCTCTGACCTGGCTCTCGGAGGGTTTGCCAGGAGGATCCTTGTGAATGGCCATCTGGTAGAGTTTGTACACCTGGTAGGAGGCGTCGAAAGAGGCTTTGAACTGCGGGCTAGGGGGACTGGAGCGCACTAGCCTCACCTTCAAAAAGAATACGGGCAGACAAGGGTTAACATCAAAATGAAGAGAGTGCTGAAAACAACATAAGTGGTGATTAAAAAGCCAAGAGAAAAAACACATTAGTAATCAAAGAGAACAGAGTGTGAGAGACCAGTGAAATGGGAAAGAAAGACCGACATAAACACAACCTTTTGTGGTTCAGTGACATCAAGATGAGAGGGCTTTTTTTTGTTTCTATCATTTCATCTCAGTGAAGTGCTTTATTTTCACCGGTGAGAGCTGCTGTTCGGTTTTGTTGTTGATTAATGGAAACACAGAGATCCACAAATATTGGGTTATGCTATGTCAACCTCCCTTTTGAACAAAAAAAATGAAAACACAAGCTGTCGGAGTTGGCTTTGAAATAGAAAAACTAACCTACTTGAACAAGTATGAATGTTCATTTCAGTGACTTCACCATGAGGTCTAACCAAGACGTAACTTTTGTATAAAGGATGTTTTTTTTTTATGTGCATTAATTTTACATAAATGTAACTTAAAAAAGATACATCCCCAATTTTTTCTCTGTATTCCAAATCCTGCAAAGTTTGCATCTGATGCTAACAATGTTGTTGTCATAGCAACAGATATAGCAATCAAGTAAATAATGTGATTCTGATGACAGGATGCGGATTGCTCAGTAAATGACCCCAACAAAAACAGAAATGAAAATATTTCTCCAGAGCTTTTCCAGAAATGGGAACATTTTTACAGCGTTCCTTTGATACAAATAAGAGCTTTCATAAACTTTGTGCTACTCTTCAATATCTTGATCGAAACTTTCTGATAGTCATCTATATCCATGCATGTGTGACATTATCAACCAAGATGGACAATAAATCCAGAGCGATCAATTTTGAGTGTGTATAACCATTCATGCCTCCAAATCAGAATTGAGCCACCTTTAACAGTGATCACAGGTGTAAGTCTCTTAGGACACATCTCTCTGAGCTTGGCATATGAAGCCACTGGGATTTATGCCCATTATTTAAAGCAAATGCCCCAGTTCCTTCTTACTGGATTGGTTCCGCTTGTGTACAGCAATCTTTAGGTCATGCCACAGACTCTCAATTGGATCCATGCCTGGGCTTAAACAAAGCCAGTCCAACAAATTTAAACATTTCTCCTCAGGACAGACAAGTGTTGCTTTAACAGAATATTTAGGGTCATTGTTCTGCTGGAAGGTGAACTTTGCTTCCTGTCTCTCATCTGTAGAAAACTAAAATAGGTTTTCCTCCACAATTTCCCTCCATTTAGCATTATCCATCATTCCCTCAATTCTGTTCAGTTTCCTATTCCCTGCCCATGTAAAACATCTCCACAGTATAATACTGCCACCACCATGTTGCTCTTTGGGGATGGTGTTTTCTTGGGATGATGTTGGGTCTGAACAAGATATTGCAGTGTCCATGATGGACAAAAGGTTCAATCTTAGCATTATTTGACCAGAGGATCCTCTTCTGCATGTTTGGGGAGTCTCACACATCTTTTCTGACAAACTTTTATTGTATTTTCTTTTCTTTCTTTTTTTTAAAACAGTGTTAATTCTTGTTTTATGCTTTTGCCTATCTCTGCCCACCTCTACATGCTTTTACTTATCTAAATAAGTATGATCCTTCAGTTCTCTAATGTGTACCATCCATCCATTTTCTGTACCACTTAATCCAATTCAGGGTCGCGGGTGGGCTGGAGCCTATCCCAGCAATTATCAGGCGAGAGGTAGGGTACACCCTGGACAGGTCGCCAGTCCATCGCAGGGCCTAATGCATAGGTGTCAAAGTCCGGTCCTCGAAGGCCGCTGCCCTGCAGCATTTTAATGTTTCCTTCTTCAACACACCTGACTCAAATTAAAAGGATACAACAGCCTATGAAGCTGGGGTGCTGTGTTGGAGCAGAGACACATAGAAAACCTGCAGGATTCCAGCCCTCAAGGACTGGAGTTTGACACCCCTGGCCTAATGTGTACCATCAAACATAATTTCCAAACCACTGATTCCTCCATTATCTTCCTTGTGGCCCTTTGAATAGAACTCTTCTTCAACCTCTATTTCATGAGAGCAACATGGCTTTTCTCTCCTGTATGAGGAACCACTGCTTGTATAGATAACATTTTTCATTCTAAGATAACAAAAACATAACTCATGTAAGTTTAAGGGTTATGATAAAAGACAAATAAATGGAGCATCAGCTTTTGTGAAGCAACTTCAGTAATGCGGGGCATTACCTTAAACTGCAGGTGCAGAACCCAACACCCACCCCCAAATAAATGCAAAAGCAGTTTAAGCTTTTAGGCAAAGTCTACAAACGAAAGGCTGAATCCAACTTTTTATGCCCCATGTACAACCTTAGACACTCAGTTTCTCAATACTAATACTGTCTGAGCAGTGTTATGAATCGGACTTAACAGAAGATTGGAAGAGGATGTTGATTGAAAGATGTGTGGAAAGAATAATTGGCTGGGTGTTGTTAATGTCACACAAACTAAAGAATTCAACTTTCTCATCCTGCAGTCCCGCTTTAATTAAGCAGCTCTTCGATTGGAAGCTTTTCTTGGCCACAGAGGCTGTGCCATATGAATCCCCTGGAAGAACAGGATAGAGAACTGAACTTGAGGTTTGTTTGACTTGGAGTGAAGACTGCATCTCTCATACGAACACTTGGCATCTACATCCTGTAGCCAAACAGAGACATTGGGTCTTTTTAATAAAAAGGAAAATGTTCAAGTTCAGTTCTTTTGAATTCTGATATTAATTTAGAGACATATTTGTATATGCTCCAATCCTTTTTGCAAAACTACATTGTAGTATACAGCAGACAATGTGGAAAGATAATTTCCCAACCAGTCTGATACTTAATGATGGATAAGTTGGTTAGAAGCTTCAAAAAGTTGTGCATAATCATACATTTAGAACGAAACACAATGGAAATATAGGAAAGTGTAAACTACTTTTTCGTGTAGAGCAGGCGAAGGATAGGTCTACACTTTTCTGGGATGTCTGAAGAGGCTGTGACATGCTGTCATACTGACCCCTGGTGGTGGAAAATGGCACCACTCAAATAAACATCTTAACTTGCCTTCTCGCTACTGTGACACTCTGTTCTTTAAAGGGGGTAATTGGCCCCTTTAAGGTCACTTTCTCAGATTCTATAGTAAATAGGAGAAATGTAAACAAATAAGTTTCCCAGAAGCACTGGGAATGTTTTATCACCAACTTTCCATTTCTTTTCAGAAGTGTTATGTGCATCCTGCAGAGTATCCATCACATAAAGCCCACATTTTAAACACGTGTTTATGATAAAGCTCCACTAAGCTGCTTTAATTGCTCTAATGCATACAACATTATCTTTTGGCACTGGTGTCAAAACCGGAGGCTGAAAGCTCATAATCCAAAATGTTCTTTAACCACAGATCCATGGAGAATCACACAACCTTATCTAACCGAATCTTAACAGCTTAAAGGGTCATCTACACACCTTTTCACTTATTGGAGTTGTATACCATTTAATTAACTTTCATTTCATTGCATGCCCACTTACAACAGATGCAGGCACAAAAATAAATCCAGTTGAAAAGATCTGACTGGGAAATGATCTCGACGGACTCGTCTCCGGGGGTACAGCACTGCCTCAAGCTGAATCTGCTCAAGACCAAGAAAGGCATTACTCTACCAACCTCAGCTCAAGGCCTTTGCCAGCGATCTTTCTGCATCATTCTGCTCCCTGCCAAAAGTGCATTTCCATGTCCTCTCATACAGGCTGAGCTGGGTGCTGTGGTTTTAGTGTCATCATAAAGGTAATGGAAGCCAGTCTGTGTGGTGTGCCTGTCATTTGGGTGAATTTAAACTAGAAAGAGGTGGTTTTTCCACTCTGTTTTGGCCAGCTAACCTTTCCGCACACATAAACACATGGTGAAGTCACTGAGGCTGAGGAAGAAGGCTCTCAGCTAACTCGCTACTTATTATGCTGACTAAAAAGCCCTGACCCTTAATGAAAGACAGAAACATTACAATAAGTTAATTTCAAGCCCAACTCACATAAAGAGGGAAAAGAAAGTGTCTACTTCTCATTTCGGCTCACCTCAAGGTGATGAGAGGGCCTGTCTGGCAATGACTCACAGATGAACTCCTCCAGGGTTTTGGACTGGTTGTTCTGGGTGGGTGTGGGATTTGTAGGGGAGACCCCATCGTCTTGTTGTCTCGTCTGCTCTTTCTGAAGACGTCGCTCCTTCCTCAAGTCTTTAGCCTTCCTGCATGGCGGCCGGCTAGGATCAGCTCCCATCCCTACATGCAGACGGCGAGACAGAGGAGCGGTTAGAAAACTGTTCTAGAAAATAATCTAATGGCAATAAATAGTTTTGCATTTATTGAGCCTTCTGGACAAAACTTAAAATCCTGTTGAATAGGTAACTTTTACATGTTGCTCACTGTGACAACACACAAAGTTTCTAGTAGATTTGATCGCACCTCTCTAGAAAGATGTGCCGACATGTTGCTTAAGTTTTCCCTGTGAACTCTTTAGAAATGACTGTTCTCAGTATTCTTTATTTCATTTCATTACTTATGCTATGCCTAAGAAAAGTAGAAGTGATTAGCAGCTAGCTAATGTATATCTATAAAGAAGAAGATGGTGTACAACTCTGTTTTTGTGAAGATGAGTGGTCCATCAAACCTGAGCTTGCTATCAAAAGAATATACACACTTAGAATTTATTGTTCTTGTTCGCATGGACCAATATTAACAAAAGCAACCAAATCTTTCTGCTTCCTTCGGTCCGTTTCCCCTCCTCATCCTTCTGCTGCTGCGCCTCCTCCTCCTCCACGACCTCTTGGGCTCCTGCCAGGCCCTACGGCTTTCCAGGCTCACCATGTCAACAGTTTACACGCCCACATCCTGTTTGGAGCAATAAGGAAACGAGAGCCGTTTCCTGCTTGCACTACTGCCAGCTGCCACAATCAGCTTTACTCGCAAACTTTCCCTTCTGATGATGTCACGGGGAAGATGCCTCTTCCTCCTCCTGACACATGGAGAGGGAAACTCTGATTCCAGCCAAGGATTACTGGCAGCCTTCAGCTTCAACATACCTCAACATCTTAAATGTTCTACTGTAAGGCAAACAGCATCCTGCAAGTAGCGAACATGGACCTCAGCAGTAGCAGTGTACAGGTGCCGGCTTGTTTCAATGAATGCGTCACCTTAAAATCATGAATTACCATTTTCAATGTAAGGTTAATAAAAAATCTGCACATAGACTTGGAGGAGTGGGTTTATAGAGACTCAAACACATCTAGCCCCATGATTACTCTGTCCATGTGACTCTCCCATCTTTAATTACACTCAATACTAACATGTACTTTCCCTCTTAGTCTCACAAACACATCCAGGTACTCTGGAGGACAGTGTACACAGACAGCTGTGCTGAAGATAAAGTCTGACAGATCAGTTAATGTTGAAGACAGATGCTCGTGCTCCAGCAATTAGCACTTCATAAAGATCTGTGACTTTGCCCCTCCCTTTTTAGGAGGACTTTCACTCGATACACTCATTGTAAACTGTCGAGAAATCTAGCTTACATGCAATCCTTTTTAGTTTTTTTTAAAGTTTATTCACTGCTTAAAGAGGATGTTGTGTGCGACCATTAAAACACAGACAATATATGCAGAGAAACTTTACAGTGTATGATTTTCTGCCTACCTAGACATATTTTTTTATCGACTGGTTCCTCAGAGACTATATAAAAAAGGATGGAAAGTTGCTGTTTCTCAAGTCAGAACTGAAACCTCCCTGAAGTTATAAAGCCTACAGTCATAAAAGTAGAGGATGTATGCGTCCAGGTGTTTTCTGTTGGAGGTGAATGGGAGGGGGATGAACATAGTAAATCCTCCTGCTTCCACTTTGCTGAAAAGGCTTGTTATTTCTAACACTGTAACTAAGAGGGGTATGTTGCTGACACAGGCAGAACTGTAGAAGGTAACTTTTGTCTGTTTGTGTCTGCATCTGAATCTATTCTTGCCATTGCAGGGTCTTCCTGCTCCAACGTACGCCCTTATCTTTTACTTAATGAATGTAGGTGCTGTTCATCTGCAAGAAAAACAAAAGTAGATAAATCCTAAATTACAGACGTGTGTGAGAAGTGCCGCTTCCTGTATCTAGTGGGAGTTTATTATTTCTTTAATATGAGTGTTATTAATTCATTACAGTGAGTTAGCAGCAAGGATATCCTGTGGTAGACATTAAGGAGGAGAGCATGGAAGATAAGTCCAAGCCAGACACACTGCAGAAACACTGATCAGCAGAGCCTGTTACAGGAGGAACAGTGACACCATCTGGTAAAATACTGCTAGGTACTGGGTAAAAAAGTGCAATACGGATTCAGGGTGGGAACATTCAATGCACAGATCACATTTAGGATGATATATCGCAGCTTTTCAACCTAAAGATACCAATCATTACCGAGGGGAAATGGGTATAATCTCGGTTGACTTGAAAAACTAACGATTCAGTTCGAGGGCCGACCTGTTTAACAACAGGAGTTGTGCTCTTGTCCTATAAAACAAGACACAACTAAATGTGGAACAATAAAAAACAAGAATTGCCATGCTGTTGCCATTTCATTACTCAGTCTGGCATTATGCTCGACCCAAACCAAACAATTCTGATTCATTCAGCTGGTTTACCGTCACATTAAAGATCTTCACACACAGAATGTGGTGAGACAAAACAATGCAAGAAGCAAAAACATAATGAACCGACTAATTTAAGAACAGTACAACGGTGGTGTTAATTAGTGTTTCTAATCCCTACTCATTCCCTAGGAGGGAGTGTGAATGTGAGTGGTTGTCAGCCTTTCTTGTGTTGGCCCTAAGATGGACTGGCCACATGTCCAGGGTGTGCCTGAAAGCAACTGGGACAGGTTCCAGTCAAATAATATGTAGAATAACAACAACAAAAAAAGTGGTCAATGTCTCAAATTTGAGAAGCAAAAAACCATTATTAACAAGTAATAATCAAAGTACTTATAATCTAGTTTGTCCTACTAACTGGTTAAATGCTGCAGCTCCACTGATGTTTCACATCCTTCATGCCTTTTAAAAACACTGGTGCAAAAAATATTAAATGAGCTCCTCTGACGAAGAGAAAAAAATTAAGGTTCATATTTTACAGAATAATTTATTGTAACTGCATTACTACGAAATAATAAGCAGAAATCCATTCCTTTATTATCAGAGAGAACTGGAACAGCAAATCATTGCCAACCATTTAAAAAGGATGAAAAATGTCTTACCTGGTTTAGGAGCCGTGGCTGCCGTTCTCCCGTCTGGGACAGACACCGGATCCTTCGGTGAGGTTTGTGAACCTGTAGGTTTTGCATCCGCTACCTCTTTGTGAGTGGGACACTCTGCTCCTTCCTGCTTAATATCTGAGATAGCATCACGCGTCACTTCCGACTGACAGACTTTACTGGGTTCCCGTGGAGCAGCCTCTTCACACACAGAGTCCATTGGCTCTCCTACACAGCACAAAATCAGTAACATGAGATACCACAGAGCCATAGCATCAGTGGCCAGCTATGGATGTACTTTAACACGCAATCAATGAGCATTGACTGCTTATAGATAAATTATTTTTCATCAACGAATACAATTTCATTATGCCAGTATAAACAGACTCTCACCATCTTCCTGTCCTTTCGGCAACTCCCCATTGGAAATGAATTTGTTCATTTTCTTTAAGATTTTCTTGTGTGATTTGGAAGGCTGGAATTTCAGTGCATGACATCTTCAGAGAAAATAGAAGAGAGAAAAAGGGGTCGGGTTAAATCAATTCGATTTGTATTCAAAGCTGCTGTTAAACATTTATTGGGTTATTTTATCAATTCTATCTAAATATCATGGGTCATCCTCATATGGAGCATAAATCACTGCAGGAAATTCTAATGGGTAAGTAAAAGCCATTACCTGATGGTATATTGTGGACAGCAAGTGTTCTTCATTATGGGCTTATAAACATATTTCCCACTTCTGAGAAAAAAAAACAGGAACATTCTTTATTGTAAATGACCATAATCTAGTGTATGAAGAAGTATAAACTAAAAGCACAGATAGGATGAAACCATGTACAGATTACTGATTCCGTCGACCAAGCAGAAAGCAAAAGAGTCAGAAGCATTAGGTAAAGATGTATAAATTAACTACAAAAGGACAGAAATTCCAACAGCAACTGAAAGATAAAATGTCCATAATGGGACACAAAGTGTCCAAAAGGAGAGATGCACAATAGTTCTAAGGACAAACATAAAAGAAAAAGAAAGGTAAAAAATTACCAAGTAAAAAAAGAAGGCACAATTGGCTGCAGATAAAGTCACAAAACAAACAGACATGCAAAATAAATTAAATTGGAGCAAAAGGAAACCATAAACAAATCGATATCAAATACCCAGTGACAAACCTGGGGGGGAAATTGCAAAGGAAAAATATTCAAGATGACCAGAAAGTGAAGCAAAATTTACACATAACACATAACTTGGCACCATTTTCCCTCTCCTAAGTCTACCTATCCACGTCTACTGCAGGGAACCTTTAACACCACACAGACTCACCTTCTCCATCCTCGGTCTATTAGATCTTGGTAGTCTTGCACAGTCATGGTGTGAGACCACATCCCTGTCAAAAACAAAAGAAACAATTTGCTCGATATGTTGAAATAAATGATATACTGATATACAAAATAAAATCAGGACATTAATTTTATGAGAAGTTTATGAAAAGCCTACACTGAGATACAGACAAACGTGAAATATTTTTCATTTAAAGTTCCGATCTGTTGTCCATTTTGGGACAACCAAGGCCTAAAGATGCTTGTGTAAGATTTTGCTTGAGACAAAGTAATGCCATTTCATGTCAACATGGAGAAGAAATTATATTAAGAATTGGCAAAAAGGTGCTTTGAATTAGCAGGGCTCTTTTCACAACTGAATTGCATAAAGAGTAAATAGGAAGCATGTGTATAAGCAAGGTGCAGTTTGTTAGGAAGCTGCTTGAGACTCTGGTGCTGGGGCCAAAGATATGTTCTAACTTAAATCACAGCATCCCTAAAGGGTCATTCCCACAGTCCCAAAGGAAACATAGAAATCCATTATTTGTAGCCAAAGCAGATCTCCCTTCCCAGAACTTAAGATCTGAGCTCCTCCTCTCCAGTCCTGAATTTCCATTCAACAAACACACACCAAACTGAGTCTCTTTAGCAAGACAGACAACGATCAGTTTTCATCTGAAACAACATAGAAAACTGACAGAATAACAGTTCACACAACACACACCGAGTTTGCCAGAGTATAACGTTCCATGTCACAGGAAATGATGATTAGCTGGAGTCCAAAGAGACGGAGACAACTTAGTGTGACCCAAAAGAGCAACACAACACTGAAGTAGTAGGCGTCAGATGATTGGCCAAAAGAAACGACAGCATGGCTGCTGCTTTCTTTATTAAAGCTGTTACGTGAGGAATGGATATTCTTATTCTCAGACCACCAGTCAAGGGGCTGGAAAGAATTATGCTTGTTTACATTCTTTTTTAATGATAAAAGATTGGATATGACATCTTAGGTAACAACCATCTCAAAACCTTAAACAGAATTTAGCTCCTCTGCCATTTTTTCCGCTGATTTGCTGCATAGAAACTTGAAATAAAATTCATTTTTGTGGCCTGCATTATTTGATCAGTGCAACCTCCCTATCCTTTTGAAGGTGCAAATATTTTGAATTGTAAATAAAGACAAAATAACAAAATAAATATATAAGGCAAAAAAGAAAACAACTTTAGCATGCATAACCATTCACCCTCTCAGATAAAAGCTCCTTCAAGCTGGCTCGGTTTTTTGTGGTAAGTAGAAATCCTTGGATCACACCACATACCGAATCAGACTGAGTTTAAGGCTTTGACCAGGTCATGCCGAGGCATTTGAATCTCTACCCTTAAAAATCGGTCTTCTTTACCAGTTTGCAGCGAGTCACCGTCTTTCTGAAAAGTAAATGTTAGTCCCTCCCAGTCTCAATTACCTGAAATGGGTTTTTCCTCAAGAATTCAACTTCAGCACCAACCATCATTCCCTTCAAAACTGACCAATTCACAGTGCCTGCTGATGACAAACGTTCTCAAAACAAGATGCTCCAGTGTAGCACATTTTACTGTGAAAATGGTCATCTTGCATTGGTGGATTTCTGAGACATGATATTTCCACAAAGCACCAAAATGTTCCATTTCTATCTTTTAGAACCAGAGCTCGCTCTTCAATATATTTTAGGAATCTCCGATGCCTTTTGGTCCGCTTCAAACATGCTGTTTTGTTTTTATCTTTAAGAAATTGTCACCTTTTCACAAAAAAACACATTTGTTCTAAGGACAGACACTTTCTTCTCTGCAGTGAAGCTTTGCAGCTCCTTCGGGATTACATTTGGTCTGTTCCCTCTCTGATCCATTTCCTCTTTAGTCAGTGGGAGTTTGTTGGTATGCCCTTTCTTGACAGGTTGGTTGGGGTGCTTTTTTTTTATATGTAGTCCTCAAAGAGATTTTACTAAATTTCATCACCAAACTTTAATCTGTATTTGTCCAGACTATTGTCTCTGGCCTGTCTGTGGTCTTCTCTATGCTGTTTATTTAGTGCTTACCCTTTAGTGCACTCTTTGTGCTGTAGATCCTGTGGCTTTTACAACTTTTTATACTGAAAATATGGGACATTTTAATTGCACACCGGTAGACTGAAATTAATCAATTCTGTGATCTCTGAGTCTGAAGGCAGCACTTGATCATGAACCAGAGCCTCAAAGCGAAGGGGCTGAAAATATACCCCAGAAATATTTTTCTCTTTTATTATTCTATAGTTTAAATTTTTAAGGTATCTTGTTATTCTTTTTAATTTCTCTTCACCAATTTGGACTATTTTGTGTGGATCCATCATTTACAATAACAAAACAAATAGGAAAAAATGCAAAGAGGACGGGTACTTTTCCCAGACACACCCGACTAAAGACAAAGAACAAAACATTAATAATAACTGATGATAGTGAACCATATTGCCATGGTTGCCTGTTATGATTTGCCTGTCACAAATTTGAAGTGGCATTATTTCAGTTCTAGTATTCAAAGTAAAAAGTATAGAACTATTTTTCAATAGATTATTTACATGTTTTATTTATTTCTGCAAATCAAACAAAAACAAGCCTGTCCTATAAGAGTTATTTTTTAAAAAAAAAGAAAAAAAATAGCCTGGTAGGATGTCAGAGGTCTAAAATGCTAATGTTAGTTTACAGCACAAAGAATCATGTGACATGGGATGGATATCAGTGCAATGGCTGTAGTCATAATTGCCCAACTGGATTACCTGGTCTATTCTTCAGCCTCCACTGAGGCATAATGGACACAATGACACAGATGACAGCAGATGTTGTGCTCTGTATTGTGGAGTCACAGCCCCTTTGTATACACACAATTGATAACATCACAGGACCAATCACACCGAAGACAATAAACAATCTAATCGAGCACCTGCTTTGGAAACTGCACAATACAATTGATTAGCATCTCCCCTGGACTGTAAAAGCATTATTGCCAGAAAGAGAGAAAAACTGTTTGTTGTTGCAACCTAAAAACCAAGAAACTGAATATGTCTCCTAATAACAAAAACTGATTTCTGTACAAATCTACCAGCCCTTCATCTCACCTGTGAAACACTGTCTTACACAAACTACAAGTGTAGTAATGTCTTGTGACTTTTCCAGACTGTGCCATCCCTACGTGACATAACATAGCCAGATTACCAATCTGGGATTAGACAACAGTTCTCGTCTGCAGGCTCCAAGTCCAATTCCTCATTGACTGCATTAGGTAGTGCCTAAACCCTAATTATAGTCTGCCTGATTCACCTCAGCTCATCTCAACTCAGTGGCACCAGTTTATTCAACACATCCCTACCTACCTATGCTTTCTTTTTTTAAATTGCAGCTTCGTAACACGGTTTACTTGCTTTCATAAAATGGCTATAATCCCTGTTGCCTGTGTGGCTTGTGCCACCCACTTAACAGAAAATGTATGCAGGCCAATAATACACTACTATGAATCAACTCTTTAAACATATTTGCAGTTCATAACAGAATTACCAAACGTTTTTTGTAAATCTCCCACCTCTTATTTTTGACCGAGCATTTTAAGTGTTACTGTTAATCCTCAAATTCACTCAAACACAACAGTGTAAACAAAAAGTAAAAAGAAGATAGGCTTTGCTAATCAAATAAATGCGATTTTTTTTAAAAGTATTAACTAAAGCTGTCATTTAAAAACAATCTCTTTTAGAATCTACTTGTAAAGTGTGTTTAAAGTGGTAGCAAGATTTACCTGTCAGACAGGTACTGTGTCAGCCAGTTTGCTGAGATTATATGTAATACATAAGTGAAATTGTTTATATTTAACTTCACGCTTGCACTATAGCATGACATCGAGTGAAAGCTGCAACCCACATATGCTGTTTGAAATAAACTACAATCGAAGAAAAATTAAAGTACTGCGGCTAATCCAAACCCCCAAATGTGTACTCTTCCGAAATCCCTTGAAACATACAAAACACAGCCTCCGTTTCTTTGACTCTTCGTGACACATGTAAAGACTTCCCACAGACCAAATGAGGCAGCTGCTCTTTTCCTTCTGAGGGCAACAGCCTTCCTTCCCTGTCCTGATTCTAACGTTACTGGTCATTAGCTAGCTAAGATGCTAGCAAAGATCTTACGTCTACTTCCCACTTCTTGAGTATAAAAAAAAGAAAGAAAAGAAGAAACTACTCTTGAATGAAACATTAGTTTATATAATAGCAAGCCAACACTGAGCCTTAAACTTATTGAAACTATTTAGTTCAGTTGTTTTAGTAGCATTTTCCCCAACTGGAATACAAGGGCTACAACATGCTAAGAGCTAAGATAAAACTTAGCAAGGTTGTCATCCGGAACACTGTAACAATAAGCTAAGCTCTGTCAGAGGTGAATGCCTCGATGCGTTTGTGGATTTAAAATTACATTTATTGAGGCGGAACAGACAAAAGCATCAGTTAGTTAGCATTTTTAATAACACCTTGTTGATATTCCAGCAAGTACACGAAGCTAGTTGTTAGCACAAGCCACTTCAGTCATACTTCGTAATTCCTGAGCAACTTCATCCGAAACTTACCCTGAGAAAAGTTGCCCTTTTCATTTTTACAGTAGCCACAGCGGTAACCATCATCCCCGCCGAAATATTCTATTATAGTGTAATTCTGATTCCCTGCCATCTTTACTATCCACAGATGACAGCAGTGTTTGTCAGGTCATCTGGGAAGTACTGCTGATAAGCCCCGCCCACAGTCAGTACGTCTGGACTGTTGCGTTGAGGAGATGTAGGAATTTTGAAAGCTCCTAAATAAGAATAGGTTCATTCATTCCAATTTGTGTATTATCCTTACAGTCATTGGTATTATCACAACTGTAGTGAATTTCTGAATTTGTTATAAATACCTTCAATCATTGTATAAGTCAAACTGAGATTTTGGATGCCTTTTGCAAACAAACTGTGCAATAATAAAATTTAGAACATAAGTAAGGCATGCGATAGACATTGGAGTATCTTTACTAAATGTAGCAATGACTAAAATGGACAATGCTCTAGATGTAGTTGTAAAACATGCAATTAATTATGAAACACAAACTCATGATTTAAGAACTGTACACCATATTTATTAAACTATCTGTGCAAAGAAAGAGGACAGCAAAATAAATCTGAACCAAGATCCCGCACAAACACTTGAAGTAAAATACAAGACCAAGGGAGAGTTTGCATGTAGAAAAATAAATTAGAAAATCACAGCTGGGGCACCGATTACTTTTTCTGCTTTTGATAAAAAGTCTGCAGGGGAAAGAGCTTTGTCCAGGTCAACATTATCTCACTCTTCAGTTTTAGCACAATTCATTTCCATTCATCAGTTTTTCTTACAACCACTCAATTAATGCAGGATGATTTCTATGGATCTGATAAACAGATTCACAGGTTTCAACACAGGTTCACAAAATAAGGAATTTAGCTGTCCAATCAAAGTTACTTCCATTATCAATGTAAGTTTTCTGCCCCAACATCATGGACTTACACAGGTAGTAAGTAAGCAGAAGCTAGTAAGTTGAAATGCTACTTGTAAACCTAAACCTTTGATAACCTCTGGATAGATAGACATCTGCTGTGTTGGCTCCTTTTGACAGCACTCCATTTTGGGTTCTTAACTAAAGTTTCCCTGGGGCACAGGGATGTTTTCATGAAGGTATTTCATACTGCCTTGTTCAGAGAAGTCAGCTACAGTGTGACCCTCCCCTCGTAGGACCCATTTGGTTGTAAGAAGTCCTTCCAAACCCACTGGACCTCTAGCATGTATCCTTGCTGTGCTGATGCCAACCTCAGCTCCTGCAAAAGAAATCACGCAAGTTAGATCCCTGTTTAGTTAGATTTGTAAAAGAAAGTGGGCAGATATTGTATACATACCAAGGCCAAAGCGGTAGCCATCAGCAAAGCGAGAGCTGGAGTTCCAGAAAACACAGGCGCTGTCCACCTGCTGCAAAAACTGCTCAGCTGTTTCTTCATTTTCTGTAACAATGACATCTGTGTGGGAGCTGCCATATTTGTGGATGTGGTCCACAGCATCATGCATGCTGTCCACCACCTCAATGCAGCACTCTAGGTCCCCATACTCTGTGCGGAGAGACTTCACCTCAGATGGGCTGAAAGTTAAATAGGATGCAAACCGGGGGCCTGCATGAATCTTTACCTAAATTTAAAAAAAAAAATAAGAACAAGAATTTAGAGCCAAATACTCGATAAATGATGTTCTAAACTGTATAAAAAATACAAAAAGAAATGCTTAACATAATTTTATTTGTGCCCCAAATCAATGTCTGCACATTTCTTACTTGCTCTGTTCTCAGCATGTCTATGATTTGGTCAAATAGAGGAGTACGCAGCAGGTCTCTGTGAATGAGGAGGGTCTCCATGGCATTGCAGGCTGCAGGGTAGTCACATTTCGAATCCCTGACTAGAAACAGAATTTGTATTATCATTTAGCAGTTCAAGGTAACCCCAAGACTTTAATAACCACAGCTTTTTGGAAATCATATAGACAAAAAGATAGTAAAAGAAGATTTGTATCCAGTTCTATAGCTTGCTGATTACTTTCATAGAAAAAAAACATCCCAGCTGCATGCAGTTTACACATACCAATTTCAATAGCTTTGTCTATGCTTGTTTCACTGTCTATATAGACGTGACAGACGCCTTCACTGTGGCCCAACACAGGAATGCCCTTAGCTGCCCTTTGGATGTTTCGGACCAGCTGGGATGAACCTCTTGGAATGATCAAGTCAATCATCTTGTCCAGCCTGCAGAGATCCTCGACTTCCTCACGTGTGCTCACCTGCATGACAAGTCAATTTCAAACATATCACAAAAAAATTGAAATACTATAATAATAATTACGAGGAATTTGGATCAATGTTTATAAAATTCAGTCTCACCAGCTGAATGGCATCAGTCACTCCGTGAATTGAAAGTGCTTCCTGAGTGAGCTGATGCAGAATCCTATTAGTGTTGGATGCTTCTTTACCACCCTTCAGGAGCAAAGCATTTCCACTGGCGATCGCTAGCGCCGACACCTGCAATCCAATATTAAACACACAACTTTGATTTTCTAATTTCTACAAATCTAAAAGTAGAAAAAAAAGAAAAGAAAAGAAAAAGCATTAACTAATGACCTGACCTGTGGGAGGCAATCAGGACGCGACTCAAAAATGACCAGCAGGACTCCAATGGGGACTGTGATCTGTTCCAGCTCTAGATTGTTAGCCACTCTTGTCCTCCTCAACACTCGACCCACGCTATCCCCGGAGGAAACGGCAAGCTGACGCAGGCCGATGGCGAGGCTGTTCAGCTTTGCAGTTGATAGACTCAAGCGATTGATCAGAGGCTGCGACAAACGGCCTGTGACGAAACAGAATAAAAAATAACTAACACTGCAAAACTCTTATTGATTTATTGAGAAAATAAATGTTTTGTTTTGAGCAAACAGCAGCAATGAGAAACAAATCCGTTAAGGAAGACTACATCCTCACTGTGCTATACTGTCCTACAACAAAGGGCATCTAATAATTCCTGCCAACACTACGAGCATCTAAGATAGATTACAACTTGAGTTGACTGCCACTGGAGCCAAGCCTCTTTTCTTTATCAGTCTCTCTAAATGGAATACAAAGGTATTTGAATGCAGCTGTGGATTAAGTTAATCTGTGTCCCATCTCCCTTCCTACCTGCTGCTAACTCCATGTCTTTCCTGTTGGCACCGAGTACCTCATCTTTCTTCTCCGTAAGCAGGTCAGCCAGACAGCAGATGATCTCTCCTCTCTGGAAAAAACACGCCATGATAAAATGAAAACACACTATAATCAAGAGTAATTAAAACTACTGACAGTGCATCATAAAAACAAGAGCAATAGGTTATCCTTTGCAACCTGTTATGGAAATTATTTTTTTCCCCTCACCTGCTCAGGGAGCAGAGAAGCCAGAGTCCTGCCAGCATGCCGGGCCATCTCAGTCTGCTGCTCCACAGTTGGACCTGATGATGTTAATAATACACACATCAAATATAAAAGAATGGATCCAAAAATGCATGAGATTTTTTTTTCTGTGCAATTTCCCATCATACCTGCAGGTTTCACTTCAGAGAAAAAGGTGCCCACTTTTTTCCCTTCCACAATGTCGGCGATGACGTGGCCTGTGACTTTAGGATCCGTGCCGTTGGCAATGATGACAGAGGTCCCACCTTGCAGCGCCCAAAGGGCTGCTTTCACCTGATTAAAACAGTCCGATTCAGTGTCATGTAAATTTGTCAATACTGAACCAACTCTGCCCTGTTTACATATTGGGGAAAAAAAAAAATTCTACTGTGCCGACCTTGGCTTCCATGCCGCCAATGCCAACTCTGGACTTAGTTCCATATGTGATCGACTGCTGGTCTCCAGGATAGAATATATCAATAAGTTTGGCATCATCTGTTCCTGGAGGACTGTCATATAAGCCTGTGGGGTAAATTTGTTTGTTTTTTTAAAATAAATCTTTTATTAAACAAAAGATTATCCAACTAATTTAGTTTGGCTAAGTAACTGAGATAAAGGTTTACATATATAAAACATTTAAATGTTAAAATGAAAATTTAAGTAATAAAAATCATCAAATTACTCATTTCTGTACCTTGAACATCAGACAGGGCAATAAGAAGGTCAGCCTTCATTTCAACAGCCAACCGGGCAGCCAAGCTGTCATTATCTTTGATGCTTATTACCTGAAATAAAAACATATTACAGAAAGCTACAATGCTAGAACATCACACTGACAAGTACAGTGCCATACAACGCAAGTCTCTAAAACATGTTTCACCTCCATCCATCCCCAGAAAGGCAGAAAAGAGACCACCACACTTTGAAATGGATAAGAACATGAGGTTTGAAACAAAAAAACAAAAAAAAACATATAAATAAAACCAAAATAATGTGTTTTAAGTTAGATATGATGTCAGTGATAATGGAAAGTGAAATGAAAAGAAACATACGTGTTTCACTTATGTAATGGGTTAATCAATCCACCATCACAATTTTGCACCTCTTTTAGCATTCCCAGCATGCCCATCACACAGTACCCACATTTACCCCCTGTAGGTCACTGTTGGGAACAGGGGGCGGAACAACTGCATCATTGGTGTTGATGATAGGAACAATGTTCATCCGCAGCAGTTCATGCAGCGTGCTGTTCAGGTTGCGCCGTTTCTGCTCATCATGAAAATCCAGGTTGGTGACGAGAATCTAAAGAGGGAACAAAAGTAAAAATAAAGCAACTTCTTTTTTTGATCATTTCCTATCATTTTATCTTGAAAAAAGTCCAATACATACTTGTGCAGTGCAGATGCTGTACTGGGTGAACATAGCTTCGTACAGTGCCATCAGACCACTTTGTCCAGCAGCTGCACAAGCTCGAGCCTCCAAAACTGGAACTGACTGAATAATAGATCTCCCTTTAATATCACCAGGTGTAAAATTAAGCAATTGCTTATATATCAACATTTACAAAGAGTGAACTTGTACTGAAACTTATTATTTACCATGTCTTTGAGTTGGTTTTGTCCAGAGTGTAAGGCCTGCCTGACACTCTGAGACAACAATATCTCATGTCTCAGTCGCTGCTTCCCAAATGCCACAGCACCACTTGTAACAATCATCATCTCCCTGCCTTGATTCTGCAGCACGGCCACCTGACAGTACACAAAGATTATAGCATTCAACTTTTTATGTCGAAGCCAAGTGAATGTCTACTCAAGTCTTGGTCAACTTTATTACCTGCTCTACTATTGAGGCCAGCCGTCCCAGTGCCAAGCCACACTCATCTCCACGTGTAACCACGGCGCTCCCCAATTTCACCACAATACGTTTGGCCTGCTTTAACTCACTGCGGTGGGCAAAAGACTTCCCATGTGATCTAGGGTGGGGGACTGCAGGGAATAAGAGAGAGTCACATTTTAATACACATCAACGTAAAACAAAAAAATAATATTTGATACTCATTAAATAATTTGAGAACTTGTTCTCTTCTGGTACAATGGAGGGGTTACGTGGTAACCTACATTTAGCCTGGGAAAACGCTCTGATGGAGGCTGGACACACATTTGACAGCTGGATTTTGGATGGCAGGCGAGAGCACATGGCCAGCCTGGCAAACATGGCAGTGAAACCTGAGAACACACAAATCAGTTTCAGGTTACTGTAACAGTGGAATAACCTCATCTGAGATAAGCCCCTTTTTTAATATGATAGTCGTGCTGCATGGCTGTTCACCTGCTTGCTACACATAATAACAATAGAAGAGCAGACTTCTGACTAACTTTATATTTAATATAAATATAAGTATGAATTACTTTTACTCTCAGTGAAAGCTTGTCTTTATACGCCTTGATGTTATCGGTGCTTGACATTTGAAATTGACAGACCCAGTAAAGATGTTGTTAGCACAGAATTAGCTTTGAAACATTGCAAACAACTAAAAAAGGATGTGTTCTACACAAATAAATAGAAATGTATTCTATAAAACTGGCTTGCACGTAGGTAAGTCAAACAACAAATACTTCTGCAACTATTGTCAAAATATGCTGTAGCTAGCTAACGTTAGCTAGCTTTAGCTATTATGAGCTGCCATTGTGAACAGTTGTTTACGATACAAACGATAAACTAAAGTTTTCATGACAGCACTCTTTACCTGACAATGTGAAGATCTAGAAGAACCTATCTCCGAGACACTTGCGTGTGCACTGCAAAGACGAGACACGTAAACAGTCAGACTGTCTGCCTCACTGCCACATCCACAGCCCACGTTTTTCGAGAAGTAAAGAAAGCGTGCTATTCACAAATGATGACTACGTAGAATATCTGGATACGTGCACGTGGTAAGTGGCAACGTAAGGACGTTTTACGTACGCAGAAATATAACTTCTTAAGGGGAACTGCTAGTTTAGTTACCCGTCAGATACAGTGATGGTGGTGTAGGAATTTTCATTTGCCATTGCTTATAAGTTGACACATGCTTTGCCTCTTACTTTATTATAATTTGTACTATCAAAACTGCTGCTTAAAAGTATTTATTTTCCAACCAATTTTATAAATGCATCAAGCAACATATTGAAATAGCTTAAAAACCTAATGAAGTCTCATATTCTTAGTCCGAAATTTAGTGTTGCTATAAAAAGATTGTAGGCTAGCTGTTGATAAAAGATGAAGTAAAAATTTTATATTTGGCTAGTGTTTGAGCGTACAACTCCAGATTCATGTCATACAGCTTTTCTAAACTATTTTCAAACTGAGACCTTGAGATGCAGGCAAAAGCTTTTGAAAAAATCCCAACCACAAAGTGGTCCCAGAGATTATTTCATCACACTACTCTGTTTCCAAAGTCAAGCTTGAACTGTCACACAATTTTGAATGGTTCTGCATTTTAGATTTAGATATTGTAATATGTTCAAAAGACATTCAGCTGTATGTGGTCTCCTGAGACTGCGGCTGCTGATAACAACTCATCGTTAGTAATCTGACTCTAGGGCTCAGAGTGGGCATGTACTTGCCAAGAGAGGCCTGTGAAACATTAATGAGCAAGGCCAGGAGCACAGTGCACACTGCCCTGCCATAACAGGTGCAAGCAGAGCTATGGGAACTGTTGAGCAAACTTTAAAGTGTCCCGTCTGCCAGGATTTCTTCAACGAACCTGTGACGCTCCAATGTGGACACGACTTCTGCCTCACATGCATCCAGGCTGTCTGGGAGACAGATGTGTCTACGGAGGGCCCTTTTTTCTGTCCAGAGTGTCAGATATTTCTTCCCTCTGACCTAACTCTGGAGATAAATACTGACCTGCAGACTAAAGTGAAGGACTACACTGGAAGCAGACATTTAGGAGAAGCAGAGACAGAGACAACAACTCCCAGTAGTGCAACCAAATCATCTTTGACTGTCTACTGTGACCATTGCATAGAGAAGCCATCTGTGGCTATAAAGACTTGTTTGACCTGTGATGCGTCACTGTGCCAGGCCCATGCCCTGCTGCACCAGCAGAGGTCTGCTCTGAGGGAGCACACGCTGGTGGAGGTGACCAGGGACCCATTGTCACTGAAGTGCAGGGAACACCGGGATGAGCTTAAGCTCTTCTGTAAGGAGGAAAGGGTCCCTGTGTGCTGCTTGTGTGTGCTGGTTGGCATGCATAAGCACCATAAGGCATCTCAACTCCACGAAGCCACTGCAGACTTCAAGGTGAATATCATAAGGCTTTTGGTTTCTGCCAATGTGTTTTGTTTACTTGCATGATTTTCTTCTTTATTCTGGTGTTCATTTTCTATAGGCATGTTTTATTTCTGTCTTTAGAGTATGTTGGAGACAACCATTAACCAACTGCTAAAGAGGAGATGTGAAGCAGAGCATGCCATCAAGGACTTGGAGTCTTTGTATACACAAACTGTGGTATAGTCACTGTAATGCCTTTTTCAGAATCATGTTGGTTTTGGGGGGTGGAAGGGGTGGGGGGGTGGGGGGTGGAAGGGGTGGGGGGGTGGGGGGTGGGGGGGGGTTTCTCCACAGAAAAACCTGTAACATTTTCTTTCTTTCTTAGAAATCTGCTGCAGATTTCAGAGAGAGAATCTCAGACAAGTACAGCAGGATTCGTGTGGTGCTGGACGCCGATGAACGTCTGATGATGCAAATCATAGATGCAGAGGAGACATACATGACAGACTGGCTGGAGGCCCAGAGGGGCGTCATGGAAACTCGAATCAAAGAGATAGACAAATTCAGAGCTTCTAGCAAATCACTGCTCCAGGAAACGAATGACCTTCAGTTCCTACAGGTGAGTTAAAGAGCATGTGATGCATTCGTTCAGTTGGAGTGTAATTAGTTTGTAATTCAAGTTCAGGGTAAACTAGAAAAAAGGTTTATAAAAAAGGTTAACCTGTTTTAATGTCCATAAAACATTAGTTGTCTCATACCGTACAATTCTGCCATTCTTCTCATCAGCCTCTGTTTGAGACCTCATTTTAGCTCGTCTCTTTAAGACCGTTAACTAAATAGCCCAGGCTGCTCAGATTGGTCAGTTGATTGGCTCAAAAGACAGTAAACTGTTAGAGATTCTGACAATAGCATAGTGGGTGTTTTTTTAAGACTCAAAGTGTTTGATCACCTCTAAAATCATATCTGATACGTCCGCTACAGATGTTCAATATAGTGCTATAAAGCCCACAGAGTTTGACTACAAACAATAAATACATGACTGAATGTTTTTGAAAGAATTAACTTTTTTGCTTCAACAATTAAGTAAACATTGTGGGGTTCAGATGTTGTGGGGATCATATTTTGGCATAACTCCAGCTAACTTAGTTACCCATCCAATTACTGTGTAAGATTCATCTTCTTACTCCTTTTTATTTTATTTTGTTTTTTATTTTTTTGTTTAGAAAAAGGATTTTCAAAAAAAGGATTTTTTTTTTTAGGATGATGTACACAGACATGTTTAACATTTGATTAATAGGATTAATGAACTGATATAAGATTTTAGAGGCTGGTCCTACAGCTTGAGCATAGAAATACTTGACTAAAGTTAGATTTCTGGGTCTGTGCAGACAAAAGCTAGCCACAGGGCTTAGGGGGGTATTAGAAAAACGTAATACCCCCATAAGAACAAAGACAATACAATATGCCATCTAAACATACCGACACATGATGTCAGCTTCATATGCTCTGTGAGCAAGGTTTGGATGCCTACCTGTAAGTTACATTAACTTTCAGTGCTGAAAAATGCTAAAGGACCATAACCAAAATCTCAGTTTTTATGTTATGATGCATGAAGATAATTTTGGTGCTCCAAATAGAAGTTTGGTTAAGGGAAGCTTGCATGGCATTCCCTGCAGAGGAAGTGGGCATATGGATGCAGTTTGTGTGGAATAAGATGCAGCTTTAATTTAAGGTGTGCCAAACGGATCATTAGGCAGGCATTTAAAAATTGAGTTTCATGGTGATGTAGTATCAACACACAAATTTGGACAAAAAACAAGGAATTTCAGGCACTTAAGAGGCAGCCTCTTTTTTAGAAGAGAGAAGGCAGCTACTGAACTTTGGCACAAAAAGCATTATAACTCAGCCAATGAAAGGAGAAACATCCAAAGAGTTAATGTGTTGTTAAATTTCATGTCAGCATGAAACTACAATCAGGCCAAAGGCTTGTTAAAAAAAACTTGTGCAATTGTAATACTGATATTAACCCATAACCTGCCCATTTTCAACAGGAAATCACAGCACAGAATCTTTGGTGAGTGTAATGTTGAGTAAACTTAATTTTTCCTCTGTAACATTAAAGCTGTACTTCATATAATCACTCAGTCGACCTTCATTCATTGTATTTTTTGCATTGTAGTGATCCTTTGGATTTGCCACCAGTCCAGACAGTAAATAGGGATCTATGTGACCTTGAGAAGCTGAGAACAGTTGAGAGACTGGTTGATGACCTTTCGCTAGCTCTGTCCCAACATTTTCCTCGAACGTGGTCATGTTAGTAAGGAATCCAACATTTTGCAAACAAAATACAATGCCTACCATCTCTATAATTATGTACTCAATATAAATCTTCATTTGCAGATCTAACTTCGCCTGCCTTAGACACAAAAACAGCCCATCCGAAACTGGAAATATCCCAGGACAATAAACAAGTGTACTGGAGACACCAGCCTGTCAGTGAAAGACTAAGCCCACAACCATATGATTCCCAGTACAGTGTCCTGGCTAAGGAAAGTTTTACGAGTGGCCAGTATTACTGGGAAGTTATTGTGCAGGACAAACCATTTTGGATGATAGGTGTGACCACTGGCCCAGTTGATAAGAAAGACAGTCCAGCTCAGAGTTCTTCCAGCCTGGGTGTGAACAGCACATCTTGGTGCATCTACCATGGAGATGGACAGTATCTGGCATGTCATGACACACAGGAGAAGCAGCTTTTAGTTGCAAAGAGAGTGAGAAAACTGGGCATACTAGCACATATCCAGAAGGGGGAGCTGTCATTTTACAATGCGGACACCATGACGCTCCTTCACTCATTTTGTGTGCAGTGCACAAAGCCTCTATACCCCGTGTTTAATCCATGCATTGATATGAACGGGACGAATGAGCACCCGCTTACTTTGTTTTGGATTAAAGACCCCTGGAACTGGCATGTTGACGAGATTGAAAAACAAACTTAAAGGTGAGCTTTAAACCACTGTTGTGGACAAATAATCATTGATCAAATAATTTGTTTTGTGTTTATTCCAGTTTTCTCTGATGAATTTACATGGTGGCGACAGTTTCTCTGCCTCGCTCAAATCTATAATCAAGGAACTCACCTAAAACTTAATTCAATCAAACTATTACAACCCCAATTCCAAAAAAGTTAGGATGATATTTAAAATGTTAATAATAACAATGCAATTATTCACAGATCTCATAAAACCCTATTTTATTCCCAATAGGACACAAGCAACATATTAGATGTTGAAACGAAGATCTTTTATCATTTCATGGAAAATATTAGCTCGTTTTGAATTTGAAAGCAGCAACACATAAAAAAAATTGGAACAAGAGGCTGAAAAAGTAATTGCCACAAATCAAAAACAACTGGAAAGTAGCCTTTCAGATGTAAAGATGGACAGAAGTTCATCAGTCGACAGTTGAACTGCGTCTTAAAATTGTGGATCAATTTCAGAAAAATGTTCCCACCATTTATTCCACCATTTACAGTGTGCAATATCATGATAAGATTCAGAGAGTCAGGAGGAATCTCCATGCCTAAAGGTCCAAACTGGATGCTCAGTCCTTCATGTGTCATTGCATTAGCTGACATGATTCTCTACTGGAAATCACTGCATAGGCTCAGGAACACTGTGAACACAGTTCACCCTGAAATCCATAAATACAGGTTGAAGCTTGATCACGTAAAGGCTGTGGTATATGTCAACACGATCCAAAAACACGACTATCTGAACTTAAGCTCATTTAAAATCAATCAATCAATCACTTCATTTATATTGCACATTTCTCAACAAAACGTTTCCAAAGTGCTGCACACAAAATCAATGGTCTGAGTCAAAGTGAAAAACGGTTCTGAGGTCAGATGAATCAAAATCTGAACTTCTTTTTGGAAACCATATACACTGTGTCCTGCGGACTAAAGAGGAGAGGGACCATCCAACTTGTTTACAATGGACAATAAAAGAAGCCTGCATCTCTGATGACATTGAGTTGCATAAGGGGCCATGGCGTGGGCAGCTTACACATCTCTGAAGGCTCCATCAATGGTGAAAAGTTCATTTTTTCATCCCTGTCAATCTGCCATTGTGTCCCTTGGGCAAGATACTTCATCCTCCTTGCCTCCTGTGTCAGCATCACCGGTGTATGAATGTGTATGAATGTTTGGTGATAGCAGCAGATTTGCTGCCATGTTTCTGATCTTCAGCAGTCTAGACCTTTCATCATTATAAAACATTTAGAGCATTGTGAATGCTGATATGTTATATGTTGTTTGTGTTCTATTGGGAATAAAAAATATAAGCAAATAATTGCATTCTGTTTTGTTATTTACATTTTACACAGTATCTTTTGGGGGGTTGTGGTTACATGTACACTGTATATGTTTCACCAGTAAGAAGGGGGAAGGATAACAAGGCTTATGGAGCTCTGACAATGTCACTGTTACAATGTTATTGTGATGCTGCAGTCCTGACATTTTGTAGAAAGCTATATAGTGACCTTTTCTTTCTAGTATCATCATAGTTATTTCTAAAGCGCTTTTCAAAGTGTGCAGTAAATATTTCATTAAGTCGTATCAGGTTCACCTTCAATCTGCACTTTTGTTCTGTGGCTTAGTCCATCTCTGTGCATTGCAGCTTTGCAGCTCTCATGTTGGATGTGATATAGCACAGGAAGTAAATGACCCGTGTTTAAACTACTGGCTTGTTCTTTGTGCAACTGTCCTTTCAGCTTACCAGTGCATGGAGGACATGTGTGTCTTTAGTCTCACATGTCAGTGGCCCTTGCTGCCACAAAGCAGGTCAAGTAACACGAGGAGTACGACTATATTTCTACAGAAGGGCTATAAACTGTAACTCGCTGGTTTGCACAATTATTTGCACATTGTAGTTTTCTTTTTTTGTACAAAAGCATCTTTAAGAAGACAGCACAGTCTGAAAGTCCATATTCAAAATGGGTCTCTGGACTGGAAATATCCCATCACTGTATGAGGATATTTCATGGAGAGACAATGCAGATGCATCTAGAAAATATATGATTATATATGATGCAAAATATATTTTACTTACTTCCCATAGATTCACAAACAATGAAAAAGACATATTGGTTAATAAAAAAACTGACCCTTTCTCTTCTAACGAGCACAGGAGAGTGCTAACTTTATTGACTCTTTACTTTTTCCACATTTGCATAATTTCTGTCATAAATGAATATGATAAAATGATTGTAAGCCACGTAAAACAGGTAAACCATATTCAGAACATCATATCATTCAAATTTGACTGATTGTACTGTAATTTTAGATAGCATCTTTGTTTTAATTAAAACAAGATATTAAAGGGAAGATATAATGTAGAACTGTAATTAAGTCCCAAGCAAAATCACGATGAGATTACATTTATAACCAGATTTTTGGCTGCATGCACTGGCATGTTGGACAGTAATAACTTCAGACTGCTTGTGGAGATGTTTGAGTCTTCGACTTGATCCAGTCCAGGAATTGAGTGACCTGCGTATAGACTCCAGGTTTGTTCTTCTTTCCGCACTGGTCTCCCCAGCTCACCAGACCATAAACAACATGGGTGGCATTCGGTTTACAAGTCAATGGTCCTCCAGAGTCCCCCTGAAACAAGAGATAGATAGAAAACGCCCAATTACCCACAACTTTATTTTTATGAATTAACCAAAGATATATTATTGTGTTTTCCCTCAAAGTATGTTGTTAGAAAACAGTCTGTCTGACTAACCTGGCAGGAGTCCACCCCTCCCGCCAGATGACCAGCACAGAACATGCTATTATCCAGAACATTGCCATAAATCTTGGGCTCAGAGCATTTTTCCTGGTTGATCAGCAGTACGTTGGCCTCCAGCAGGTGATTGGAACCATAGTCAGCTGTAGAGATAAGGTGGAAAAAAATTACCAGACACAGCGACAAATGCATGACAAAGTGAGCTGCCATTTTTATTTTGCAGCCAAATATGGAAAATCAGCCTTACATTCCTCAGTAGCGCCCCATCCAGAAATGGTGCACTCCATCCCATCAGGGAGTTTTGCATCAGGCAGGCAGGCTGTCTTCACAAACTGTGTCTCATTGGCACAGAATCCGTCTTTCCCCTTCAGCCTCAACAAGGCTTTAAAAATGCAGTTCAGATAAATGTCACAAGATTAAAAAAAAAACATATGAAATGATTAATTGAATTCTTATGTTTGTCTTTTTTACATTCAAATGTCAATTTCTTCAATCATGTAATTACAGAAGCAATTAGTTTGCTGTCTTCTAAATTGGCAAGTCTCACATCACCTCCATAGCTTAAATGAACTGTCAAGATAGAGAAGTAAGGTGATTTCAAAAAGATTGTTTACTTTAATACAGATTATTTTGAGGTAAACAAGGGGAGCGCTTTGTGGAGGAGTATTACCTATATCATTGTAAACAGCATCAGAAGTGGATCTGTAGTTCTCATGCACAATAGCATTTTCAACTTCAACGATTTGAGCTGTAGGTTCCACCTTATTCAGTGACAGGCTTCCCATGAGCACCTGCATGTCCTTGTTTGGTTCACTGTGGACGTACAAACAAGTTAATGGAGTTTTTGTCTGCAAGTTGAGTCAGAATGGTGTGTAGTGGTCTTACATGCAGTGTCCAGCCGTGAGAACCCAGCAGCTCTCAATGAGAACTCCACCACAGACATGTTTGTAGGCCTGGGCTGAGTTCTTTGGCTTCTCTTGCACAGACACCTGCCAGGGTATTGCTCCTGATGTGACTTTCAGACCCCCAAAAATTCGCATTACTGCCTTTTTTGGCTGAGGATTACCACAGGTGAGGAACTGTTGTGGTGCAGCGGTAGTGTCAGGGGGGAGAGTAGAAAGTTGTGGAACCAGGGTGGGCTTCACAGGCGTTGGTAGCGTTGTAGAAAACAGTTTAGCAGAAGTAGGTTGAGGATCGGAAGTATCAGTTGGCAGTGGCACCAAATCTAAAAACACAATTATAAGAAGATCAGACAGCGGCTTTGTTGACCAGTCAAACTCAGATAGATGTTGCGTTAAAGCTAAAAGCTGACCTGTTGGATTAAGACACGGCATCACATCACAGTAGTCCCAAAGTAACCTGCGGCCCCTTCTGTAAAAACACCACGGCCTCGGCTCTCCGTCTGGGTTTCTGCGTGATATAAAATGTGCAGTTGAGCTTCCATTTTTAAATGTTGTCCACAGCTTGAATATATATAAAATTTATTTATTAGTTTATTATCTTCTGACCTGCAGAAGTTGTGAGGGCCAAGCCCATCACTATTTTCAAAAGAGTTGAAGGGATCAGCACCTTTTTCCAGGATAAAATGAGAGTTCCAGTAGAGGCAATCATAGCCATCATCAGTCTCACTTACAACACCACGATATGTCTCCCCATCATCCACATAGCAGTCATCTGGACCTGAGAAACATATCACATCCAGTCAAAAACATGTGATGATAAATTTAGCTGGGAGAATAAGACCAATCATGCAGAACGCTCTATTTACCAACATGACAGAAACGTCCGCTGTACCCTTCAGGACACTGGCAGTCAAAGTCATTACCATCCTTGATGCACTGGCCACCATTTTTACATGGATTTGGCTCACACACTGAATCTTTGGATGAAAACATTCAAACGTGTTAGTCTCCTCTCATGAACTTTAAAATGTATTGCAAAGCAGCTTTTTGTCTTATGTAGATTAAGATCTATATTCCTTACACTGTCTGCAGTCTGGGGGCTGGAAAGGCGCCTTGCATTTGCATTCATAGTATGGGCGGGTTGAAGTCAGCACACACTCACCACGTCCACACGTGCCTCTCCTACAAACTCTTGGTCCTGACGCAGCACGAAAAAGACAGCTTATGGAAATCATAGTGGTAGGAAATTCAACAACAGTATGAAGAAGAATAGATTTATTCCAACCTTTCTGACATGTTTTCCCCTTAAAAGGCTTGGGACAGTCACATTTGAATTTTTTGCCTTTTTCTCTACACACACCATCGTTGAGGCAAGGGTTTGGATTGCACTGGCCTGATGAATAAAGAATTAGAAAATACTGTAAAAGATAAAAAAAAAGATCATTTCAATGCAATGCAAAATAAGATGTGACGTTCTACATCCCAGCATAGGCAGTCTTACCATCTGGCTCCTGAAGTTCAAAAATCCAATCTGGATTACTTTGGTCTTCATCATCATCATCATCAGATTTGTCGAGGAAGAAGATGTCTAAAACATAATTTTGCCTTTAGATTGAGGACACTTAGCCTTTCTCTCTTGACCACAAAAACATCTTTATATGTGGTCTTTAAGAACACGAATATAAAGATGTGCTTACCTTCAATTATGTCTTCAAACCTCTGTCTCTTTTTTTCACGCATACCATGTTTGCTATGTCTTCTCCCATGTGAACCCCGACGCTCTTTTTTGTGTTTGGGCTTTGAGTAAATAATACAAGTTCAAATCTTATTCATTTATAAAGCACTTTTCATACAATTTTCAAACAAAGTTACACAAAAAGCTTTACACACACACACACACACACACATCCTTCTTTCAAAGAAAACCCATCCATATGTTTCAAAATAAGCAATTTTATCATGTGAAGTTGCGTTTTGGTTAATACTTTAGACTAAAGTAATTTTGCAGAATGAGCCTTTTTATACAGCAATTTGATCTACTTCATTTTATTCTCAACAAATACATAAACATTGAACACCTGAAATCAAATCTAATGCATGTGCTTATTCCTAAAAGACTGCGGTTCAATAAATACAATTAATACATACTTCAGCAGGTATGATGAGCACCGCTAAGAAGAGGCAACAGAAGAGCAGCTTTAAGTTCATGCTAGCAGCAGATCAGGTGACATCCAGGACACTGAGATGGGACTGGACTGTTTTGCAAAGCCCCAACACTTTTCTAAACATTTGTAGAAGGGCACTAACCTTTGAGACACTAGCTTTCTCTGGCATTCATCCCTGATACTGGGTCAATTTTATTGATTTAAACTCCACTCTTAGGTACTGTATACTTATTCCAAATAATAGGAAGAAAAAAACCCACTTGATTTTAACAAATAATTGGTGTTAAACTCTTAACTTTCTGTGCTACATTTGAAATAGTGTTTAGTCGAAAGTGTTTAAATGAAGTGTAGCATAACAACCTGCACACACCCACGCACGATAGAAAGGCTCAGAGAGCATGTTTGCAAAGAGCTCGTTATTTGTTGGTAATGTAGACTTTGGATCAACACACATCATGTTCAACTAAGGACAAATTACTTTGTTTCATTTAAATCGCTTCATATACTACAAAGGAAAGTGAAGTACTTTTATTTACTGACAGTATGTTCGGTATTATGCAGTGTTTAAGTACAAGTATGTCGTTTTTAGCATGACTTCAAATGAAATTGACCTATAGTACGAGTTTGTATGAGCACATACTTGCACTGAATGAAGCGTGCAAAGAGTCCTGTGTTTTATTATTTCAGCGACTTTGTGCTTTTGTGTAATCTGATATCCATTATTTTTGTATTATTTCAGGGAAAATCACCTTATTATTAACAAGGCTAACCTTGTCTGAACAGGCACTCTGTAAACAGTTGGAAAGTTTGAAGGTTGTAACTTAATTTAACTAATGTACAATCCAGACTGAACAGAAGACTGAATAGAAATCATCCACTGACTGGTAGATAATTTCAAAGATACATTAGCATAATAATAAACAGCCAGTACCAATAAATACCTGCAAGTCATTACTATTTAGCATACCAAAGCTTATACCCATCCCTCTTTTTTCTTGCAAATAATTTTTTCATTATGAATAAAACCTCTAATTTTCTTGATACTGACTCTCC
>JAOXYM010000017.1:7694562-7731975 GCA_028567055.1 Leptatherina wallacei
CCCCCCCCCCCCCCCCCCCCCCCCCCAGATGTATATTTTGTTAAATAATTCATAATTCCCATAATCCACTTTTTAATTATAAACATCAACGTATCAACAGTGTCATCTCTTTTGAAATACATGCACATTTGCATGTTATTTAAAAGCCAATGCTCAAATAACTCTTACTCTGTTGATATGTACTGATCAATTTGGCCGGGATAAAAAATAAAGGGGGAAAAAAGGATGCAATGTTGATGTGTTTATAAAAAATGTGTCATAATATTTTTGTGATTTGCAGCTGGTTTATAATACTAAAAGTTGATCAATGTTGTTATTTTTAAAGTTAATAGAGATAATAATAGTAAAAAGATTCATTTGATTGCAATTCAAATTTTCTGTTGATATTGCTGATTTTTTTGTCATGGCAAAACAACAGCATCAGTCACAACTACATTTAGCAAAAACTATTCTAACTTTCAAATGTTAATTAGCATAATCAGTAGGGCTGGGCAGATCAATCCAAATATCGATATTATCAATACAAAGGCTAGTATCAGTATCGATCGATACCAGCGTGATGAGATAGTTATTGTTCTTGTAGAGGACTTTGGGGGCAAAAAGCCAAATAATATGAATGAGAGCCAAATGAATAGTACGTTTTGCTTTTGATTAGCTAATTTGCATAGTTGAATTTATTTTTCTCAAACAATTGTGTGAGATAAAAGAGAATAACGGAATTATTGTAAAATTTTGTAACATTGTTGATGTTATTTACATTGTTTACTAACAAAAATGATACGACTTTCATTTATCTGTTCTGCCCATTTCAAATATAAACCACTAATTAAAAAATGTTTCGTTTGACAAAAATCTTTATACTGTGTTTCATAATAATCATAATTATTATCAATGATTATAGGCAAAATCATTTAATGATTGTGGAATTTCAAGCAAAAAAGTATTGGTGTCGATATGAGTATTGGTGATACTGATACCCTGGATTTAGTTGGTATCAGACTGATACCAAAATTTGCAGTATCGCCCAGCCCTAATAATCATGGGAGCGGATCTAGGTCCACATGGTTGCGTAACATTGAGTTACACTTTCTGTCCAAATGGGACCCATTTCAAATATAAACACTTCATAAACAATGCATTTTTTCTATACTGGAGCACACACTCATAATTCATCTATGCAGGAAACGCTAAACCATTTGAGATTTTCCCACAGGTTCAACACCCCATCATGTGATACTGTATAGAACACAGGAATAACCATTCAAATACTCCTACCATCACTGGGACAGGCTCACCACAAAGGTGCTAGCATGGATTCAAACCAGCTGTGATGTATTAAAATGAAAAACACTTAAAAAAAATAAATAAACTTTGCTATTGGTCACACAATAGAAAGTAAAGATCTAGCATAATTCTCATTGGAACAAGCAATCAGAGATCCCTGGTAGGAGATGAAGCATTACATATAACAATGGGTTTGGCATTATTTCCATTGTGGTCGTGGCCAGGACACAAGGCCAAGTGGAGACATTCTGAAAAGATCCCAGTACAGAAAGAGAAGAGGGGTGTCATTTTGTCTGCTTCCAGAAACGTCACCAACCCCGCAGGGAAACTACACAAAACACCGATCCGATAGAAACGTTTTGTAAAAGGAAGCTGGTGAGGCACCCCTCCATGCCACGCTGTATATTCCCCATCAAAGAACTCCACACACCAGGACTCAGCTCCCCGGCCCAGCCAGCACTCCTCAGATGTGCCTTTGCGGGGAATAGTAGAGTAGGTAACACCAAGCTCCCAGTAAGTCTTCTCGGTCACATCAATCTCCCAGTAATGGCGACCGAAGCTGAAGCCTTGCAAGCTGATGACATTGAGGGTGGTGTCAAAGCGTCCAGGTACATCAGGGAGTTCCTGCCAGGTGTCCGTGTAGGTGACACTGTCACCTTGAGGAGAGATGATCAGCTTTGGGTGGGCTGTCTCTGGATCCAGTTGTACCTCACTGGAATCTGAGGACACATATTTTTGTTTACATTTTTACATGGAATTAATGTTGAAAAAGTAAAATTTGGATGATTTACAGTAGAAATAAAGTGTGCACTGACAACTCTTCAGAAGCTTCTTGATTAAAGGAGTCTGCGAGCAGATAAGCAGAAGCATGCTGTTGGTGAGGCCGATGATTTGCTCAGCTTTAGCTTCATCTAGGCTCACACTGCTCGGGTCTGATTGGTTTAGTAGATCCATAACTCTGAGGGAGGCAGACCATGAAAAAGAAAACGTACTTGTTGCTACTTTGCACAATACTAACGCTTGTAATAATTGTTATCCATACCTGCCCACTGTATCCATGTCTTCCTGCTCAGGGTATGAAAAGAAAGACTGGGAAACAGCACATAGTTGAGATTAATTGCACTTTGAAAGCAACAGGTTTTTATATCACTCTATATTTTGATTCACCACCAGTGTCTGTTTTTACCATTGTATCAGGTTCTGTGTCCATCTGGTCCAGAGCTAGAGTAAGCCTGGCCAAGTCCTGCTCTATTTCCTGGATCAGAGAGCAGTTCCTCTCCATTAGCCCATTCAAGGCAGAGATAGCAGCCCGCTCCTCCATCTCCAGGTGGGATAAAGTAATCCTCAGGTCCTCCTCTAGGGCAGTCTGGATCTCCTGGTATTTCCTTATGATACTTGCCTTTATCACAGAGGATTTTCCCTGAGACAAACAAAAACATTTACATGTCAAATATACTTCCTGATCATATTATTTTTCTTTATTTCAAGATAAGATATTTATATGTTTGCAATATATTCTTACTCAGAGAGTCTATGTTGCAGCAAAATCTCAACCCTGACATCTCTGAGCATCACTCACTGTGATTTCTGACTGCCGTGCAGCCAGTTTCTTCAGTCTGTATTTCACTGCCTCCCTTTGCTTCTTTAGACACTCTTGTTGCTTTTCTAATGTATCCTGCAGGAAAAGTTGTGCACATATTTAGTTTGGCTTGTTTCAACCCGAGTTGACCTGGTGTCCAATAAAATATTTGTAATGATGAGCAGCTGCAGCTGCAGATGCAGAAGCAGCTTGTTGTAAAACTAAATGTAAACAACAGCAATGTGGAGACTGAATGACCTAATGGAAACAACGAGTGTCTCTATATGCAGATGATTTACTTATATATTTATCACCTACCTTGGCAAGCCAGTTCACCCACACATCATTTTTATAAATTAAAAAAAGAGCTGAATCGTTTTACTTTATTGACGTTAAAGTTGGAACTGAGCTGCGAGGAACTCTGTAGTGTGTCTTCATTGGAGGATTATGAAAACATGGGGTCTCTGTACAAGAGAATGTAAAATGCCTTTACCCCATTTCATTAAGGAACATGAGACTAACAACCATAAGCCATATAATTGTCATTTGTAGTCATTTTTTGTATCTCAGAATTGATTTTCATCTCTTTATTGCAGTTGTATGATATTTTTTGTAACCATCTTGCATATTTATTTTTTTAAAAAGACAAGAAAGACGCTCTTTTCTTAATCTTTGTATCATTTTGATTATATTTGTGGTTGTTTTATGTCTCTTTTTGTCATTGCATGTGACTCCTTGGTACCCCAATCAAGAAAATATAGGATAAACTTTGGATGAGCCCAACCATTACTTCAACCATAAGCTTCTTTTGTACCAATTGTGGGATCTAAAACCAGTATACCCTTTTACACTCCAGTTTCCTCTACTGTCGGCTGGACTACAGCCGGGTTCATAACTTCATCTACCATTTCTTTGTATAAAATTAAGTTTGTAAACATAGTTGTTCATTTCAGTTTTTTTTCATAGCTTTATCTAATACTTTCTTTAATAACCCATCATATTAGACTGCAAACTTCCATAATAGAAATAAGAAAAAAGACAAGGATCTTCTAATTGTTATGGGACAAAGGGCAACTTGTGGAGTTGAAACCTCAACGACAATCATCTTTCTGCTTCAGTGTGTTTTGGTGCTGCCTTGTTTGGGATAAAAGTTAAACAAAACAAGATGGTGTAATTAAATAATATCACCCCGGAGCTCTCACAAGCATGCATAAAAAACATTAAATGCATTGCATCATGCTTAAGAGTGACACTCCTGAGGCAGTATGATGAATGTTTTTTCAAAAAGTTTTAATGATTGTAATGGCACATTTGTGCATTTTATTAATGTTAATGCATATCCAACCATATTTGTACCACAATTACCCAGAGCACATGAAAGCTTTATACACAACAAAAGTTCCTTCTCTTCTTAAGAATGTGTTTATCTTCTCTCTTCTTCACAGAAAGACATTTTGTACATGTGAACATGTAAATGAAAACATACAACTGCAACTAGTGTGACAAATTTAAACACCAAAAAACTCGATGCTGTATTTTTAGATGAGTAAAGCTAAGTTTTATGTCTTCTCTGTTAGTTATACTCTGACTAGAAAGGATGATTCGATTATAATACAGCATCATCATACAAGGGATTTTTTTTATAAAGCTTCAATTTTCAGGAATTTTTCACCTTAAAACCAAACTTTTGGTATTTGCTCTTGGACTTTGTCTTTTAGTTTAGTTCTATTTTTTTTCTTCTTTTTTTTTCTGCTAGGCATAAATCTTTTCACCCACCAGAGGTCCCCAGCATATCTTTCTCCAGTCTTTAGCTGGCCATTAAGCCCATCTATATCCACTTACCTTATGGAAACACAAATGTCCTACTTTCCACCACTCGTCACCAGATTCTTTGTTCAGCCTGGTTGTTTTTCGATTTTTATGTATACATATATATATATTATTACAGATTCACAAAAAAACCTATTATTCTCTTCTTTTTTAGAAAAAAAAAACTCCTGCCAACCTGCCTAAATGTTTGCATAATGGGTCTAACTCTTGAATTGTCCACAGGGTCATCTAAATATGCCAAATGATCCTGTATGTCACATAAAACAAAAAACTTAAAAAACAAAACAAAAAGAACATCTGCTGACAGGGGTTGGAAAACCGGAGGTCAAATGCAACTGAAGTCATATGTTATGTGGATACATGTGGGGTGACTGGTGAGCTCGGGACAAACAGGGGACCTCTGGTTGGTTGAAAAAGTCACCAAATCAATAAGACCAAATCATGGGGTTCCTCCACTGTTTTCCTATGTTAAAATCTCTTTCATGTGTCAGGTGTTACTGTAAAACTAACAAGATTTTCTCATTTATAAAAAAAGAAAAAGAAAGAAAAAATTGTGGATACTATATGTCAAATTAAAAATATATATTTTTTTAAATTTCAACAACTTTCTGCTAAGAAAAATCTTCTGTCTTATTTTTACCAAACACTTTGGACAATGTTCTGTTATATAAGCAGATTCTGCAGATTTTATATTTTATAATACATTATATATACTGTATATATATATATATATATATATATATACACACACAGACATATAATACACACATATGATTTCATCACCCCTAAACCAATTGTTAATGATGGTGGAAATTGTTTGTTTCTTGTCATTTTCAAACAGTTTGTTTCAAATCTGTGATCCCCCAGCCCCACACCTCCCCAAAAAAACATAAACTGATGACCATCTTCCTTAAGTGTTGGATCCCTATTTCTTGCATGAAATTGGAAATATAACTAGTCAATAAACTGTAAATAGTTCCAATAGAGTACTTCTGAGGTGGAACCCTGTTGCACAAGTCCTCTAATTACTCCTCATCATGTGTCTTCAGGTTACTCCTCATCCTGTGCCATGTTCTTGGCAGTTTTAGTGCTGGCATGCAATGAAAGAAAACAAAGAGCAGGAAAGAGGCAGTGCTAAACTTTGGCATAGCAGAGGGCCATCATGGTTCATGGTGATTTAAAGCTTTATTGGCTTTGATTTCATTACAACAAATGGCAGTGTGGGTTTTCATTTATAAAACAATATTTTCAAATACAGTTGTTTCTTACATAATGGGTTTTGATCTATTTGTCAGTTACTTTACGTTGGATACGGCATTAAAATATATTAGAATTTGTACTTCCAATAAATAAAGGGAGAAGTGTCTAATCGTGGGTATGAGAGCCTGAGAAGAGAGACAGTTTTCGTCTGCTCAGATGAAAGTTTTGTGTGCACAAAAGCCAGGGGAAGGAGACTGATGATAAGTCGATGCTCGGATGATTCATTTCCTTGTAGATCCAGTAAAACAGTTGTTGGGTTAGCTGACTGTTTTCCCAGAGATGTTTCGTTTTTATTTAAAGACTCACTGAGCCAATTCTTGCAAACTTTGGGCTAAAAACTGTTTCAGCCCAAGCGAAGGAAAGCTGACACACATTGAAGCTACAAGCATGGGCATTTTGTAATGGTGCCATGAGGTTCTAATGTAATTACAAAGTTCCACAGGAATCAACAGCAACAAATATTCGGAGGAAACAAGCAAGGAAGTAAGGAAAGCAGTTCCACTCAAAGCAAAACAGGAGGTAAAATAAGCGCAGTCAAACTGAATAACTTCACCCTACTCATCATTCATTCTCATTCTTTGTCATGTTTGAGCATGGAAGATATTCCCAATCACTGATCGCTGTGTGACTCTCACTGGACACATTTTTCAGTTCAGCGTCTCAGTTCAGCGTCAGAGCACACAGTCCATTTCATGGCTTTCTCAGTTATGTCAGGATAAAACAAAAAAATAAAAAAAATAAAAACAGAAGAAAAGCAAATAAACCAGAACCTACGTTTAGATTACAGTTGTTGTGTGCTATCTAAAATGAATGTACAGAGTAATGCATGCTGCTCTGAGAGCTAGAAGAGCTTGGCCTTCTTTTTCATGTCGTTGCGTTTCCACAGGGGAAGCCTGTCAAACTCCTGGATCTCCATTCCAAAGATGTCAAAGAACGTTTCAGGTGCTAAGTGGCGCTGGAATGGAGAACAAAGGTGGAGAAAAACAAAGGAGGGCAGGGGAGGGAGGGGTGTTCTCAGTTAGCACCAAAGCTGTAAAAAAAGGATCACTGCAAAAATGACAAGAAGCAAATGCATACTGCACATTCCCTGCCCCGGTTGTAATTGTGTAACATGCTGTTGACACAAAGTTGAGAAATGCAGTATCAATTGCGGAAGATCAGGAGGAAAACTGATACCTCCAGTCTGGTTCTGTCCACATCCCTGGGCAGTTTAGCTCTCCCTCTACTGGTTATCATGAGCATTTCATAGGGATACACCTTCACAAGGAGACATTCGTCAGTCAACAGGTCAAAACTACAAGCTTGAGTTAAGCCTCAAAAAACTTGCAGACCGTTACAATTACCAAAAAAAACCCATCAAATTTGGATATTTTTGGTCATTCTGACTGAGAGAAAGGGAACACTAGGGTGGGAGTACAGGTATGTGACAGGAGGCTGACTGGGTTTTTTGAGGTGTATGGGGAAATGCGGGTTCTATGGTGTGCACTCCATTTAATTTTCTTGGTGTTGAAACGTGCAAAAGATTAAGTGAGGCGAAAAACATGACAACAGAATTATGTAACAGGCTGTATTTTTAGTTATTTAATGCAAACTAGGGAAAGGGGGAAAAAAAGGACCATCAGTAATGTAGGCCAAACAAATCCGCATGGGAATGATCGTCCTGGAAATCTCAGGTACTCATAATTTTTTTTAAATAACTGATGCCGAGGAGAAACTGACTAATCTTAAATCATAACTGGAATGCTCAATAGTAAGTCATTTGGCCAACTCATATCCATAAAATAATGTGTTCACCTCTTTATAGACTACACAGTATATAGTGATATGAGTTGTTTGGATGGCAGTCGGGGTGTTGGATTTCCCACTGTATGCTGCATACAGTATCCAGCCACTTTAAGTCAAAGCTATGTGCAGATGAGCATGGAAAAGCTAGCATGCTAAGCGCTAGGGTGACTTGGCAGCTCCTTAAGCAGCATGCTGAATCAGAAAAACCAGCTGAGGTGAGTCTTTCACTTTCAGTAAAAGTTCTGATTGTTCCTCTGATTTCACCCCCTATTTTTGGCTTGATTATTTTACAATTTGCGCTAAAAATGAAAACAAAACAAAACAAAGCAAAAGAAAGAAAAAAGGTATTCATTTTCTAACATATCTCAGTATAGATTACAGGGTTGTTATTGGTACAAAAAGAAGGATATACTTGCTTTTGGTTCCAACATATTAGGCATAGATACTCCCCTGTCCATCCTTGCAAGTGCTGCACGGCCATCCTTAATGTGCTAAAGAATAAAACATACACAAATACAATATAGTGGAAGGGGACTGCACATAAATATGTCCTGTTTTCATTGGATGGTGCAAGTAGCTTGCATATAGTTTAGTATCTTAGTAAGTAAGCTGGGCAGTTTTTTTGCATGTTTTTTTCAAATATGGCTGCAGTTTTTTTCTTGCTATGGTTCATTTCAGTAAAATCATGTTTAAATATAATATAAAGCTTAAGTCATCACATTGATAAACACAACACAGAAGAAGACATGAGGCAATGATTGTACACTGCATTTATAGTACACTGGTTCATCTACTGGGCATTGCATGTTTGCTTCTTAAATCAATTTGAAATCATGGCACTACATGCCTTGTAGTTGACATTAATCCAACAGTGATGCAAGCACATAGCAGGAGTAGGAGGGGTGTGCATTCAGGGCAAGGTGTCTCTTGCAACCCACAAGCAAGCAAATATATGAGGCAAGATGAGGAGGCATGCCATGTAAAAAAAAAAGCAGACGATAGACATACCTGAAACTCTGCAGGACAAAATGGGACAGAAAATGAGACTCACAGTTAATGGTTTTGCTGTCGAGTCCCCTGCCAGACTATTAACTACAACACTGCTGATCCTGATGAAAATCAGATATTTCAAAGTGCATGCCTTTTTATGTACAAACAGCAAGCCACTTGTGAGTACTGATGCTAAATTGCTCTGGTGAAACTGACAGATTTTTGTTTTGTGGCTATGTTTTGCTTGCAGCTCTCACCTCTGCCTCCCCCACACATGTCACCGTAGCTGTTGTACTGGGTGAAATCTGTTGACTGAGGCTGCAGAGAAGACAAGACGGCAGCACATCAACATGTGGACATTTTGTTGTTGATTTAAAACAAGAATGGTTTACGATGTCATTTTTTCACACTAGTTGTTAAAACATGTCGTTTTTTTTCTTTTTGTATCGTATGTATGTGTATTGTGTGTATTGTATGTGTTTGTCCGTGAGTGCTCACCCGATGTAACCCGTTCCGTCCATAACCAGGCAGAGAGTTAGTCTTGGTTGGAGAAGTAGGATCTGAAACATGAAAACCTTTATAGTTGTATTTTACTTTCAATTGAAAAAAATATGGATGTTCAAACCACAGATTTAAGCCATTCTGTAACACACAGGCTACAGAGAGATACATTCTCAACAAATGGAAGTGTTCTATTAAATAGATATTGTGTAAAAGGGGACATATGAAAAAAAAGCTTCTTTTCAGAGCACACATTTGGGTGTCTGAATTCACTACCAACTTAAAAACTCAAGAAAACCCCACAACCAACTAAGATATCCAACTTCTAAATAGTGTTTTTAAATTTTTTTTGTTCCCTGTCAGAAGTTTAAAATTCAGATTTTATGCATTGAATGTACCAGCTATTCCAGCATGAAGCCCATGTAAAGTACTGTTCTAAACATTAGCCTAAAAAAACTCGAACGAATGGAGTGGCATTAAACCCTGGGGTTCATCAAATTGATATGTGACATATAAATGATAACAGCATTTTTGATTGATGTATTACTGTTGATTCAGCATTTCTATGCTGTAACAACCCGTGCAAGTTCATTGCATCACCAGTGACAAGATTACGCTTTGAGTCTCAGCCGCTACATTTACTGCATGTTTCCAAATAAACTAAATCCAATTCTGTCACAGTTCTACATCTTCATGGAAGAAATTAAATGTCAATCCACTTAACATGTACTGGTTTCACCCATAACTTACTAAAGCCCTACCAGCAAATAATAAATCCACATCTGACTTCATGTTTCTGACGCTGATTAAAATGCTCTGCAGATTCAAATCAGCCATAGTGTTGATGGCTAATTTTGTTTGTAATTTGTGTTATAACACACGGGGGAAAAAAACACCATATGGACATGATAACACGATGAAAAAGTTTCAATTTAATGGAGGGGGACTATAAAAGTGTAATCAGCACCAGCTGTAACTGGCTGAACTACAGATGAGGAAAATGTAATGTATTGAAGAATGAAATTACCAGTCATGTATTTCTTTCTTTTTATCACTCGGCAAGGAACTACATGCACTCTCAAATGAAAGTGAAGTGCTTCTTGAGGTTATATAGTTTAAACTGTGTCCAAATTTATATTAACTAATGTTAAATAAGGTACATCTTACAGAGAGGGCTGGATTGGATTTGAGTGACTCGCTCCACCCTCTAAAGCCAGTTACTATGAAGAGTATGTCAACGAGATTTCATTAGGCTCTCAGAAAATTGTGTCTGCTAGGGAAAAAAGGAATAATATGTATCTTAGAGAGCACTGCTGATAATTCAAGAGCAAAGGAAGTAGCTCTGTACCTCCATCACAGTTGCTTTGTTTGGGATCATAGCGCTGAGCAGAGAGGCTCCGTGCATGCCGCTCCCTGATCTGCTCCTTTTCCATCTCCTCCTTCAGAATGAGCTTCCCCAAACCCGACTGAATCTGCACACATTCAGATCATTTACAACGTTCAAAGTTAACCCTCAGACATCACACTAACATATTATGATGGCTTATGATAGATTGATTTATCCCATCTTCAGAGACCGAACTGGGTTTGTTAACTGTATCAGATGGTAAATCTGACCAACCTTACTGAGATGTTCTTCTTGGAGTTGCTTTTTTTTCAAAGCCTCTTCCTCCTCCTCTTCTCTAGATCGCCTCCTCCCCTCTGAACCTGTAGGTGCCATGTATAAACCAAAGAAGTTACACAAAACACAAAGAACCCCGTCACTTAAAAACATACACGCCCCCAGATGACATCATGCTTCATATATACTGTTATATACAACCAGACGTAAAGAAAAGGTTTAAATGGACCGGTTAGAAACACACATCGTCAATGACAATAAGGTAGACAGTTGAACACAAATGTGAGACAGAGTTGACGAGACAGACAAACAGAGGGGCTTATTGGAATATTGGGCTATACTGACATGGAGAAGCTTACACATCATCATCCATTGAGATTTTAGTGGATGTCTGATACACAAAATGGCACAATGTAAGACAAACAGACAAAAGTTTGAAGTCAGTCTCAGTTATCTCTGTCCAAGTCATTTGTGATACTTTTGCACTTCGCTAGAGCGCCCATCGTGTGCAATAAGAGAACGTAAAACGGTGAAACTGATGCTACCTCAAGCAGAAAATAACACGGCAGCAACAGAAACCACACTGCACTCTTTGGCCTGTGCAAGCAAAACTTAAAAGGCAAATACTGTGGCGCCTGAATGAGAGCGTGAGCCCCGGAGTAAAGCAGGGATGCAGTTAAGCTCGGGTGGGAGCGAGTGGGGAAGAAATAAGAGGAGTTAGGTTGTGCTGAGGTGTGTATCGTACCACCGGGAGGTAGCAGTGCAGACATGCCCATCGGGAGCCTACTGTACCTAAAACAGTGAGAGAGTGGGGCCAACAGTCCCCCTCACATCGCGAGCTGTCATCTGGAGAGGGAGCATGGGCAGCGGGAAAGGTGGCGGACCTGATGATGTCATCAGCAGACTTGCTTTGATGCGCTACGGCAGCTGTATCTAGGTTGGCAACCATGGGAGCTGAACTATCAGTGTGTGGGTCACAGTCTCAACCACAGGTAAACATCTTGGCACCATCAGATCATCAGGCTCAACAATCATTCAATCCTGGGTCCACAGTGCAAAGGATGTCTTTCCTAACAAGTCATTCTTTAACTGCTAAAATTATTACTTTATCAAAAATAAGACCTGCCAGTGAGAAAGATAACATAACATATCCATTTTTAATTCAAAAGTCAGACTACGTGTCCTCTGGCTAAAGATACAGTTCTTAAGCACAAATGACTTGAAAAACAAAGAGTCAGAAAATGTTAAATATTACTGCTGTGACTTGTTAAGATGGACAAAGCGCAGTGTAACAACAAACTACAGGTTGGAGACAGACTTCAAACAGTACACTGACGCCGGGGGTGACTATGGTTAGATGAACACACACAGTCAACTGAGTTTGGTAACATAATAACTAGGGAAAGCAGTTTTTAACTATTTTGTTGAGAGGAAAACCCAAAAGGACCCAGATGTCACCTCATCAATCCCCAAACTACCATTTTCCAAATGTATAAAACCACTGGTTACATTACAGTGGATACTGATATGCAACTGACTATGTTCTGTTGTGCTGCCATACTTGTAATACTGCAAATTCAAACATTTATTCATTACTTTTAGGTTTTCTTTGAGCTCTTTATTTATATTCAGACAGATGATATGAAAAGAGAGAAGGTACCGTGTTGTTTGTAGATGGGTGGTTTTCTGTAGATGTTGCTCCCCTGATCTGAAACCACACACAAAAGACATTTAGAGAGTAAATGATGCCTGACTTTAATTAAATCTAGCAAAATTGGTTTACATTACGTTTTGGCCTCTCTCCTGTTATATATCTGTATACTTGTTAAAGATGAGGGGGAAAAACAAAAAACAAATCTGATCCTAAATGGGATAGAAAGAAAGAAAGTAAGAAAGAAAGAAAGAGGCACAGAGTAGGGAGAGAAAGAAATAGAAGGAAAAAGAAAGAAATACAGAAAGAAAGCAGTGACAGGGTGCGCTCCAGCTCCTACCTGGGAGGTGAAAATGTTTTGGGGTCTGAGAGAGAGGCGGGGTGACCGGCCGGCTGTCGGGCCTGAGCGGGAGGGGGGAGCTCCGGCCACTCGGCGGGTCGGTGCCTCCAGTGAGAAGAACCAAGAACAGAACATAAGAAGGGACACTAAAGGGGTACCACAGATCTGAATGGTGCAACACACGGGAACCAGCTGGACCAGGCGAGGCCATGTAGAGCAAATGGGACACATTCTGGTTGGTTCGGAATAATGCAGTTAGTGGGGCTGAGCAGAGGCAGATCAAATTAGCAGAGCTTCAAGATTAAATGGAGATGTATGTTCTATTAATCTGTTGAGTTTATGATTACAAGGTCAGTTCTTCCCAGCATGCAACAGCAAACTTGTAGTTAAAAAAAAGCAAATTGTTATCTCAGTCTTACAGTTTGCAATGCAACACTTAGACAAAATGTTCTGGATGTTAGATTTTGATCACTGATATCTCTAAATTCATGCAAAGCTGCAAAAGCAAACACCAAAGGCTTGGTGGAAACTCTGTGCAAGGATGTGCAAGTCAAAGTAGAAGAAATGCTTGTTAGTATGGAAGAGGTGGCTTGGCTGCATGATTTTGACCAAGACATACAGTATTTTTGGCAGTTACACTCAAATGACAAATGGCGATGAGCCCAGAGTGCGAGATGAGGCGTTGATGAGAGGTGGCATCCCATGTGACGATGGAAGTGGTGCGCTTCTTCAAGGTTGGAGGGGAGGGCAGATAAGAGTGGAGTGGGGCCCTTACCTTGGCTATGGGGGAGAAAGTGGTGTCTGAAAGGGGATGTGGGGCGGGAGTCACTATTTCTGGAGCCCACACTGTTACTGCACAGAGAGGAGCAGAGCTTCTGCATGCCTGTGAGAGCCTCTGCAAGGAGGTAAGGTGTGGGACAGGGGACAAAACACCGACACCAGGCAGAAGAAGTGGACAATATGGGGAGGACATAGAGGGTGAGACGGTGAGGGGCAAAAGAAAAAGGTAAATATACAGGAGTCAAAATGTTGAAAAGAAGAGATAAAGTGAGAGGTAAGGAATATACGAGATAAACTCTAAAACACATTAAAAGCTAACTTTTAATGGAAAGAAGCTAACAGAAACTAACAAAAGCAAAATATGTATTCAAAGATGCAAAATTGACTGTAAGGTTGTTACTCAGCCAGATGTGGGATAAAACAAGAAAATCTATAATAACCTTAAGTCAATTTTGGTTATCTTCCCCTCTAAAGTGGTTGATAGATCATAAGGAAGGAAGTGGGAGGCCCTGGCAATTAGAGACCATTGATCAAACTCATTCACAGTATCTTTGCAACCATCATCTACTCAACCAGCAAAGATCACAATCATCCACTATGAAAACCCTGAGATCCATCCATTTTCAAAATACACACCTGCACCAACACACACACACACACAGAGCAGTTTCTTTGAATACCAACCTGGCCTGTGGAAATGCTGCGGTGAGCGAGACAGGGTGGGGGTATAACCATGGCGATTATAAACTGGTGATCCTATGGATCCCTGACTGGTGGACCTTTGAAGGATCCGTTCCCTCCTATCATAACAGCCCTGACACACACATACACACGGTTTGCTTCACAAACTGTTGGGATGAACAGGACACAGCATATTATACAAATAATGACGTGAATAATGTATCTCAACAACTTGCTCACCTCTCCAGGTGGTGTTGGTGACATGTTTCTTGAGGACTAGAAAGAATCAAATAAGTGTGAGTTATAGCATTTCTTCACTCTTTTAATATGACTCATACGTCCTTTCTTTCCTCTGTAGCAATTTATCTAAATCAACACACACTGTGGCAAATCTTACTTTGTCATCAGGCACGGAGAAACGTTCCCTCCTGGCATTATGGAGCTGTGAGGGACACAGAAAATCAGCAGTGCAAAAAAAATCATTGGGAAAATAGTTATTGCAGAGGAAAACAGGGTTACATGAGTGCTGTTTGTCCCCAAATGCCCGGATATAATCAGCATACAGAAAAAGAAGCATGCAGTCTATGTGTTTACCTCTCCCACACTCTCTTGTCTCTCCTCTCTCTCATCCAGGGAGGTTGTGTACATAGGTTCATAGGTAATAAGATCAGGGCGCTCAATGTCATAAATGGCTTTGACTTTTGGAATGGCAGCTAGGTCTCTGTAATCAAGGATCTCATTGTCTACTTTTGCCTAGGGAGACAAATAAAGACAAACGTGCAAACACAGACAAGAGTAAAGGGAGATTACTACTGTCATATCTGACTAAATGAATCAGAAACAATCGGAAAAACTCCACTTCCAGAAAAGTTGGGAAATTTTTTTAAAAATGCAAAAAGAACTCAAATTTGTAATTTGTTCATCTGTTTGAAAACCTGTGAGATGTTTGTCCAGAGATGATTTTCAGTGTTGTCACTGACCGGCTACATTCAATTTAGAAAATCTAAACAAACTTTAAAGTTTGTTGTCAGCATCACGTTTTGTGAAACTCGGGAATAGAGGCATGTTTGCCTCTGTGTTGCATCTTCTGAAGTTGCATACTTCAATTGTTTTAGAACTGAGAATACTACTTTGGTGCACTTTCGCAAGAGGAAACTTTCCTTTCTTGCTGAACTCAAGATTTCAGTTTCACAAAACTTGTTGGTATTGTCCAATTCTCCACTTTACATATGGCTACACATATGGACTGAAGGAGCAAGCAAACATCCATTCTTTTACATGAAACAACTGTGGTGTAAGTCAAGAAGAATGAGGTCTGGCATTGGCTTGCTGAAATAACCACAGACCCTGGTTGGATGTCATCTTGATGATATATATGTAATGTCTCCCCAAAATTCCAATAAATGCCTCTTGGTCAATGGCACCTTACATACATGCCAGTCTCCCATGCCATGGACAACAATGTCCCTTCATGTCATCATAAACACTGGCTATGGCAACTTTCTCTGAGCCTTGATTTCTCTTTTTTCATCTTTAGTATGTAGAACCAGATGCCAACTGAAACTGGGACTCATCTGACTGAAGAATGCATGTCCACTGTCTCTCAGTCCATCTGAGATGTGGCTGAGAGACAGTGGACAAGATCTGGCTTCTTCCTTGTGCAAGTTTCAGTTTACATTTCTAGATGTTTCCCTTTTACTTTGCCTCTGTTTGTTCTTTACTCACTGAGATTTCTTCAGATTCTCTGAATTACAGATGTTCACAAGCTAAATTATGTGTAGTGCATAGAGAAATAAATCATGTTTTTGGAATTTATTGATGATTCTCTAACTGGGTTTGGCACAAAATGATGACCCACTACTTATTCCTGCTTGGAATAACAAAACCTGTAGCGAATGCTCCTTTTATACTCAATCTTGACACCCATACCAGTCACAAATTAATCTGCTGATATCTTGTTACTCTATGAACTTGTCTGTCTTACTTTGCCTCTCTCAAAACTTTTGAGTTTGTTGCCAGTATCAAATTCTTAATTTGTTTCACATGATCCGAATGAGATTAATTTGATCAGTGAAAACACTGAAAGGTTCAAACAAATTAACAAATGAAAAACCAAAGTTTTCTTTGCATTTAAAAAAACATGTTCCAACTCTAGGAATTGGATTTGTATTTAACTCAGGGAAATTCCTTACATAGATCGTGTGACCCGGTGAGCCAGGTATGCTTGAACCAGGTCTGGAACAAATACTTTCAGATGACGACCTCGTGGGCTATGAAAGGCAAAACACATAGCATGAATAAATTGATAAATAAATAATAACTATGATCCACAGCCCACCGCCATCTGCATATAGATTATTATCCACAATCCTCCAACAGTACACCATTTGACCTTCATAAGCTACATGAGCGATGAGAGGGAACCCCTCTATTTACACGTTATGAAATAAATGAAGCACTTTGAAATACTAACAAGTTATTTCATGATTACTTCATTCATTTGCAAATTTGCAAAGTGAATGAGTGTTTTAGTGCTATGATCTGATGCTCCGAAGAACCTCATGCCTGTTTATGGGAGATGAAAATTCTGAATGGTAGCAGCAATTAGCGCAATTAGATGAGCTTTTCACCTAATAGGTAAATGATGACTTTGATATAAAATTAGTCATCTGTCACATCTTGTTTGCTCCTCCAAATGTGTATACATCTTTGACTCATGCACCTTGTTAATGAGCGCAGTTTCGTCAGCAAAGTGTTTAAAGACAGGACTGAATGGCTCTGTATGACACACAGGGAGGGCACTGCAGGCTGTCCCCAGCAGGTGGCAGCATACAGTGCATCGTGTCCTATATACATGGTGGAACACAGGATGATGCCATCTCATAGCCAATAGCGAATACAGTACCTGCCTTTCTGTTTTTTGGAGGAATAAGAGGGACGGAGGCAAAAGCTGTGGAGGAAGGGAGAGGGGGGTTCACAGGACATCACACAGGGGTTCTGCTCTCTCCTGCCCGACTCACAGTTCACACACACATATATCAAGGTGAAAGTGTCCACATGTAAATATGAACAAATATTCACACACACACGCACACACACACACGCACACACACAGAGGGGTACACACACACACATAGCCAGCATTGCCTGAGCAGGGAAATTATCTAAACCACAGCAAGTTAAGTTTTAACAGTCCGACAAGGAAGCAATAACAGCTCATGTAGACTTCTTTGTTAAATAATCTAAGTTTCTAGCTTTTCCTGGGAAGTTTTGTCATGAGCCGACGCAAAATGAACAACAAAAGGAGTCAATGGTGCCCAAATTCCTACCCGCTCCCTGTGCCTCTCCTCTGTTCTAGTAGTGTTTTTGCAGCCAGGATGCCACACTGTTGACCCTGAGGAGAAAGACACAGAAAATACATCAATAATGTTTTCATTCATGACAAGTTAGTCATATTCTAGATGTTCATACAAACAGGGCATTTATTTGTAGTTACCACCATATCTAACATAAACAAGTGAAAATGGCTACTCTTGAACCTTACTAAGATATCTAGCACTTTGTTTACACCACAAGCAGAACGGCATGCAAAAAACACATTTATAACCTTACGATAGAAATCATATCCACATTCTTGTTGTATTATGTCAGACTTCAATTGCAGTGGAATTTTAGACCCTTACACTTGACTCAACCTAATGTGGAACATGCGCTTTTTCTGTTTTCCTTCAAAGAAAAAAACATTCAAGAGACCGCAAGGGTAAATGTGGATCCACTCACCTTGCAGATACATCTCTTCTCCTTCTGTGAACATCTGATTGCACCTGCTGCATCGCGCACAGCTGGGGTGGTAGTGCTTATCTCCTGCCTGCAAAACCCAGGACACACTGCAAACTTGACATCACAGGAAAATGAAGATCAATGAAGCCTGAAGCAAAGCAAGTGAAGCTGAGCTGGGACTTCCAGGCAATAAACCTGGTGCTCCACCTGCTCTCAGCTACATTTCTTTCCTCTTTCTAACACCCTATTAGTGCAAGAGAGAGTTTCATCAGATCCGGTGAACTCATAAATGCTTTTACTTCCTTTGAAGAATTACTGGAGATAGCGATGGCCAGCAGTGGGTGGATATGTTCCTCTAAAAAACAAAGAAGGAAAAAACATTTGCTCCATAGTTCTCTGGGGATTAAGTGAGGATCTGTGGGAACATACTGTACTGGGACTTTATTTCATGTGTTCCAGTATTTGCAGCACCAGAATGGCAAGTTTATTCAGAATGTGACCCCCCTGACATCCATCTATTTGACAGAGTCAACTTGCCTTCAAATGTCTGAGTACTGTGCTTTGTGATAACCTGGATAATGTAACCCAATAAAATGATCTGATGGCTCAAGGGCCTAAACTTCCTGCTACAATGATGTGGTACTTTGCATGCAGAGTGGTGCATTATAAAGCTTCTGCCACACTGACCAAGGGTGATAAATACCCAAATCAAATGCAGCCTGCCGTATAACAACCCTCACTAACATTTCAACATACAAGTGGCCACTCAAAGATATACAGCTACTGCTTAATCATTTGCATTTTACAATATTGCTTTGAAAAAAAGTCAGAGAATGACTATTTCAGATCCTTAAATGCACCTCCAACCATTACTCTCTTAAACTGAATTTCTCTTTCAGATACTCTCCCATTCCTTTTTCTCTACATCTCCACAAGCTATGATGATGACCTCTATGTTAATAAGCTATTCATGTTGCTTTACCAGAAGAGCAGACAGTATTTGAACTGGGACTTAGGTCAGTGATTGCTATCAGGCAGACTGGTATGTCTTTGGTCCCACTGATCCACTGGCAGTGGCTCAGGGGGGAGATGCAGCGGCCTTTTTCCTATTGTCATAAAGACCTGCATTAGCCCTGGATTACTCTAAGCCTGGCTGGCTGGCAGTGACATTTTCATACCATTAAATGACACATAACTCAGTCTCTGATTGGATGACTGTCGTACAGTTAGGCTTGCACTTGTTAGTGAAACTGAAGGGGGTGGGTGTCAAAGACAAATTCTGGTCATGTTTTACATAAAAGCGTCTCACATGAAGTTAAAAAAGCTAATGCACAGAGTTTCATAACAGTTGCATGACACTCCAGATTAATGATTAATGATCACATCTTAAATCGCATTGGTGGTTTTATGTAATATTTATATAATTTATGCCAATGAAAGCTTGTGTGAGTGCATATTTCAGCAGGGTTGAAATGACCGAAAACAAATCAACAAAAATGTAATCTTTTAGTTGGATGCAGTCATGTCAAAAGTCTACTTGGCTTGGTGCTAAGGAGATTACACCAGAGATTACCAAACTAAATTTCACAAATATGTTGCATCCAACATCCCGTATCTGTGAGTGTTGTAATGAAGAATCAAAATTGGCTAATTCTGAACCTATTTTTGTTTTATAAATTCATTTAAATCCACTATATTCAATATTAGTTTGAGACCTCAGGCAGTTTTCTATTTTTCATTTATATGATGCCTTCTTTTAGTCTTATCTTTAGCAGGTTCACATGAAATTCATGAGCCCGATTAATCAGTAATTTTTTAACAGAGGCCCGTTAGATGGCATCTTCCCACGCAGTGCAGCCAAATGACAGCAGGAATTTGCAGTTCTGCTTGTCTTACCTCTAACACTTTTCCTGTGATGAACTGATGGCACGCCTCACACTGAACTCCAAAATGGATCTGATAGTCCTTCTCACAGTAGGGGGCGCCATCCCTGTGAGGAGAAAGAGAAAGTGTCAGTGTAAGTGTGAATAGAAATTGACCAGTCAGGCTATAATAACAGCTGCTTACTTGCTGATGTACTCCCCGGTCAGAACTTTGTTGCAAGCTTTACACTTAAAGCAGCCCAGATGCCACTGTCTGTCTAGTGCAAGAAGAGCTTGTCCGTTCTTAATGTCTCGGCCACACCCTGCACAATCTGTGAAAGAAAATGCACAAAAATACTTGAAAACATCCACAACATTCACAACAGGATGAGTTATTGTATGCATAAAGTAAAACGAGTAGTGAGTTTTGACCCCACACACTAGATGGTGTTAGAGAGTAACCAGCAACGCTCTGACAGCTGTCCCTTCTTATCATCTCTTAACTCTAAAAGTTCCATCAATTTTCAAGCAGGATCCTGAGGCTCTATATGTGCAAGAGGTTGGTTTCTAAATGAACAATCTTCCTGTCGTCTCTTCTTTAATGAATAGGGGGTGAGAGCAACAAAGCCCACTGTAACCACAGGGGGTGATAACTTTGTGCGGCATAACAAGGTTGGGATGATGACGTGAGTAGAATCAGCATGTCTTATTTATAGGTGACCTTGTCTAAAAGCTCTTCAAATGCCAACAGAGACACCAGTGGGGATGAGAGAGGAGGGGGAGAGAAAGAGGAAGAGCAGGAGGGAGGATGTGCAATTGGAAGAGGAGGGCTACACATCCCCTGATCCAGAGGAAAGGAAATGCACGGCCATGCATTATTTAGCAAGGCCTGTTCAGAAAGGAAGGTTATGCTTATGGAGAAGAGGAAAGAGAGACTTGGGATCTCCCTGAAAGATGTACCTCCATCACGTTTGAAGCATGACTGGGTTGTAGGGGGAGTTCCTGAGATGTTATGAGGAAGTCTGCTTTACACCTACCTGCTTAAAGTTTACCTTTACTGGTCATTTTCTCCTTAAATGAGCAGTTTGTCATTTTGAGAATCCCACTTTGTGGCCAAAAGTTTGATGAGAAGATTGATAAAGAGTCATTTCTGTATGTAATGCTCTCTTTAGCTCCTGTGTCTGTAAGGCTTCTTAAGTCTGATTGATGAGCTTATTGGTAAACCACAGCTTCTCCAATGTCTCGTTTGAAGCATGCCAAGCTAACCACTAAGCAGGAATTAAGCAAATGTGTTTCATGATGATGAACAGTAGATAAGTAAAGGATGAAAGGTTTGGAGTTGAAATGAGATGGCTTGCACAGTTTAGCATCGATTATTTCTGTGTGACAGAATAGTTGACACAGACTTCCAACTTTGATTGTAGTTATTTTTCTGTTCACAAAAAGCCTAACAACACACTAAAGCTGTTTTTTACCTCTTGAGCTGGTTATCTTTCAGTTCACTTTGGAAAATTTTATGTGAACAAGATGATCGAGGTGGCTATGACACAGCTATCTACAGCTAAAACCACTGGCAAACACCTACTTTCAATGTCATGCATAAATCACACCTGGAAGCTGCATTTTACAGACTTTTTATAATTCGGAAACTTTTGAAAACCTTACAACAGTTAACTTGTAACACTACAAGAGACTTTCCAGCCCAAAAGGCATCTTGTGAAGGTGAATTCCTCCCTGTGACTTATGTTCATTAGACAACAACTACTTACTGCTGGAGCCCAGGATGTCCTTTGGTCCTGGAGACATGGGCTCGACACAGTACTGACATAGACAGTCCTTCCCGTTAAAGGTCACCCTGTCCCCAGCAGGGAACGGTCGTCTGGAAGATAAACAGTCAACAAAACATGAGCTATTGCCCTATGGCAAGCGTAATGGTTTATTTGTTGTGGACTGCAGGTCGTCTGACAGGCCTGAAGATGACAGGGACCCATGATGGGGATGTGTGTCAACAATGTCTGCCTTAGGAGCCTATTTAGTCAGACAATGTACAGAAATGACACACAGCATCTTACTGTACACTGTCAACTGGATTTCCTTCAAACTGTTTATCACAACACTGAATGAGAAGATTTTACACTCTACAGGCTGTAGAAAATAGCATTTGACGCAATTTTGGTCAGATCCAGAAAATAAACCAGGGCAAAAACTTCCTTCCAATTTTTATGTCATTAAAAATTCAATTCAAAGGAATTAAATACTCCCAAGTCGTCTTTTCATTCAAATTCAAACTTATTTACAAGCTTCCTTATTTAGTTTCATCCCTGTTTTTGTCTCAGCTGTATCTTACTTGCAGATGGTGCAGACGAAGCAGGCAGGGTGATAGGTCTTGCCCAGGGCAGTGACCACTTCTCCCTCAACAAAATCCCCACAGCCATTGCAGCGGGTGCCGTGCATGCGTTGGTAGTCCAGCGTGCACAGATACTCTCCATTCTTCATGAAGAAGCCCCCCTGTGCGAGGTCGCAGCCGCACACTATATGGGACACGCACACACATTTGCTCTCATTTAGTGCTCTGCACGTAAAGCCAGCCAACTCCTCCATGCATCAGTGGCTTCGTTAAGGCTGTGTAATCCTAAGAGGCAAACTGAGTGCGTGAAATGGATGTTGACTAAAATGTCACTGAAAAATACATTTTAACAACAGTGTATTACAGTGTAACAGAAAAACCTTCAATCAACAGTGTTAACAGCAACGCAGAAAAAGAAAGAAAAAACTAAACCCCCTGCATTATGAGCTCATGGCTATTAATCAGCAACTTCTACTGGAAGTTTTTTTAATCGTCATTTTCGAGACTGACCACTTGATGCAGGAACAATTCTGTAATTGTTTAACTCGGGAAATGGTCTTGATCTGTTCTTGACGATAGCTGGCCCAGAATACTGTCTAATATAGTTTCTGTTTCCAACAAGCTTCCTTCTATTCAAACATAACCTTGTCATCTACACAAAAACAACTGGTAAAGCCAAAAATACTAACTGACAAACAATTAAGCTTTATAATAGGATCTGACTCTAAAGACTTGCTGGGCATCCAAACATGGCATCCAAAATTGACTTTAGTGGCTTCATGATGTCAAGTAGAGACAATAAAATGTTACAAGTCTTACGTGATTCATCATTAAATGTACCAATCTTCTAACTTGATAGATCTGAAACAGGATTTCATTATGTTTTGGCTGTAGACCAGCAATTTTTCAATGAGCACAAATTACTTGTGGATAACTAATCAAGACAAAGAAGGGAAAATGAAACCGAAAGCCACAACAAATGTGTTTCAAAGAGGAAAAGGGCCACGATGTGTTACCTGAAAAGCTCCAGTGCATCTTGACTTGACATTAAAACTGACATGTCTTTGGAGGTTCAGTGGAGAGATGAAATACAATCCTCCACAAAATATTCCCTGAATTGGGGTGATGGTGACAACTATGAGGTGCGACATTAAAAATGTTGGTTCAAAAGCTGTTGAATGTTCTCATGTACTCATCAGGACGAGCATCGACTCACAATGACTGCAGTGTGAATGTTGCAATGCTACCACAACAGGTAGAAATATCCTCTTACAAAATACAATTACATCTAACAGCAACTGCCATTATTAAAGACATGTCAGTTTCAGGGCTACACCAAAGACTGCATATTTCCTGCAAATGCAATATGCAGGTTTATCACAAAGTAGGCATGTGGTCACATGCATCATATTTAAACCACATAATTATTGCCTGCCAGATGCACTTCACCTTCCCAGCAGCACAGAGTGACCCAGGGAATTCAATTGCCATTTGGAAAGGCCACAGCTAAGAGGGAAAATATTCCGATGCTTGAGATAACTGCACCTAATAATTCTTATGCAAAGAACCATGCTTAATCCAGGGGATGAATGGAGCGTGTGAGGGAAAGAATCAGAAATAATTGCATTAGGGCTCAGGGATGATGAAATTAGCTAGTTAGCTAACTGGGTTCGGAGAAACCCTGCAGCGGGATATTTGGTGGCCTCTGTTTGTGATCTCCAGCCGCCTCCTCTTTTCATCAGATGCATGCCAATAAACAAAATACCCATTTGGAAACTTAATAAAGTCAATTTATAAATTTGAAATTAAAAAGAGTTCCAGGAAGCTGAAAGATTGTGCATTTGGCTGTTTAATTTAATGAGAAAAATTTACAAAAAGATCTTATTTGGGACATGGTATCATCTGACAGTTATCAGTCATTCTGTAGCACGACAACAACACCATACCAACATGGTGACTGTAAAATCTGTCCTCATGTCCCCTTTGTCAACTGTTATCGTAGTAAAGGACAGAATTAGGTACTAATCTGTGTTATTCTAGGCCATAGGTGAGCTAAGATATCTCCTTAACAGTGTTTCCATCCCAGAATAACTACAAAAGTTCAAAAGGCCATGTCTGGATCAGACTGAGACTTTGGGTCGGCTGTGGTCACTGACACTGCAACTGTGCCAGAACGCCAAAGATGAGCACTAAAAGCGCTAAAGAGGGCGGATTATCACGGGGACTTGATGTAGAAGTCTGGATCGTACTTTAATTGGATGAAAATTTGAATGTTTATGTGATTCATACCACCATGCCGACCACTTGTAGGATGGGAAGGACATTGTGCAATTTAGAAAACCTCACTGCTTCTACTTAACATAGTGAGACCGAGTCTTCTTAGCTTCACAACCATCAGATTCGTCTTTATACACATGAAAAGGAGGAAAATCTTATTTACTAAACAGACTGTTGTTTATTTATTTATTATGGACGCCACTGAATGAAAAATTGCCCTACTATCGTGCCAGTATCAGATTAGCAATGAATTTTAAAGCTTCACACTTCAGCTGCACTTTTTCACACAACTCCCACGTTGTTTTTCCACCGGTCAGAAAAAAAAAGACCATCAAAGCTGCCAGAGGACATATTTACATAGTAAACACATCACTCAGTAAACACTGATAAGAAAAATAAACCAATTAGCAAATACACACATACATAATTAAGTTAAATCAAATTAAAATTCAATTGAATTAAATCAAATTACCCATATATTATTATGCTGTGATTGTTTTCATTTACCTTTACAGGTGAAGCATTTGAGGTGAAAGTGCTTGTTCTGCACCCGGAGAACCTCACCCTTACATGGCTCCCCACATTTGTAGCACTGGATCAGGGGCTTCTCTGTGGAGTGGTGGTGGTGCGTGTCCTGTGCATGAGCCACTGCAAGAGTTGAGACATTAGCATTACCATTGAGGTGTAAAGTTGATGAGTCATTTTCTGTGACATTGCTACTCGTCTCTTCGTCTGACGAGAACCTTATTCTGCAGCATCACACAGATCCACTGCTCAGAGCATGTCAGGGGTAAAAATAGGACCGGCACTGAGCGGGACAACACAACTTAGGGTTCACAGCCAGACAGGCTCTCTGGAGAACAGCAACCTAAATATAGTCCATCTTGATCAGTGGAGGACAGGCAGTTGAAATGCAGAGAGGAGCGGGGAGATGGCACGGGGAAAGGACTTGATCAAATCTGCTCTGCTACTTTCATTCTCAAAAGAAAGTGCAATTTAAAGTTATGTCCCATTTTGTCACATTCATCCGACACAGGTTATCTTTTCAGGAATCATTTGACTCTTTCCCATGTTTTAAAAAGAGATACTGAATAAAACAACATGAAAAGGATTTACATTCGTATAATCTGGCTTGTGAGGAGGTCCATTCTTTGCTGTGGTTCAATATCTTACTGTGAAGAAAAGAAATAATGGAGGACAGCAAAAAAAATCTGTTCTGAAGCCAAGTTTTTTTTTTCTGTATTTTCACCTAAACTGACAGTGTGTAGGAGCCAGAAAAAAAAAGAGAACGAGAATAGGCCCTGTGATTTAGTAAGGTATTGAACCACAGCAATTATGAGTAAAAGGCAGGGGCACTTGTGAAACTACGAGTGTTGAGCCAAGCTAGCTATTTTTGTACCCTGGTGCTTTCACCTAAAGCTTATATTAGCATGCTGACAAGCTGCTAATGATATAATGTGATCAACAATTGCAAAGCTTTTCACATCATGTTGTACCAAAGAAACTTTATTAAAAACATTATGTGCCGCAAATCTGGCAGAAATGTCCAAAGAGTGTCTGCAATGTTCAACTATGAGGTGATACAGGTGAAGCCCCATTATCACTGAACCAATTTAGTGATGCTAATATGCCATTACAAGCCACTAAACTAGCTTACTTGTGATTATGTAGCCAGTTTAAGTACCCTGTTAGGTATTGAGACATCCTTTGTAATCATACAACACAGAGAGGTTGTTATCAGCTTGCTTTATCTCTACTAGCAGCACCAGCATCATCTTGATATCTGATATGTCAGCCTGCAGCCTCCTCAGTAAAAAAGTTTAGTGGTCCCCGACATGCACAGGCATTAATCCCCTGCTACTGTATGGGATGTAACTACCGCTGCAGTGCCGCACTGCATACAGCTTATCAGCTGTCTACGGCCAGCAGATTATTTTACAGTCGGAAGCTTTAACTAGCGAGGCAGCTTCTTTCTTTCATCCTTCCATTTTCTTTCTCTATTTTTAAAAATACAAACACACGCACACAAAAGATGAGAATACACATGAAAGGATCTTTGCTCTTTCTGCTCTGCAATGAATCATTAGTCTGCGAGGCTAAAATAAGACACCGGCAAAGGAACAGAAATAGCATCAGGAACGATCAATGGTCTACCAAAGAGAGACGTTACTCTGGATTATTGAGTGGGATATAAGCTTGGCCTCGCTTGCATCCCACTTTTACAGTTACAGTAACTTTCTAATATCATCAGATGGTCTGATTGCGGTGAAACCAACTTCGGAAGAGAAACTAGCCTTTGGACTTGTTTTAATGAGACACTTGAGTAGTCTCTCATTTCTTTTCTAGGGGCTCAAATGTTGCATGACAATTCCTTTAGACCCAATTACAACAGCAACGCAGCATCTATCATTTGGAATGGGAAGGTGCTGAGATGCAGTCGCGAGAAAATGAAAAATAGAGCTCGAAGAAGAAGACAAAATATCAGGAGGGAGGTAGGAATGAAGGTGGGTTATGAGGGGAGGATCTGTCTCCCTGGTGTCTCTGATGTGATTACACTCAGCAGGACAATGAGTCATCTCTGGGTGAACCAGACTGCTGTGACAGTGAACTGAGTGTCAGCAGCTCTGTGTGTGACATTGCACCTTCATGGAAAAACACAGACCATCTGGGTAACTGCACACTGCAAAAAAATCTAATCTAACAAGTGATTTTAAGCCTCGTGCACATGCTGGAACAACTTAAAGGCCAAATCCTTCCATTAAAACTTGTCTTATATTTCCTTATATGGCTGTGATTTCTATCAGTAACAACAGCACAGTTGTCAAGATTATTGAGTCCATGATAAAGATCTGAAATCCTGCTTGTCTTTTCTGTCATCAGGATTACACAAAAAAAACCCTCTTCCTCTAAAACCACATTTTACCACTGCTACCTTGAGTGATGTTCTGGTTGATCTCTGTATTTGATAGTAAAACTACAGGTTCCTCGTTACCTACTACCTACTAAAGAAATAAAAATGATTGATTGTTAAAAAGGGGTACAAGGATTTTATTGGTAACACATCAAAGGGCGACTTTTAACCCAAACCAAGATCTTTGCCAAACGCTTATCAAATCATTTCAGATTCAAAACATCAACATATTTATTGTCTAAACCAGTGGCAACGAGGACATATTGTAAAGTAACATAAAAGTATAAAAAATTACAATTCTACACAGGACTTGAACCCTAACCTCTACCTGAGTAAAAGTCCAGCAGAGAGTTTAATACATTGTAGGTAACAGATGAGCTCAAGATCCTGAGTTAAAAGGTGACATAACTCATAATTATTGGTTGTAAACCTGCACATAATCTAGTTGCTGTATTTCTCCAAATATAAAGTCCAGTTTCATCTGGTCATTTAAGGGCACTGCAATCATTTTCCCAAAATACATGCAAGGGAGAATAATAGTTATTGAACGAGGTATGACCAACTTAACAACTACTGACTGTATGAAAAACGTTGGAGACATTCTGCTGCTTATGACTTAATCTGGTGCACATCGTTATACATGTAAGTCCAACTGAATTCAATGCACAGATGACTCAAAGTAACTTGAAAGGGGATTTTGACGGATGAAGCTGCTTTTTATAAAAACCAGGATTCAATGGGCTGACATGGAGTCTTAATGTTCTGCGTATAAGTCATAATCTCTGATGTGTTTGAACGTCTGAAAAAAGCAACAGAAAAAAAAACAGGTGAATGAGAGCAGTTTTAGAGGAAATTTAAATGTATGAATATACAGTTAGGCTTTACTGTTTTTACAAAAAAATGCAAAAAGATGGCACTTTTTTTTTACATGTGCAGAAGAGATTTGACCTCCAAATAAATTATTTGGGTTGGAAATAATTCATTTGGTTATTTGGTATTTGGTTCATAGGATTTCCATCAGACCAACATATTTACATAGACTGAAAAAGCCAGGTTTTATTCTGATACAACAATTTGTTTTCCCTAGTGTGATGGAAATATGCAGAATTGTTGTGTAGAAGACATCAGTTGTGTTTCCAGCATTCCCATCTCATATCAACTATCCATTAGTATGTACCATAGCTAGTTTCACTGTCTAATGTAATGTAAATGACAGTTATTACCATTCTAGGAGTATGTCTCTGGCTTTCTAATGGCCTTTGCCGGTAGTAGAAAACAAGATAGAAAAGAACGGTTTACCTGTCATTGCAGGATCCCAAGCACATCTGATGCTTCCTTTTCCACCTAAACACATTTTCCTTTTTATATTTTTGCTTAATACATGTTGTTTATACATTCACACATGTGATTTTCTTGTCCAAAAGGCACAATGTGTGATGTAAACACGTTATTCATCATTAATATCAGGTATTAATATCAGGTTTGGGTCAAACTGAACCAAATTTTTAGGTTGTTTACATGTTAGGTCATTTCAAATGTAATTTAATTAATAAATTAGTTTGTTTATACTCTTTTTTTAATGTCAGATTGTTGTGCAGATGTTGCCTCATTGTTGCATCACTCATAATTAATTTGAGATGGATTTTATTCAACTATTAAGATTTCAAAAACTTAATTAAAAAAAAAAAGATAAGTAAATGGTTTAGGGGCTCAAGAAAAGAACATTGCTTTGCAAAGAAAAACAGCATAACAAGAAGCTTTAAACAGTAAAAGTTCAACGTAGAGAATATGCAATAACTGCTTGGTAGGATTTGCATTAAGTTACATGAAAACTGTAGTTAAATAACAGTGCAGGCTCATTCACAATAGAATATTACTTTCAATAATTGGCTCTCCAAGTTTATCACTGAGGGGACTTCCCTGGAAAAAAATGCAATATTTAAATGTAACAGTTTTTTAATAGACAATAAATGAGCCCAGAAAGACAATGTATAAGAACAGAGTGGAAGTCTCGCCCTCACGTGAGTGGCTGTTTGTCTCGTTTGTCTTTGTGTTGGCCCTGTGATGGATGGGCAACCCATCCAGGGTGTCCCCCCCCTGCCTGCTTTATAGCAGCAGAGAAAGACTCTAACCCCCCCTGCGACCCTGAACTGGATTAAGTGGCAATAAAAAATGCCTGGATGGAAGGTCTTACTCTTGGGACTGTTGTCTTCCCTCCCGCAGCGCTCCATAACACTGACCTGTTCTACCACCTCTTTAATTAACTGACTTAATCCAGTCTTTCAATGAAATACAATGAAACTAAGATTATAAAGCGAAAATCTATAATCAGATGTTACAGATCAGTTTAGAAAATATATAAACAAATTGAATCAGCAATGGGTGCACACGCACACACACACACACACACACACACACACACACCATTTCTGAACAAAAATAGATAATTCCTGAACGTAACTTTTCTTCAGATAATATCAGCAAACTAACTTTCATCATCCTGCACCAATCCAAACTCTTAGTAAGAGAGTAAAAAGTGAATAAAATAAATAAGATTTAAAAATGTAAGGACAACTGAGGACTAAATACTCAAACAGCCATGTTTGGGAGTGGTAAATGCAATCAGTGTTCATTTCAAATAGAAATCCCTTCTGTTTCCTTACTCCTAAAGCATGAATGTTTCTGGAAGAAGTAATTGCCCATTAGTAAATATGAACTCACATCTCCGCTATCCTCGTTGGTAATTTTCATTCTCCTCTTAGTTTTCATTTCCTCGCCACTGACTCATTACTGAAATATGAGGCTCTTTTCCTATTAAATGACGGGCTAAATGTCTGAGAGTTTTACTTTTCTTCTCCAGCTAGTCACTAACATTCAGTGTTTGGCATTTGAAGCTGAGATGTAACAGTAGTGTTCAAAAATAGTATTTTTTCTCCCCCCACAGCTTCTAAAATTATTAAAATTCTCTTTGTGGGTTTGTCACCACATGTTAAAGCTGTCACGTTATTTTGTTTAAGCAGCGTTGATATAGAAATATTCATCTGTGCGGCTTTGAGCGTACATATTTCTTAAGATGCCAAGAATTTCTCCTTTGACCCTGTTTGGGTGTCTGACTCACTATTTTTAACATTTGCCTGTGTCAGCAGGGGACAGCCCAGCATGGAAAAGTCAACACCGCTAACGTCATAACAGGTTGAAAAAAAATCCAAGACAGATGTTTGGATCTCAAGTGCAGAGGATCTAAAATCTGAGGTTTGGATGGGAAGTTATGGGTGAAGTGTTTTTCCAGTGGCTGTGCGGAGGTGGGGAGAAGCAGAAATGGAGACTTCACAACATATATCTTAAAAACTCAAAGAAGCAACATGAAATGAGCTGTTAATGCTCTGAAGGATCACGGTTGTTGCATTTATCAGTTTCCTGTGCACACAATTGTAACTTCAAGGACTTCAATAACATTGATTTGAAGTAAATCCATTAGTGAGTCTTCAGTAACTCATGTGATAGCAGCAAAATGGAGCTTGATTTGCTGGAATGTACATTATATAACAGTATAAATAAGTTAGTAAGGGGCACATGAAGCAAGCTCAGCACAGTGCAACTTACTGTGAAATATACAGTCATACAAATTTTTCCAAGTGCTGCTCACATTCCTGGTTCTGGGCTGCATGTGTTGGCTGTGCTGACAGAGTCATCTGTCCTGCCTCATCACCAGAGGATAAAGTGACTGATATGAGCCTAAACACACAATGAACACACACACACACATTCAAACACGCTGATGAGGGAACAATAACCAGCAGAGCATCCCGAAGCCAGGCCCAGAGAAAAGGGGGCTGCTCTTTCTACCTTCTATAGGCAACCCACCCCCCACCCAGTCTCGCTGTGTTGGCAATAATAAAGGCTGCAGATGATAGTGAGGAGGGAAGTGAGAAAGCCCACGTTGAATCCCCTGAGGACAGATCTTTCTGGAACCCCCCCAACCCCCCATCCGCTGGTAAATAACAGCGGATTGTGGCTATTGACACAGAGTGAAGGATTTGCTGAGGATGCTTCAGACTTTGTTGCCTTCATTTCCTGCCATGAACCCTGAGGAATGCAAAACCAGAGTAGAAGTTTGGGAATGCGGCGGGGGGGGGGGGGGGGGGGGGGGGGGGGGGGGGGGGGGGGGGGGGGGGGGGGTTCAATGAAATAATAGATAGGAGGTGAAAAGATATAATGAAATAATAAAAATCTGTTTCCATTTTGTTTCAGACAAAAGAGTTTCCAGCCACAAACCTCCATGAGCATGCGCTTTTAAGTGTGTCAGGGTTCGTGTGGGACAAAAACAAGAGGGGCACTCATCACTCCGGGTGTCCATGCCTCAAGATGTGTTGACTTCCCAGACACAAACACCAACACACAAACACACTTCTCACCCCTTTATTCATACACTTTTGGGGGTGGAATATTCCAGGGGGAGTCTGCAATCTAAGTAACATCAAAGGGAGTAAAATATGTCCACCATGAAACCCCAATTAGTAATCGGGCATGCATGTGTGTGTGCTTGGGGGAAGGGTTGGTGGAGCTCTTTATCACCCAGACATAACAAGAAGCTCTTAACCCCTCCCTCCCATGAATATGTATGACTGAATTCAGTCCAACAACCAGCACCCCAGACAAAGCACTTCAAACGTTGGCCACAAAGTGTGTGTGTGATGAGGGGGGTGACCATATCAGCTTCTACCAGGCCCCCCCCCGAACCTTTAATAACTAATCCTCAGAGACCTGAGCTTTGAATAAGGATCTGCTCTCAATGGTTGAAGGCCCCAGTGCAGAGCATTTGTTCTTGGCAGGTACACAATAATAATAATAACACCCTGATAAACGGAGGGAGACTTCCAGTGCAGCTACTTATCTGAGAGGAGACAATGGTGGCTTCATGAACTGCAGAAGCAATTGTGTTTGTAGAAGTGGAGCTAATGAAGGCCTTGGCTTTTTGCCCCTGAATCTCAGCCCGTAGAGGCCCCCACGCTGCCGTGTCGTATTTCCTGCGATAATGAAAGTGACTGACGGCGGACAGAGAGGATGTTTGTTGACGTTCACAATGTACAGCCACGGCCTCTTTCATGGAACTCTCGTATCACTCGTGTTGTTTTAGCCCGTCAGTGACATGACAGCACACTTATCTCATCTGTATATTCTGGTTCTGTGTGCCAGCTGCACAAACAGTGAGTGTGTGTTGCATTGATGTCTGGGAAAGGGTTTAGCTCCTCTTTCAGGGGATAGAAACAGGCAAGCTTCAAAGATGAGGCTCCACTGCAGTTGTCTGCAGCACTCTGCGAAAAAAAAAAAAAAAAAAAAAAGCACAGGAGGCAACTACAACGCCACTTGACATCAGGCTTTCTTGTTAAAAAGAAAATGTTCAGATTGGGAGGCTGACGCACATGTGATGACGATGATCTGGAGCGCAGGTCAGCAAGATGTCGATTTATCACAAAGAAAATAAAAATAAATGAGTCGGTTTGTCCTGGTGCGTAAAGGTGCTTTCAACTCAGATGCACATGTACATCATCATGAGACTTCTCGAGGTGCAAACAGCCCCGATAAATTACAAACTATTTCAAAGGTATTCTTGGCTTTGAAAATAGGGCAGCAGCCTGCATGTAGACAAATGCTAACGCTGCAATCTCCTGATTATGATTCATCTTTCGGAGCAGAAAGAACAACTCAGTATTGGGGCAGTTGTGCATCCTGATGGTACAGAGCCCACCTGGTCTAAGGCAGGTTGCATTATGAGATCCCTGGAGGATACATTATGGCAATATTGGGTCACAAAAGCATACACGTGTAGAGGAATGAACAGCTAGAGGCCACAAAACTTCCTCCACCAACAACTCCCATAGAATAACCCGGCAAAGTAGCTGGCTAAGTCTATGGAAAACTTTCAGAGGAGTTTGTGGGAGACGAACATGTGGCAGCCAGAGGTTACAGGACTTCTGCCAGCATTGGGACGCAATGGCAACAACCTTTTTCTTTGTGGCCAGTCGGATCCACATCAAGGCGAAAGCTCCAGAGCTGGACGCCGCCTCCAGCTACCGGAGCGCTGTCAGACACATAAACAAACCTACAAACTGAAATCTGTCAAAATATCTGAAAACTATAACAGTATTTTTAGACAATACACACTGAAATATCACATGCTTCCATGTAGAACACAAACTGTGCTTGCTTTCACCGGCTGGGAGATAAACTCATGGAGGATTCACTGAAACAGTAAAAATCTTATGAAACTATTCAGGGACTTTGAACGTAACAAAGATGCGGAGACTAATTTCTTTTCAACATGATTAACAACTTCTGCATTCATTTCCAGTCTTGTAAACCAAATTTTCCTTTTTCCCACTGCAGCCACAAAGCCTCTGGAATATTTATAGATTCAGTTTTAATTGCAGTTCGATTTTCGTCTTTCATGTTGCCGCATCCTCTCTTTTGAAACCTTTGAAGCAGCAGGTTACTTTAAGATGGAAAAACGACATCTACATTACTGCTTTCTGTGAGTCATACTGGCAAACAATGTTCAACCTCACGACCACATGCCTCAGTAAACTGCGGGCAGCGTTAACATCTCTTGAACGATGCCCCGCACAGCTGGGTGACCTCACTTATAGGTGGAAACAATCATCTTTTTTTTGTAGCAGGACACCATGAATGGGGCCACGGTTGACAACAATGGAGTGTACCTTTTAGATGGTCGCCATGACAACGGCTGCAGACAGAGCGAGAGTGAGAGAGAGAGAGGGGAAGACGGAGAGAGTGCAGGTCTGTAGCTCTGCGCAGTGTGCCTCCCCACACTGGTGCTCCACTTTTTCTTCTCCACGCGTTAACATTTATTCAGTTTTCATCCAAAGACGGGCTTTTTAAACCCACAACTATCACGTTATGGCTCCGAAGGGTTTGACGTTTTGTTTCAGGCTCTTATACAACACGACCAGATGCTTTGTTCTAGTAACATTTACATAAAGCCTGACGCTGCCAAATTAAGCAGACTCCAAGCAGCAGCTAAAGGGCGTAGCATGTTCAAATCAGCTACTCTGAGAGAATATGTGGATGTGTTGAAGATGCACATTTAGATTGTTTCATTAGTCACGCTTCTTTCATGCAACACACACACATGAGAGGTTCTATACCCCTGTTTTTAATGACTGCATCATGCATCTGCATCTTTAAAGAATAATCAAACCAGTAAATAAGACTTCAGTCCAGTTCAGTCTGATTCAAGTCAGATGCAGGAGTGAGCATCCAAGTGAGCGCATCCTCACAACAACTGCAGACAGTCAACAGCATGACAGGCAAAACAAATCCCACAAAAAACACATTTGTGAACAACACTGGCACACACAGCGGCTGGACTACCTTTTTCTTTGACCATGACCATTGGAATCCAGGTGTAGCTGCACCAGAAAACGCTCCCAGTATCAGCCGTCAGGAACACCAGAGCTGCTAGATCCTTTTTTTAGTCAAGACCGAAGAGCTAAAAAAGAAAGCTGAGACACCAGAGAGATGGGGAGGGAGAGGTGTGGGCACTGCTAAGCTCTCCTCCCGAAAACACAGCTACAGCGTGGGGTTTGCCTCCCGACTGCTTGCTTTCCTCCCATCCCTCTCTTCCTCCTCCTCCTCCTACTCCTCCCTCCTCTTCCCCTCCTGCTCCCTCTGTTGTGTCAGCCGCCTCCTCATTGCAGCAACCAGGTGGCTGCTGCTGCTGCTGCTGTGTGACCAAAACCCCAAGTATACAAAAAAAACCACTTAAAATTAACATAATGCAGCAAAAAAAGATATAATCACACATACTGATCGAGATGAACTGAGAAATTAACTTTATACTTGTCTATGTTTTATATGTTTATTTCTTCTTGTCTTCATAATGAATCAGTCTGACTCAAATTCTGAACTGTGTGGTAAGATGTGTGTGTCACCACTCAAACATCTAAAAAAAAAACCACAGGATTACGAAAACAAAAAGTTTATCGTTGCTTTTTCCCGGTGAGAGCTTTGATCCTGTTGAGGTATTTAAGACAAAGAGACAAAGACTGTGAATTCTGTTTGGTTGCCTCTGATTTTAACTAACACTCGTAATTGAGTCACATCACGATCTTTACGAGAAAATCAATTAAATACGGTCCATGAGTCACACAAGTTCTTGTTAAATGACTGTTTTAGGAGGAAATTTTATGTGCATACTCACAGATGTAAATGTCTCATATGAAGAGATATAAATACAGGATGTGAGTCAAGGTTGGGAGATACCTCTGCACACTGCTTCTCACTGCTCCTACAGATGCATGTCTCTATGTTTGAGTGTTTTTGCTGCCCTGTTGGCAGTATCTGAAAATATGTGGAACAATGTGAGCTGTGGGCTGCTTTTAGTTGTGTTTGTGCTGCCGTGGGTGCTTTAGCTTTTCTCTGCTGTGGAACACAAAGTGGACAAAGATCTCCTTTGTGATAAAGTGAGAGTAAGTGCTTTATAATGGAGATTGTCCAGTGCAAATGCTATCTGCGCTTTTCACTTGTGTTTCTTTGCTGCTTATCATTTTTGGCGCTTTCTCCTTTTTTCAGATGAAATTGGGTGTTAATGGTTCAAGTTGTCCCTAAGACACATCCAAACATCCCCAAGGGCTATGCATTGATAGGTTTTTGGAAGACTGCACATCTATGTAGGAAAATGGTCATTAAAGGCTAAGAGCGATGCAGACAGATACCTTCGAGAGGGTATAAATGGGACGAGCCGTCCCTGCCCCCTCACTTTTGTGGTGCCCTGCCTGCCATATTTTGGTTGCTCACGCCCGTTTTCCTTTTCAACTTTATTTTGATCTCACATACACATCTGGAAAGTCATCAGTGTCTTACATGAAAACATCTGCTGGTCCACAGATTTATCTGAAATAACCCAGAAAAGATCTTGCTATGGGGATCACACCAGGAACAACACCAATGAGTTCTTGAACCCCACTCTTTATTGATAATATCGTCAGTTCATCCGCTAGATAGAGATAAATAGATAAAGATTAAAAAGGCTGTAGGATGGGATTGTGAGACGGTTTCTGAGCCGATGCAGACTTTATATAAATAATCATTTTGATGTCTAGTGTAAATCTGCATAGTTGTAACATGATATAACTCACAATGTTCTGTCCCCAGGCGGGCAAATTGCTCAAAAGAGTCAGCAGGTTCTTTATCATAATTAATAACTTTTGCAATGAAATACACACACACACACTTTCAAGTTAAGAAATATATCAGCATCCACAGTGCAAGTGGTATTAAAAAAAAACTTAGAATAGTAATAACAACACAGTGATAATGACATTATCTAAGAGTTAACAGTTTGGATTCAGTTAATTCTATTTGCGTGATCATCACAAAGCTTCACCTACTCTGACACCCTTGCTCTTTCATAGCCTCCCACGACCATAAAGTAACACGAGGGCAAAAGAGGTATTCTGAGGTAGCAGGTCAGGCTTAACGTGATGTCTTATCTGAGCTTTGGATTAATATCTTGTGTGGATCCTTTGGAATCCAATTATACGTAGCACCTGAGAGCACCTTTCTGACTGGCTCTAATGAGCAACACCAGCTCTTATTTCATCTTCAACTTCATTGTTTACATGAAAAAGGGTCATTTCTTATCAGTTCTGCACCTTCATTTAAACTTCTGTGGGACAAAATGTCAGAAAATAAAGATCAAGCCATCTGCTAGGGGAGAAGATCAATGTTTGCAGCATGAAAAGTGGATATCTCTACTGGATCTATGGGATAGCATGTTTTATCAGGAGCAGCGCTCCACGTCATAATGTTTTAAGAAATCTTTTCACTTCATTCCACTCTAGAATGCGCCGCTTGCTGGCAGCAAATTGTAGCAGCTCCGATCATACAATTTAATCATTACTTACCATCGCCT
>JAOXYM010000017.1:7740927-7754053 GCA_028567055.1 Leptatherina wallacei
CACCCCCCCCCCCCCCCCCCCCCCCCCCCCCAAAAAAAAAGTTGCACCTTTAGCTTCACCGGTAAAGCAGATAGAGTGATTATTACATTTGACTGTCCTCAGATTGCAGCTTTTAACTAATGACACACCACATCTGATTGAAGATAATGGATCAAAAAAAGTGGAGCTTCAAATTGCATCAAAACTGCAATTAACAGAAAAAATAAATAATGACCTTTTTCACGTTTCTGTTCACATCATTACAATAAGTTGGAGACAGTGTGAACAAGGCTGCAGTTCCAGCTCCACGCCGGTGTAACCCAGTTACAATACCAGAGTTATTATCACAGCCCTATTCAACTGACAGACGACGCAAAAAGGCTCTCTTCTCCATCAACCATCCTTGAACCAATGCCCCCCCCCCCCCTGCTCTATATCTAATAGACTTTTTTCTCCCTCTGTATGTGTTATTATGAAGGCTTCTGCGGCAAAAGATACTCACCTCTAGCAGACATGCCCGGTAGGTAGAGCCTCTTTTTCTCTGCCGATATTAACAGGACAGGAAGGTGCAGCTAGTGGGGGGGCAAAAGACCGACTGACAGCCTGATGGTAATATTTATGCGTTAAGTTTTTTTTGCCTGTCATTTGATGGGGGTTAAACGCTGGGAAACATGCTTCGATCTGGTAGACTGGACTAGAATGCGCGATGGAGAAGTGGACTTTCCAGCGACAGGGCGTGTCCTGGATCAGACAGCATCCTTTTTATTTTTCCAACAAGTTTCTGTTCATATTTGAACATAATAGCGCAGCATTACTGAGATATAAATGAAATCATTGTTTAAAGTCCTTGCCTGCAGCTGCTGACGGCTCACCTAATCGTCTAACCGGATAGGCTGCTCTCTGTCTGGGATGACTGTGCTGTTTGGAAGAGGTAGTTGGTCTAAATCACAAAGTTGATAGGCACGATGGAGCAATCAGTGTGGTTTCATTTCCCCCTTGTTTTAGGCCGGGAGCTTTTCTGGAATTATTTGGCAAACTCTTTCTACATAGCAGCATAACAAAAACATGACCTCAATCATGTCATGGGGGAAATCAACCCAATTTCAGATAAATCAGTGCATTTTTATATATATTCTAACAGTTTGATTTTACAGGTCACTAGATGTTTACAGTAGCGACATTTGTAGACATATTTAGTGATAAAAAAAAGGTGGAGCTTGACGTTTCCTAATTAAATACGGCGAATATTTCCCCTGAGAATATGTGTTGGTTGCGCTCTTCATTTATATGCCCTGATCGTTGTCAGTAATTACAAACTCATCTTTAGTGTAACTGCGCCCCCTGGTGGTGTTTGGTGGCAGCGTTTGGCGAGGGAAGTGCCACCGTGTCCAAAGTGAGCATACGTTGAGTCCGTAGACGTCTTGTTTATTGTGGTTGTGCCAGGCCTGCACAGTCCCGAGGCCAATAACGTTGTCGCGGATTTATTGCTTACATTTATTCTTTCGTTACAAGGGTCGGTGTATGAAACCTCCAATCTGGAGCGAGGCGGTAACAGCAGGAAGAAGAAGATAGAGGAATTCTCTAGGTCTTCTCGGGAGAAACTAGTCCAGTCGAAGAACAAAATGTTCTCCAAATTCACGTCCATTCTCCAGCATGCAGTGGAAGCGGTGAGTTTGTTAAACGGTGTTTCAACCTGTTTGTTTATTCGGTGGGGAAGTGTAATTCTGGCTAATTGGGGGGGGGGGGGGGCTCTTTTGTTGCCCAGGCACTGCATATCAAAACGTCAGCGTTAGGTTGCTAAACGGCAAGCTAGCAAATTAGCATGAACCCCTGTTAGCTTGTTGTGTTTGAGTTGCCACATTTTTTATGTTAATTACACGAACACATGTCTGTACCGATTATTAATCTTTTAAGAGGTTGTAACCCTAACTAACTGTTTCCTTTCTTGTAACTAGTCACATTTGTTCCGGTATTGCTGACGGCAAGTTAGCTGACAGTAGCCTCAAGAAGCTAAGCTAATATCTTAGCTAGCTATCCCGTTTCAGTCTGGAGGGTCTTATGATGAAGAGTGATGTCGAAATGGTTGGACAGATTATTTGATGTTGCGCAAACATACTGTCACTAATAACATCGAAGGGGTAGTGTGTGGATTACTTCGCTTCGCATTGCTTGGGACTGCTACACGGTTGCAAGCCAGCTAACTAGCTACAAAGCAGTGGTATCCTGTCTGAAACCTGCTTTCAAGGTGCTCCATTCCCAGGGATTCTAACATTAGGGGTTACCTAACATGGCAGATTACCTTAACTTAATCTGATTACAGATCTGGGCTAAAGAAAACTTTTCATAACAATTTGGTCTGTTATTAAATTGTTGTGTCTGTAAGGATTGAGCCATCACAGGTGTAAACATCATATCCTTGAATTAAACCTTCTGTGTATTACAAGGCTTTGACTTTGATCACTACCAGTGAGCAAACAAAATTATTTCATAGTATATTTGATCATTTTAAGTCTGAAAGGAAATCACCAAAACCCATGACGATTTTAGTTCTTGTTAGAAATCAGCTGGTACATGTCACTGGTAGGAATACATGCTAATCATCACAAATGTTCTTTTTCAGCTTGCCCCATCGCTGCCTTTGCAGGAGGACTTTGTCTATCACTGGAAGGCCATTACACATTATTACATCGAGACATCTGGTAAGAATTGTCTGGAATGAGGTCATACCTATTCTGGCCTTGGTTTGTTTATAGAGACTGATTCATTGTGCAGATTCTGTTCTAAAATGTTGATGTCTAGTGCAATAGTGACAGTAGCCTAATAATTGGGCGTTGTGCCATGAAATCTGTCTTGTTTATATATGATATGGTCCTACTACGCATGGCAGGGATGTTTTCACAAGTAGTTTCCACCACGGAAGAGGATATGTTGCTGGATTGATTTGCTGTCTTTTGGGAAAGTAACTCTGAAAGTTTTGGATAGATTTTTATCAGAAGTGAGGCAACCTAGAGGCAATTGCCCTGGGATGTTGATCTGAATCTAGGAATATATTTTTTACGCCTTGGTGGAGATGCGCTCTTATATGTTCCACATTGATTTGTTTACTTGTTATTGAGCGAAATGCATTCCGTGTTTTAATCAAGGAAATTTGCAAGTGTTGCTTTAAACTTGCTTACTTTCAAAGCATTTAAAAGAAGAAGAGTGTTGAACTACATCTAGTTGTTAGAATTTGATATGTTCTGTCAGTGAACTTTTGACCACTTCCTCATGCAGCACCGTTGTGCATCGGCAGCACGGGTGAAATAAATCTGACACTTGGAAAGTCATATCTGCTAAATATTCGGAGAATGCTGTGCTGGCTGAGTTCAGCAGCTTTATGCGAAGCAAGCTGTCCGTCACTTTGACAGGGCCAGCTTATGCTTGCCTGTGGTGATCTGTGCAAGTCGAACTTGTAGGCTCAGTGTTTGTCTCGTTTTGAATCCGAGATGTGCTTGGTGGGAAAACCCAGCTGTTTAAGATGTGGACATTTTCCTCTTGATCTATATATTTTACTTTAAGAAAGTCTGTTTCTTTCATCTTTATAACGCATACTTATTGTCTATCTGGGTTTTTCCATGCACTTGTATCTCATCCACCCACAGTTCATGTTTTTCTGCACTCTCCTGTTAGATGACAAAGCCCCGGTCACAGACACCAACATCCCATCCCACCTGGAACAGATGCTGGACATTCTGACACAGGAGGAGGCAGAAAGGGAATCTGGGGAGACGGGACCCTGCATGGAGTACCTCCTACACCATAAGATCCTGGAGACTCTTTACACTTTGGGGAAAGCAGATGTAAGGCAGTCCTGCTTTGCAACCAACATAAACTACAAGCCCAGAAAACTGTACATATCATGAGGAAATGGTGTTTGTATGATTTCAGTGTCCCCCGGGGATGAAGCAGCAAGTTCTCACCTTCTATACAAAACTGCTAGCGCACATTCGTCAGCCACTTCTGCCTCACATCAACGTCCACAGACCTGTACAGGTGAGAGGAGTTGCAGTCTGGATGTCTGTGTATTTATGACAGCTCTTTGCTTCGTAGTAGTCTGCCAGCTGACAGGTTATTTAACCGATTTGTAACCTTTCACTCCCCCGACTGTGACATGCCTCTCAGAAATTGATCCGTCTGTGTGGGGAAGTGCTGGCTGCACCTACAGAAAATGAGGAGATCCAGTTCCTCTGTATAGTCTGTTCCAAACTAAAGCAGGATCCGTACCTTGTCAACTTCTTCCTTGAGGTGGGTAGCTTTCACTCCTAAGAGGATCCCCCCCCCCCCCCCCCCCCTGCCCAAACTAGAGTCTTAAAAGATTTTAAGCACATGATTCAGAGACTTTTGTGCATTGACGGTTGTTTTTATTTTTTTTAGAACAAGTCAAAGAGACCAGAGATTAAGAGTCCTGTGGTGACAGAGGGGGGGACGGAGAGTGTTTTGGCTCCAGACACTGGTCAGTCTCTGGCAGAGGAGCCACAGGCTGCAGCTGCAGCCTTCACTTCCAGTCCAACCAGTAACAATAACACCAACAATTACAACCTGGTCACCTCCCTGCTCAACCTTACAAAGAGTCCCGTAAGTTATTCGTAAATGTGGAATTTTCTAAGTTATGTGCGTGAGGTATTTTTACTGAAAGCTGGTTATTTGTAATCCTGAGCTGCACAAACGTTGTCTCTGTTCAGGATGGCCGGATAGTGGTGAAGGCATGCGAGGGCCTGATGCTGCTGGTCAGTTTACCAGAGCCTGCTGCTGCCAAGTGTTTAACGGAGAACACTGAGCTCTGTGAGCTTCTAACTGACAGGCTGGTCTCCTTTTATAAAGCCCTCCCACAGTCCATGGACCCTTTGGACATTGAAACAGTAGAATCGGTCAACTGGGGGTAAATTTCTCTTCAGCTTTTACTTCCTAAAATACCTTTTAAAGCAACCCATAGTGTTACTTGTGTTGTCATCTTAATTAAACTTAGCAAGTAGTCTTTAAATACACTCTGAGATGTTATTTTTCACATTTTGATCCATTTTTTTCTCTCCCTCTTCTAGTCTAGATGTCTATAACCTGAAGGAGGACGCAGCTGTCTTCACGGGGAAAAGGGCTCTCATCTCATTCCTGTCATGGCTAGATTACTGCGACCAGCTCATCAAGGAGGCTCACAAGGTTCCCAACTAGTGCTGACTCACCCTGTTTTGATGTGTCACATTGTAGTCTGAATAAAAGCAATTCTCTCCAAAGAAGTTTTTTTTTTTTTTTCTTGTATTTGAAAGCACCAGAAGACTGAAGTCCCGTGTTTTGTTTTTCCTCGCTGTCTTCCAGTCAGCAGCAGCAGTGATGGCAAAAGCTGTGAGAGAAAGATTCTTTGTGTCTGTGATGGAGCCACAGCTCATGCAGACGTAAGTCCCGCCCCCAATCAATCAATCATCCTGTACAGTCTTTGTCATGTGTTACCACATGAGTCATGACTGCTTAGTAAAGCTGTGTGTGTGTGTGTGTGTGTGGATTCATACAGGTCAGAGGTGGGGATCTTGACGTCCACAGCCCTGTTGAACAGGATCATAAGGCAGGTTACATCAGAGGCTCTGCTGCAGGAGATGATTTACTTTCTGCTGGGAGAGGAGAAGGAAGCAGAAACTTCCGCTACAATCGCTGAGAACCCGCTCAGGCACCGACTCATCGAGCACTGCGACCACCTGTCAGATGAGGTTGTTATCATGCAGGATGCATGTACCTCCCTGCTTAATCAGACATTAAAGACACATTCAGGCCTTTTTTCCTTATTATCCTCCATCACATAAATGTGCACGTTGCATTGTTTCTTGTTCAATACTCTCAGATGATAATGGCCATCTGTCGTTTAAGGTATTGTAGTTCCAGTGAATCATATTATTAACAAAAGCAAAGGAATCTAATTAGTACACGGCGGAGGCTCTGCATGCGCTTTCATCACACAAAAGACAAATGAATCATCTCTTTTATGTCCAAGCCGCCACCGCCTACTTTTCCATCTGTGAGACAATACTTGCCTTGCTTCTCTTGGCCTGCAGTTGATGCCGAGCTTTATTTCTTCCCTTTTTGGCCACAGATCAGCATCATGACATTGCGGCTGTTTGAGCAGCTCATCCAGAAGCCCAACCAGCACATCCTCCACAGCTTGGTGCTGCGCAACCTGGAGGAGAGGAACTACCTGGAGAACAAGCCGCAGGAGGAGCGGGAGCCTCTGGAGAATGGCCAGCCCCATGATGCTGTGTAAGGACCTGCCTGTGACCTTTGACTCCCCCTGAGCTGCTGGGTTTCTTAATGATTGTGGTTCACCCCCCCAATGCACAAACATAAATGACTGTAAATAAAAAAAGAATGCATCAACTAGCCGTGTTGTTTAGATATGCTGCCACTTCTGCTCTTATTTCCAATGTAGTGCTTCAATTGTCAGGATTCTCCCGAGCCACGATTAAGCAGGACAAAATCATGCAGCTCAGCTATTTATTAGTCTACATCAAAGTTGTGAGAGTGAAACCATAATGAGCATTAATTTGCATGTTTCCTCTTGTATTTGCTTAATGTGATTTAATGAAAATCCCAATTAAGCCCTAAATCCTTGAGAGATTTCTTATTTTTTATAATTGCTTCTTCGTCAAACAAAGGAATGAAGTTGCTACATTTATGATTGTTGGAATAACACATTTCTACTAACAGTGTTCAGTTTAAACTCGCTGGAAGGACTTTTGTCTGCCTGCCAGATTACACATAAAAGACCTCAAAGTTACACACGGATCTAAAGAACCATATAATGCTGGAAGCTCACACAGTTTGGCAGTGGCTTCTCTCATATTAGAACCAGAGGGGGAGTATTGTTAACTTGTGATAGTGTTGAAGGGTGATGAATGAAATGTAATCTTAAAACAGTTGGAAACAGAATTATGTTCTCTATGCACAGGTAGTAAAAAGAAATGTGTCTTTTTCCTGCAGAGATCTGGAGGAGGATCCTCTGTTCGGTGACGACCTCTCACCAGACAGCAGGCTGTCTGGCTCTGATTGGCTCAGCTCTTCTCCAACACAGAGTCCCGATCACTCGAAGTCAGATGGGAAGACCGAGGTCCACAAGATCGTTAACAGGTGATCAGTCCGGGTCACTTTCCTTAGTAGGAACGAAGGATTCATTTGTTTTTAAACTATTTCGCAATTTAAAACAATGCAAGAGCGATTAATTTTCATGTTACACAACGTCTGGTCCTGGTTTCAAACCTGCAGCGTCCACGGTTTTACTAATCCACTCCTTCAGTCGTACATCCTGTCGTCTCTCTTGCGCGTTAGATCGTGTGTCAGCTGCACTCAGCTGTGACGTCTCGTCAGGTTTGCAGACTAATTTTCCATAAATGACTGAAATGCTGAGACAAAAAACACAGAAAACGGGTAACAAACCAACTTCTGAACTGTTTTGAAGTGAATAAAGACGGTTTTACGGAGTGGAGCCGCTTTAAATATTCTTAAAGTTCAGATAACGTGTTAACATTAATAAGAACCTGCAAAGGATATTGGATCTATTTTAAGCTGTGCATTCAGCTTGTTCAGCTGCGTCTTCATTTCAGGTTGGGTTATAAATAAGATAAATAACATGAAACAGGTTCGTTTTTAACACAAGGACAAAGTAGGAACCCAATGTGGAGGAAATAGGATCTTAAATCAGGAAGTTTCTGTGTTACACGTGTTGCATCCTGCAGTAAGTGAATCCGTTCATATCTCAGCTTTGCGTCCTTGCATTAGAATATAGAGCAGTTTGTATTTTGATGTCGTCGTGTGGTAATCCTCCATCCTATGTAAGAAATATCTTTCTTTATAAAAATCGAACAGAAGCTGGAATTGAAAAGATTAAGTCTCAGTATTTGTCAGAAGAGTCACAATTCCTTTTTTTTTTTCTTTTTCTTAAATCGTTCAGCTCTATTTCTCAGCTCAAGCTTCAGTCTAAATCTGTGTTTTTCTGTAGTTTCCTGTGTTTGGTGCCTGATGAGGCCAAGTCATCGTATCACGTTGAAGGCACAGGCTATGACACCTACCTCAGAGATGCACACCGACAGGTAAGCTTTGCTTGTCCGGTGTTGTCGGACAATTCAGTGGAACGCTTGTGACGGAGCAACAGCAGCTTCCTCTGGACTTCTGTTTATTTGCCTTCACCGTTCTCAGTTCAGGGACTATTGTGGAGTCTGCCAGCGGTGGGACTGGAGGGGAAATCCAAAACCTTTTGAGAAGTGTAACTTGGACATGCCATTCTTCGAGGGTCACTTCCTGAAGGTTCTCTTTGACAGGATGGGTCGCGTCCTTGATCAGGTGAATAATCAGCCGTGCAGTGAGTGACCGTAGTAACGCGGGCATCATTTGGATCAGCTTCTCGCTTTAGATATAAAATGATGAGACAACAGTTTAAAATGCTTCTTAGGAAACCACAAATGCCACTTTCGATCAGATTAAGTCAGTAGAGTAAATAGAAAGGCTAGCCTGCTGTTAGTGGAGCTTACATTCAGATGAAACTGCTTTCAAGTGAGTGGAAATTTATAAGCTACAGTAGATGAACTTGAAAAGAACATTGAATGATGAAGTTTCATGGGAAAGATGCTGATAGCGTAATCTGCGTAAGTTTGTTTTTAATAGTGTTTAAGCAGATATGTGCACATGTGAAAGTTATTTATTGCTACAGGAGAACATGAAATATTGCCAGCTAGGTCTCCTTGTGACAGATATGGCCTTGAAGAAAAAAGGCTTTCAACTGTTGGCAAGTGGAGAGAAAAAAAGAAAACGCTTGAGCATCGCTGATTAAAGAAATTCCTGTTGGGGATTAATAAAGCATTTCTCAATCTGAATGTAACATTTTGTTTTCTTTGGCTAAAAATGATAATAATGATTAGAGCTGAAGCACTGAGTCCCGTTTGATAAATGATGCAGTTGTGTGGAAGACTAACATATTTGGAGGTTATATGCACTTTTCGGCTGCACTTGAGTTTCTGATAGTTCCCAACAATCATCAGCTGATGAGGCTTCCATTAAATCACATTTGTTTTTTAATGTTTTTGGGCCATTTTACCTGAAACAGTCATTTCAGGACCAACATCAGTACATTCCCTGCATCTTTCCTTTATCCTTCCATCTTCCAGCCCTACGATGTCAACCTCCAGGTGACCGCTGTGCTGTCCAAGCTGTCTTTGTTACCACACCCCCACATGCATGAATACTTGCTGGACCCGTACATCAACCTGGCCCCTGGCTGCAGGTCTCTTTTCTCTGTTATCGTAAGGGTAAGCCTCCTGTCACTGTTAAATAATGGTTAGGACAGGGTAACGGGGGAGGAGGGTCACGTTTACTGTTGCTAAGTGTTTTCTGTTGTCATGTTTATGCGTGTTAGGTGGTTGGAGATCTCATGCTGAGGATTCACCGCATCCCAGACTTCACACCCAAACTGCTGCTCGTCAGGAAGAGATTATTAGGCCTGGAGCCAGAGGGCATCACGTATGTATTTCTTCACCTCTCTTGGCTGTTTACCCTCTGACTTGACTTTTAGAATAAACTCGCTTCTTTTCCTGCCGTAGTATCGACCACATGACTCTGCTGGAGGGGGTGATCGTGCTGGAGGAGTTCTGCAAAGAGCTGGCAGCCATCGCCTTCGTCAAATATCACGCAGCTGCCTCATCCTCGCCGTAATCGCCCCGCTGTTCTTCCATCTGCCTCGGCCAGGCAACACAGGTCAGGACGATTCGGGCCTCGGGAAGTGTGTGTGGGGGGGGGTTGGTTGCAGCACCGGTGGCACAGGGTCAGCAAAATATTACCACTTCACCGGCCTCTCCAGCAAGACTGTTAAACCCCACAAGGACGGACTTCATCGTTCCCTCTTCCTCTGACCTCTCGGGCTCCACCATGAAAAGTCTTTGGTCTCGTTTGTTAGCGGGTCAGAGCACAGACACACTGCCCAGCCAGCAGAGGACAGAAGACGAGGTGCAGAGAGATGCTCACAGGACTCTTTTCAGCCTCTGTAATGTCTCTCACTGCTCCCTCTTTTCCATTTTTTTTTCTCTCACCAGCCAAAGGATGAAAGCCCTGTAATTATGGTATCAAGGAGGAAAAAAAAAAAAAAAAAAGGTTGTGTATTTATTTTCTGTCCCATAATCACCTGTTTGTAAATGTCATTGCCTTAGTGTGAAATCACACCTTTAAGTTACAGCAAATTGTTTCCTTTAGAAACATTTTTATCTGAACCCCCTCACATGTTGTCTGTTTGAAGACAAATGCAGTAGAAAAAAAAAGAAATGACCCCTCTCCCCCCAACCCCGACATGTACCTGTAGTTACATACATAAAGAAGTGTAGCGTTTCTCATACCGCACTCAATTTTAAAGCCAAGTCATCTTATTTATTTGTTCATTTTCGGGTTGCCTTTTTTTAACCGTTGTATTAAGATAAGAGGAACCGATTTAACAGACGCTATTTACATCATTTGCTTTTTCTCATTTTCTCTCCTTTTTTTTTCTTTAAGTGCTCCTCTTTAATCACCCAAAGATTTCACCATCCATCGCATTTTGTTCAATGAAATGGTGAATTTGCAAATTCTGCTAATTTGCACATGAACCTCGTCTCGTTGCGCTTGTTACAGTAACACGTTCATCCACGATGTTAAAAGTGTGGACGTCGTTTGTGGAAAGAGACATTGAATTCATGATTCCACGTCAGTGTTTGCTCTGCATCGTCAGTCTGCAGAGCTGTTGTTGCTTTTTCCTCCACACGCATCAGTGTTGTCAATAATTTATTTGCTCCATTCAAGGGAATGTGATTTCATGACCCAGTGTCTTATGTGCATTACCAATGAAGGACATACTGTAGCCGGTTTCCGTCCTGTGTTCGCTTGTGACTTTAACCTGATGCTAAATTGTTGGTTTGTATATATTTACAAACGGTAATGATTAGAGAGAAGTTTTAATTTGTCCAAATGTTTTATCATCACAGATCTGGGTTAGCCCCAGATTCCTAGTTTGGAAACCACCGGATTACAGTATGTCCAGAGCTCTGAGCTCCTCCATAGGTTAGCATGACTCCCTATGACGTGTTGCGTTTACTTGCAGTATTACTTTTTCATTCTAATCCTGAATGACAAGGAAATGTTCGGTGCGGTGCTTTGTTGGGACGAGTGTGTTGCCTCGATATCGCTGCAGGGTGTCTGAAATTCAAAATCTGACCTCACGGATATCAGTGATGCTTCTTACTATAATTTAGGTTTTTTATGTGATGTTCCCAGTGTGAATGCTTGGTAGGTGTAACTGGCTTTGAGTTTGTGTGTGTGTCCTTTTGTTGCTGTGGAGAATGGGCAGTCATTCATTGGAGCTACATGTCTTTTAGCCTTGTTTTTACTCCTTTTTCTCCTGGATTCACCTCAAAAACGTCACTCTAGCACCTAATCTACTTTATGCAATTGCTTGCATGGGATCAGATTTGCACATTTTATTGATTCTTTTTGTAATGTCTTTTTTTTTCTCTCCAAGATGTTTCATTTATGAACCAAAAAAAAACAGAAATGATCTTGGATGTCCCAGGAGTAATATTTCTATTTTACTGGGGAACATTTTTTTAAACTGTCAATCATGCACATTTTTTTTATCAACTCTTTCCAACTTGGTCTGTACAGTTGTATATTGTATATGTACAGTAGCAACAGAGAGATACTACCTGCTGTAAATGCATGCCTATACATTATTTTTCATTGTGGAGAGAAAAACGGCAGTCCAGCCAGTGATGGTTTCTTAGCTGTCAGCACTTTGGTCTTCAAAGACACTGACAGGAAGAAAAGATGCCTTATCAGACACTGTGGAGGTCAATATGTGGGGTTTGTGCGTCAGTGGTTTATTATCTTATGCTTTTTGTTATGCAGGCCTCTGTTTGGTTTTGTGAAGATGTACAGGACCCATTATAGTCAAATCTGATGTCAACTGATTTCACTTCATGTCATCTTAGACCAGTCACTGAATTTGACCATTTTCATCTCTGCATCTGACGTGGGACAGTTCTCACATATCTATCCTGGCCAGTTTGTGTGATTGTGTAATTGGAACATTAAGGTAAGGTGCATGCTCACCCCTCCCGGTGCTTCAAAAATCATCAGAAGCCATCACTACTGCCACCGCGGAGGCATCGGTTCATTTATTCCTCAACAGCTGTCTTCATCACTGCTGTTATACACATTTATTAAGTTTCATTCAGCACAGTATGGTTTTGTTCCAACATTCTCCGTCCCAATAAAAAAAGAATGTTCCTCAGCAGGAGAATGGGGGTCATTCTTCAAAACAGTTTGTGTTTCATCTTGTTTTATTACAAAATGTCTGTACAATAAAACAAAAATACACAAAATAGCCATTTCTTTCAAATGATATGGTGACAGCCACAAAAATTCAATAATCTCTCAAAATAGACATTTCAGAATAACCACCCAGAGAAGCAAATGCCTGTAATATGTCATTTTCCTCTGCAGGATGACGTGACAACATGAGCAGACCAAAAGACGCAGAGCGTGAAAATGACCTCTTTTGCCAGTGAATAACGACGCCATTCGACTTGGGAACTTTACCCTCTGTCAGATTGTCTTTGGCTCCCGGCCTGCCATGTTCAGTCATCCAGCTAATTCTGGAGATATGAGTCAAAAATCTCACTCTCAGGAAACAGCAGAGGATCGTGTGACAGGTCCAAAGCTATGCGAGCTGCTCTGGAAATAAGTAAATCCTACATCTGTCTCCTTGCAGTGCTTTAGAAAATCAGCCATGGATAAGAGGCACTACGGTGCAGAAAAGGAGGCTCTCAGTGTTATAACTCATTCTTAATGATAACTGAGATACAGAACTGAGATTGCAATCAGTCCAGGTCTAACAGTTCATCTTGAAGGAGTATTAACATTTTATTATTTGATGTCGCTTTTCCAGATAAAAGAGATCCTTACGCTAAGAAGGCTTTTCATTCATTACCGTTATCTGGCTGAAATTGCACTTGAATAACAGAACTGCAAACTCTTTCCACTATCCCGTTGCTGTAGGTGTATTGGAGATAGAATAACTGGTTTAGTTTGACATCCGGACAAGGAACAACGACAGTAG
>JAOXYM010000017.1:7773371-7788259 GCA_028567055.1 Leptatherina wallacei
GGTTGACAGAAACTTGTTACAACCATTTTAAATAACCTATAAATTGTTAAAAACAGTTGTTCAAGGCTTTCTTAAAAAAAAAAGAAAAAAAAATCAATTTCTGTTTATACAAACCCTTTATATTATTGTTAAACAAAAATAGGACAAGATGATTGGGCACAAAATTAAAAAAAACAACTAAATGTGAGGTATCAAGTACTGAAAACTATCATTAATTGCAGTAATTCATCTTCGCAGATATCTAGAAATTAAAAAACAAAATAATACTGGAAAGTTTCTTAACCCCAAGACACCATTTTCAGATTACTTCTTTTCTAAAATGGACCACACTGGTTTAAGCTTACCTCACAAAATGCTTCATTTCAAATGGTTTCACACAAAACAGTTCTTTCCTGTAGCTGTACACTGACCCCATATAAATATTTTGGGTCAATAAATGAATGACTGAATGAATGACGGTTTAAAAAAATACACAACAGAAAAAAAAAAAAACACAGATGTAAACAATAACAATAAATAATGGCCGCATTCCAGCTAATTGAGCCAATTTTAGAGTCACAGTATTATACAAGCTGCTGGCTATTCTGCACAGCTTCCTGCTGCACCTAAATGGAATGGAGCCATAATTGATATTATTAGTTACACCTGTTCTTATCCTGCAGCACAAAGTCAATGTGTAAGCTATGAAAACAGCCAACTGAGTGATGTTTGAACAAGAGCAAAAAGGGCCTTCTGTAAAGACACACATACACATCTGGTTTACATACCTACAAATTCTTTATTTACACAGTACATAAATAAAACTGGATGCTTTACCCTTACCTTAAACCAAACCACAACTCAATTCTAGCCCTGACACTTTAGAGTGCATTCACAATGGCACCGTTTGGTCCACTTTAAACGAACCCTGGTCCGCTTCCACGGATAGTCCGGTTTGTTTAGAGCAGTATGAACATGCATTCGGATTCTGGTGCCGACCAAAGAAGCAAACTCTGGTCAGCTTGAAGACCTTCCAGCGGACCTGAGAGAGGATGTGATGCATGACACACCGTACCACAACATATAAATATCTCATCTCCTCTCCTGCTGCTCATCCTGGACAGATTCTTGTGAAGACTGCATTAGACTTTAACACCAAAATAAAAAAGATAAACCACAAGACTGAATAAATGTATTCTTGCTCCATTGTTTACTTGCAGCTAACGAGCCGGTATCAGCCCTGGCCAATCAACGAGCCGGATCTTCTTCTTGCTGCCTGGCCAGTGGTCGTTTTGGGAAAAGCTTTCTCCTAGTGAGTAGTTGCAACAACGTGACATGGTCGAGGCGGTTTGGTCTGCTTGAATAAAGTGCAGCGTGAAACCAAACCAAACCAAGGTGCCAAACTTTCCGGGATTCCACGCCCAAGCCGAGTCCTCTGGACTTTTTGCTGCGAGTACACCCTAAAACCACGTGTGATACCAGCGGTGAGGAAACGTGGTCCTTGAGGTCTGCAGTCCTGCAAGTTTTAGATGCTTCCCTGCTTCAATAAACCTGATTCAGATCAAATGGATCCAACAGCCTATTAAGTGTTGCACAGTAACTCGTTCATTTGAATCTGGTGTGTTGGAGCAGGGAAATATCTAAACCTTGCAAGACTGGGGCCGAGGTTCCCCACTATTGTCTAACCTCAACAGTGACTCTGTACCAGAGGGTGACAAAATTTCTGTCCTCACATTTATAGGAAGTCCCCAATAAACCCTGTTGGTGTGGGTGTGTTTTCCCCATTATGTTGTAAAAACAAATTACACACACAGTTAATTGACAATATGCCATCTGAATTTTAGGTAATGGTGCAAGTCATGTGATCTAAAGCGCACATAAGAAGAGAACAAACGGGCCTCTGCTTCGCTCGTAGCATCCATCAGCATTCATCCTAGTTTGAGACCAAACTACTATGAAATCTTCCCACTCCACCCACTTGTCAATTTTTCTGTGATGGCTGGCATAGTGTGGGCAACATTTTCAAAAATCTACATCCCCACATTGTGTCGAATACTGTTCATGTTGCCAAGAGCCTACATAAAAAGACACCTCAGTTTCCACGACAACAGTCTGGGATACATAAAGAAGAAAGAGAAACACAGCAGAGTAAACCGTGCAGTCGTTTTGAAGAAACAGGGGGACGACTGACTATTCTTCTACAATAAAGCTTAAACATGTTTGTTTGAAGTCATAATGAAAAAGCGACCTGGTCCACTGTAAGCTACACTACAATAACCGCTGTGCTTTTGGTTAACAGGTGACCTCATTCCCTAAACAGCAGCTTTATGTGGACTGCTGCCAAATGAGACATAGTAATGCTTTATCAAAAGGCAGCATATGTGTAGGTGTGTTCTACGTTTATATTTCTGCATTTAATAGACGGCATTAAACTCGATTACAACTCTCACTGAGCAAATATTGCCATCTTTGATGCCACCTGCTTGTGAGCCAGACTCAGCTGACAAAACTGAATCCAAGTCATCACTGAGGCCGGACACTTGTGACAGAATGTACAGTGCCATAATGCATGCACAGACAGTGCCCCAGCTTCTGTTTGAGAGCTATTTGGCCATGCTCTGATCCGTTTCCCTAGGGTTTAGTCAGCTGTTGGCACATACAGGCCACTGCTGCTCACTGCCACATGGCTGTCTCCTGTAAAGCAGGGAGGGAAGAGGGAACAGCCTGTGCACTAATGACTGCTGCTGAGAGGAACTTCTTGGAGAGGTTGTAGACCTGCCAATAAGCGGATGAAGGTGTGCTGCGGCGGTACGTGCGCATGAATGAGCGTGCCCGTTTATTTGGGAATCTGTGTGTGTGTTAGTTGGGGGTGAGTGTTCATAAATAGAGGTGTCATTTGCTCAAGTCTATTTACAGCTCATTGCCTGTCATGAATGTTCTGACTTCCTCACATCTACTGAGTCACTTTGTGCCACAACTGTTTGGTCACATAAGAATAATACAGATAGTAAAGTTTCTCATGCTTAGTACTTTATTATGTATAGTCCCTGTTTGGCATCAGCACAATGCATTTTCTCCCACTGGTGTTTTGATTTTTCCATGTTGTTGTGGAGTAAACCAGCCTCATGTTCATGCTAACTCTGTGCATGAGTACAAGGTGTCATAGTGTCCAGAATATCTTGGCTAATCAACCGAAGAGACTCAAATCACATACTGCTGGTGCTGAATAAGTTCGGGAGACATTATCTGACTCACCTTTTTCATAATGCCAGTCTTCCTCTTGCTGAAAGTTGTGTACCGTCTCAACTTGTTGTCAATAAACTCCATCTTTATCTTTACGCGCCCACGTGTCTTCTTCCCCGGCTTTGCCCCGGCGACTCCTCCGGACACCATGCCATAACCTCCGGGAGGTACTCCCACCTCCTGCCCTGTCACCGAAGCTTCCATCTCCCCCCTCTCCCGCTTCACCCCTCTCCTGCTGTCCCCGAGTGAACCCACTGGGTCATCGTCATCTCCGGAGTCCGACTCATTATCCGAGCCGCTGCACAGAGGAGCACTCTCCCGTTCCGGGTCGAACCGGGCTCCATGGGGCAGCACAACTCCTGCGTTTAACCCCATCATGGTTCCTTGAACTGCGGTCTGTAAAGGGTTCAACCCGGTGCCGTTCCCCGGTCTGGCGCCTCTCGGTGCCCCTGGACCATTTGCCCCCAGCATCCCAACAGCGACCCTCTCACCTTGTCGCCCTGCAGCACCGGAGCTTTCGCTGACCCCCGGTAAAGCTTGCCCTGCTAGGACCAAAACGGGACGAATCCCGCTGCCAACAACCCCCGAACCGTGTCCTGTGGTACCCCTGCCTGATGCTGACCCGTTTCCAGATGATGTCGAACCAGCCTGGCTGGGTAACATTATATTTACTGGACCGAGTCTCTAAACACCAGCCAAAATAGCTGGAACGTGATGTGCCGTAAGTGAAATAAAACGCATACGCCTGGGCCACAAAAAGTAAACAAACCGGAACACTTGACGGTTTTGGAGACTCCAGGAAATTACCGATACAAACTTTCGAAAGTGATGCTGCCCCGCGGACCCGTCAACCCCGGCTCAGTTTGGTTCACCCTCCTCCTCTATTTCCAAAACTCTGAGCACTTTCTCAAAAAGGAAAGCGCGAAGAGCGCCCTCATTCTGGCTACGCCACATGACGTAGTCCGCATTGTGAACCCCGAATAACGTTGATTTCGGTCTGCTACTACACATGTACTGATCATAGATACAATTTTTGCCTCAATATTTCTCTCTTCATGGATCAGGAACGGGCAGAGACATCGTATTTTACAACAGTTAATGCGACAGCGGAGTAATATCCCAACCGGGGAACTACTTCCCTCCTTATAAAGAGATACAACGTTTCCTTATTTGGTGCTGTCTCTCCTTATTTGGTGAGTCACAGCGTCGCTTATCGATTGGCTGAGGATGATCTGAATAGTGCTGTCATTGGTTGATAAAGAACACTCATTAGAATAAATACCAAAATGGTTGCGCTAATGTCAACGTCACTATGGACACGCAAGGGACCAAAATAATTTAAAAACATAAATATATATCTCCTTAAAAAAAACTTTTTCCTCTTTAAGTCACACCGCAAACCGTTTCCTTTAAGTTTTAATGACAAAAGTTTTGCTGGCGTATACTTTTAATGCTGTCTGAAGATTTCATACACTACTGAATGTATGCAAACAACCTGTAACAGGCTCTGATTACTATTAAATGTTTGCAAAAGGAGAATTAATGGTCTGTACTCAATTTGACATTTTGGTTTTATAGTCCTGGTAGTGAAGGTGGCTTACATATCTGGGCATATGGGGACATTTGAACTAAACACAACCATAACTAATATCAGAAAACCATTTCTCTACACATTTTACCATCTGCCATTTCAAAAGCTGGGTAATTGTGGTACAATAACATGCTGATTGCAACATTCATACACATTTCTTAGAAAAAAAAATATGTTTTTTAAATTATGTTGCAAATGTTGAGGAGCACTGATATTGATAAAAAAAGGCCATACCCATCTTCTAGAAATCATTCAAACTCTGCTTTGCAACGAACACATTTGACTTTCTGCATGTATGAAAATCCCCCCCAAAGGTACTTCTGTGCGCTTGATAATGCTCTCACCTCTTCCACTAGGCAGGTTATAACAAACACCAAATATTATAGTATTTAGCATTAGCTTCACACCTTAAAATTTGCTTAAAAGATGCCAGGAAGAACCTTTATTGAACCGATGGGACTAGTACATGGAGATCTCGGTGAAAAGTGTACTTGAGGCAAAAAAAAAATAAAAATGTAGTTCAAAATCTTAACAAGTGTCCTGACACATTTCAAACACACACAAAACCTGCAGCTTTATGTGTAAATCTAAAGTGCAGCTCTGACAAGTTTACATGAGGTCAGAGAGGATGATTCAGGTGCTATGATACAGCACCACTTGAAAAACATGGTTGTTTGACTAAATAAAAGGAACATTTAATCAAAGCAAATAGAATGTTTACAAATTCAATGCGACACTATGTAAAAACTTCTCTTAAAGCCATAAAAGGTTTAATAGAGGGAATACACCACCCCCTAGTGGTGCCTGAGGATACTTTCAGGATTGGCTGCATGTACTTGCAAAGGATCTCATATTTCATCAGCAATTTTCCTTGCAGGATCATACCTACGTATAGATCTTAGATTATCTTAATATTTAGTTTCCTATTCATACAAAGTATATGAATGAACTTGCAGAGATATGCATGAGATGGGTCTTCCGAGATTTCATTACTTATGTGATCTTTAATCATCTTGCAGCTGGAAGCAGAAGCTGTCATGCTACTCTTAAGTTGGCTGACAATGAGTGAGATGGATATCGTTTACACCACATTCTGGTTGAAGAACTTATCAATGCCGGTACTGTAACATGCTAAAGCTGTCAGATACCTCTTCTAGTTTTCTTGTAGACATTCTAAATGACAAGTTAAACAATATTTTCTTTGGAAAATCATCATCACATGAGCTCATCCATTCATTCATTGCAATTCAAAACTATTTTAAGAGGATTTTTCTTACCAAACATAAAGGTGGTGGAGAAAAAATGAAAGAAAACTAAAAGAAAATGATTACTCATGTACAAATGACGACTGAGCTACAATATTACTCGTTACACATTGGGTAAAAACACTGTGAACCTTTATTGACAGCAGCATGTATACTTTTGAATATATTTGTGATTACTGTGAACATTGCTGAAGCAGATAAAAAAAAAAGGCCTAGGTGTGAGAGCCTAGAGTTAATAAAAAAAACAAAAACAAAAAAGCAATAACATAATATTATGCTAAAAACAACATATAAAAACAAGTTCATGTACAAAGGCCATTGCATTTGATTAGATAATGTAAAAAAAAAAAAAAAAAGGGAAGCTGTTAAGATAATCCTTCATTTACCAGGCACTTAAATGAGTACTAGTGACAGTGAGTCACTGTTTTGACCTCCTTTGTACTCAGTGTTAGCATAAACAGCTGGATAACAAACTGAATGCACACTGAGATGGACCATGAGAACAAATACAGAGCATAACTACCTCACAGAAGTACCTTACTATTATAAACAGTTAAAAAAACAAACCAAAACAGGACCTTCATCATAAATAAACAGGCACCTGCATGTCTTTCTACACAACATGACAGAAATAAAGAGGGATATTCCTTTAAGTGAAGTTAGTGCATGGCTTCTACATTATGTACACATTGCCTGGTGTAATGGTCCACTTTGCAAAACTGCACTTGACGCCTGGACCAGAGGAGAAATTGTGATTGGACCTCTGAGGATATTCAAGTCGCAGGTTAAACTTGGTGATAGGCTGAATCCCTGCAACTGAGTTGACATGATGTTAATATGATGGGTATCCTTACCCATCAGTAGACACAAATAAGCACCTCAAAATTAAAAGAAGAAGAAAACACATTTATAAAAATGTATAAAGCCAACACTGGCACATACTCATTCATTCATTATATTCCTTGGCTATAAAACTTGATCTTTTTTCTTTCTTTTTTGTTTCCTGAAGCATGACCATAAAATTGATTAGATTCCTCATGTCACAAGCGTAACAGACAACAAACCTTCATGCAAAACCTTGTTCCACTTCTTTGTACTTCTACTGTAGCATGAAATAGTTCAGTGCACACACACACTTTAGCAGGGACAGTGGTGGCCAGGTGACGCCTCCAAAGAGATCAGGGTGGCAGATAAAAGATGAAACTGACAATATTCCAAAACAAACCAGTTAAAATGACCTCACTTAGCATGCTCTTAAGTGTTTGATTAAAAAAACAACCCACTTTTCACTCAATATGCTCTCTGGTTAAGAGAAAACAAAGAGGAAATAAGCAGAGAGCAAACATTTCAGCCTGTTTTTCCCACTGATCAGAGCAGTTGCTGTGTCCATCATCCCTACTGACAGTAAAGGGGAGTGTGTGTGGAAGGGGAGAGGCACTGAGGTTGTTAGGCTCCATGAAACAAAGTATCTCTGAGACGGAGCGGCTGTAGACGGGCAGGGGTCACTGTTGAACAGACTGGAAAGGGGGTTGTCCGTGCTCCTGGCACTGCTCACATGAAGCCATTCGCACTAAATGTGAGTGTGTTTCCACTGATGTAGCAAAAGAAGTCTAAGCCACACTCTGATTTGAAATGCATATAAAAAAATTGTTTCTTCTTCAGCCCTCTTCCCTGAAATGTTTAAGACTAATAATCCAGAATTCCTGTCTTTACTTGGGGGGCGGGGGGGGGGAAGGAGGGGTTGGTAAAATTTCCCACTCTCTGCGTTATCTCAGACTTTGCTGTCAGATGGCAGCTCCCCCAGAACGTGGACGATGTCAGTGAAGGAGGGGCGCTCTTTGAGGCCAAGCGCCCAGCAGCGGACCATGAGCTTGTAGATCTTGGAAGGGCATCCGTCTGGAACAGGTAGCTTCAGCTTCCCCGTCTTCAGTCCTGCAGGAAAGATCAGAAAGAGAATAAATGTTGCTTTTTGTACACTAAATCAAAGCTCGACTGAAAAGCAAAACTGTGCTCACCTTCCAGCACCTCATCATCACTGAGTTTGCTGTATGGCATTTCCCCATGACTGAACACTTCCCACATTAACACTCCGAAGGCCCACACATCAGACTTGGTGGAGAAGTCATCCTCAAACACAGACTCAGTTGGGAGCCAGCGCAACGGGATCCACGCCTGTCTGTAGTGGTAATACTCACTACAGGAGGAAAGATCCGACATTAAACCCAAAATATCTACAACGATTGTTAACTATTACTAGGTTACTGTGCAGTGGGTTTAGACCTGACCTGTTGTAGACGTCCTTGCTGAGACTGAGTGAAGACAGTTTAACCCGCCTCTGACTGTTGATCAGACAGTTTCGGGCAGCAAGGTCTTTGTGAACGAAGCGATGATTGGACAGATGCTCCATGCCGCGAGCCACCTGGACACAGATGGAAACCTGGAAGAAAACCCACAAGTGTTGAAGGGAAGCGACTCTGATGAGACATTTCAAATCTTAGAGGGCATCATCATGGGCTTAATTTGGTTTAATAAGTTAAAGGAACAGCTCAACGCCCTATAAAACATTTATTTTCTTTGTACATTAGTAAGAGTGTACAAAGCTGTGTTGACAAGCATAGAACAAAATCATATCCAGCAGTATTTATATGTTCAGTCAGTTCTTATTTATGCAACGTTACGCCAAGATCATGTCCCACATTCAACACTTACTTTAGTCTTGGTACTGATGGGCTGAGATTTGACTTTGTCGTCTTTGCTTTTGGAAATTCTGAGGAACTGCTTCAGATCTCCCTAACATGAGGAGAAGGAAGAAAGAGGACTGTCTCAGGTTAGGGATTTCTTTAATCATTACGTATGAGTGTACTTCTTTTGCTGTGTGGTTACCAGGTCATAGTACTCCAGGATTGTGTAGTGCGGTTCTGCCTCCCTGCAGAGGCCCAACAGGCGGACCACATTGGGGTGGCTGAGCTTAGCGAACATTTCAGCTTCTCGGCGGAAGTCAAGCTGCAGCTGCTCATCTCTGGACTGCAGACTCTTCACCAGCACCACCGTCTCCTCCTCGCCCTCCTCGATACCTTTAGCTTTGGATAGCAGCACCTCACCGAACTCCCCTTTACCTGAGCAAACATTCACACAGCGCAGGTTACAATGCAGCTTCAAGAGCTTAATACCAGGACATGAATTCAGAGTAAACATACATTTTAAAAAAGGAGCCGTGTAATAATAATTTACCTAAAGTAGTAATAGTTTGAAGGTTTGTGCGGGGAAAGTGAAGCTTATCGTTGGCATGACTGTGGCGTTTCTCAGTTGATGCGATGGTGCCCATGTTGGTGAGCGCCACCTCCTCCTGGATCTCAGTTGTGGTGTGGCCATTCGGTTGCACAGCGCCACCTGATAAAAATAAAACATCACTGAATCTGCATTCACAGACTTGGAATAATTCCCAGAAACATCAAAACACACAACAAAAGGCCATGTAGTATTTTTATAACCATACATACTTATGGGAACCAGAGTATAAACTAGTGTTTTAGCATTTTGATTACTTGCAATATTCCCTTTGAACACAAGATGGAAGCAAATATCCTGATAACTGATTCATACTCAGGATTGAAGCTTATGAATGGCTTTTAAACTGAACAACACCCTGATACACATTCATACCATTAAGACACTCCATCTCAGGCTCCTCTCCGTCCTGGCCCTTCTGCAGTCTTTTAGCGTTGCGTCTCTTTTTGCAGTAGAACATGAGTCCCAGCACTACGATGATGTAAGCCACAGCCGCCCCCACCGACAGGCCGATAGTTTGGATCATCTTGTACGGAGCCTTTTCATCCTCTCCATTGGGAAAGTGCAACGGTTTGTCTGCTAGACACAAGTAGCAAATTGTCTTACAGAGCATATTCATCTACATTTAGTTCTTGTAGCATAAAGTTTAATAAAACATAAATTGCCTTTAAGTACAGAACCACTGCAGTTTTGCTCATGCACAGACTGGGAGGAAGCTGCTACAATCCCTTTTCTGCTTTACAGATTACATGTGTTCATGTTGCTGATTTGGTTTTGTGGGGGAGTGCTGTCATCCCAACCCTGACAAAAATCGGAATTGAATGGTCTCCTTTGCAGCGCACTGGAATACCACTCTGCTACCTTGGAAGGAAATAACTTAATATAGGATACTGGTGCAAGCACATGACAGCAATTTTCAGCTACAGTCAGCACACAAGGAGCCTCAGAGTGTGAAGCTTTATTAGATCTACGTTTGCCCAATCCCATCACCTTGGTGACAGCCGGGGCATCAGAGATGTGGTCGCAGTTATTAACCTGTCGCCATGGATGACAGACAGAAGGGAGGAGGTTTAATTAACGCCTTCATTCTGCTCTAGTGATGGTGTGTGTGCACCTTTGTTCCTGTTGAAGTAAAACCTGCCCAAGTATGCTTTTAACATGCGTGGTAAACTCACCTACTACATACAGCTGAGCCACACGGTCTCTGATGCTGCAGCTGTTTCCGGCCACACACGTATACCTGCCGGTGTCATCTGTGGTGACATCTGTGATCACCAAGGAGCCGTTGGGCATCTTCTGAAACCTGGAAGATGGAGAGAAAGGAAGGATGAAGGTGGATGTCGAAATGTCACCGTTGCAGAGGAGAGGGAAAGAAGTAGAGGGAAGGAGAAGTAGGAGGAGAGGGGTGGCTGTAGCTCAGGAGGAAAAGCAGTTATTTATCAACCAGAAAGTTGGTGGTTCAATTCCCGGCTCCCCCTGACTACATGTCTAAGTGTCTTTGGGCAAGACATTGAACCCCACGTTGCCTCCTGATGTGCCTATCGGGGGTATGAATGTGTACAGTTGCACTAGTATGTATCAATAAATAAGTAAAGCAGGCAAAGAATTTCCAGTTACTTCCTGAGGCTTTTTTCTCTTGTGTTGTGACATTAACGTGTTTAATCTTCATGTTTAATCTCATGATCCATTCCACCAAATCTGTACAAGGGGGTACCTCCCTCTCCTGAAGCGCTACGATGATCCGATTTGGATTTTAAACCCTTCAGAAGCTGGCATGTTGGACTACGTATAAACAGTTTATCATTTTAGCAGAAGGCAGCTTTATTCTACAACTCCTGACCTGTTTGCATTTTACACTCTAACACAAGTTGGTGTTTGTCTTGGACATGGTGCGGCTGAGGCCAGTGGATGTTTTGTGTGCGCATGTTCTGTCACTGAATGTGCCATTCACCATTAGACAATGAAGGCTGCAGTATTATTAAACCATGTGAAGACATATAAAAATTTGACTTCTGGACGGTTTGATTATACACTTTGTGACTCATGTTAACTCCACTGCAAAGAACATCATTCTTAAATAGGTTACACACATGCAATGGCTCTAATGCAACACTTTTTTCTAACCAAAGCTCTTCATTTTCTCATGTGCAGTTTGCTTCAGTGAGCACTTCCAAGATTAATTCTGCCAAACATTTTAATTAAACAAACTACTCATGAATTACTCATTTCAATCTTAAGTCGCCCTTCAGATCATGAAACGGTGCATGCTTTGTGATTTTAGTTATTAGTATAACTGTCAAGCCTATATTTCTACATAAGCTGGAGGTTCTGTTTCTTTCATAAAAAGTAAAAGAGAATAACTTTGCAAGACAGAGACAAAGAGCTACATTAAAATTATTGCCAGGTTGGGGCGGCATGTAGCTTAACTGGTTGGGCAGCCGCCCCATGTACACAGGCCATAGCCCAGGTCCGAGTCCCGGCCTTGGACCCTTTGCTGTGCGTCATTCCCGCCTCTCTAACCCCTTTTCCTGTCTAGCCATTATAGCCAAAAAATCCTTTAAAAAAATTTGTTTCCAGGTAAAAGACTCCTACATGAGACCCTTCATGTTCAGATACACAATACTTTGTTTACACAACTTGAATGAATGATCCATGTGCAGCGATGAAATTACAATCAATCCTGTTTGAAAACTGAGATCACAAACTGTCATCCACCCCCAAAAAGTATGAATCACAGGAGTTTTATTACCTCCTGTTCCTACTGATGTCCAGCATCTTGTCTTTTGCGATCCAGTGGATGTGTGGCTCAGGGTCCCCGGTAGCCTGGCAGTGCAGGACGGCCGTGTGACCCTGGTACACAGTTGTATTGTCTGGCTCCACCTTAAAACTAATGTACACTATATATGCACAAACACACAAACAACAAAAAAAAGAATATTACTGAAAAAGAATAACGCTGGAACTGAATGATAACACCTCCTAAAGAAACAAAGGGCTTGTTGTGACTGGTTAAGAAGCCCTCACTTACTCAATGCAGTTCATTATAAGGCTGTTAAAAGGCCACAAAGTGCACAATAAATGGTCTGTATGAAACCTAGTGAGAATAATCAATAATCGTTCATCATAAAACCACCCTCGAGTCTACAGAGACCACAAGTGCCTTCAGTGTGGGATTATTGAATAATTTTCTAGCATCCTCCTTTCTTTCCTTATTCCCCGTCTCCTGTGTGACAACTCAGTGGTTTACCTGCTACAGTGAGGGTCACCAAGGCTCTGATCTCTCCCTGCAGGCTGTTGGAGGCGATGCAGGTGTAATTACCAGCGTCGCTGCGGGTAACTTTGGTAAAGTGGAGCTGACCGTTCCTCTGCTCCACGTGAGGTGGCAGCTCTCCTCCGTCTGCAGGGGGAGACAGAGAAACACCCGGTAACAGAAGGGCCGTGCACGATGCTGCATGTGGAATTCAAGTGCTTGATGCGACTCCACTATGGCTAATTCAGATGATCTGTTGTTCTTCACAAGACTCTGTGCAAGTTTCAACGTATCCCTTTGGAAAAAGCGTTTGTGATCATAACACTGTCAGAGAAGTGCAGGTAGCTACTGTGAGATATTGTTAAACAACCATTCCTCATCTCATCACTGGGAGAAAAGGTTAAGCCAGTGGCGTGCATACCTGCTTTGGTCCAGCGGATCGTGGGGCTCTGTCTGCCTTTAGCAGAGCACTGGATAGTGATCTCCTTATCCAGCTGCAGGCACTGGGAAGGCTGGGGGGTTGGCGTGAATTTCAGCTTCTCTGAAACACAAGTCAAAATACCACACACATTACACATGTGGTTAACACATGGGGGGTGGGGGCATGGGGGCATGTCAAAGCTTCTTTTGTGCAACTCAGTCTGCAGATGAAATGATACTAAAATGTACACACAGATTTAGGGAAATGTGGCATGCACACAGATCTTATGAGTGTAAAGACTGAGGTCTCTCAGAAGTGGAGATCATGTAAACAGAAATAGCCCAGACAACACTGACATGTCGGGCCATCTATCATAGTATCACGATGCAGACGAGAATGTATCATGAAGATAAGATGCTAAAAATGGAGGCTGGAATAAAGCTGCCATGCATGAGTCATACCAAACACCTCTGTGGGTGTCCTGCACTCGTATTTTAGGAAAAACACACACACAGGACCAAAGACATGCCCACATTTGTTTATTTTCTCTCAGCTCTGCATCATTATGGTATACTCATTTCACCATAGTCTGGGGAATTTGTTAAAAAAGAAAGCCGAGTAAGGGAAGAATAATCTGCTGTATATTGATCAACAGAGTGATTCCCCTTCAACTTACCGAGCACAGTAACTCTAGCTTGTCCAGACAGCCGGCCGCCTACAGTCTTGGTTTCGCAGCCATACATGTGAGCATCGTATACCTCCACATTGTTGATCCTGAGGGTGCCGTTAGGGAACAACTTAAAACGGGAATCCTGGTAGAGAAAATATAGATTTCCAAATAAATTGTCATGTCACTAAATATTAGGCAAATTTCGCATTAGAAAGGGGGGGGGGCGCTAACGAACCTCAGGTGTGATCATGTTGTTGTTGCGGAGCCAGGTGACCTCAGGTTGAGGGTTGGCTTGAGCGTGACAGTGGAGGTAACCTGGTTTACCTTCTTCTAAATTACTGTCCTGAGGTTTCATCACCCACACAGGGGCAGCTGCGGACACACAAACAGCACATTTAACACCAACAATTGATATTCTACATGTATACTAAACACATCCGCTGTCCCTTGAAGAAACACAGAAAGTGTGGATTAGTAAGGCCCTTTAGCCTGTTTAAATATGGACACCATTAATGATCCCTGTGTATCTGGCAGATGGTCCCAGTGTTCCCATTATGCTCTTGGCATTGGTGAGTGTGACATGAAGGAATGCAGATATATTTGGCATATGCCGTAAATTGTCGGTTCTCTGTTTGCTTGAGTCCGTTTCCAGCTAAAGTTCAAAAGGAGGAAGTTCAACAGTTGGAGTTTAGGGATTGACCGATATTCAATTTTTAGGGTCGATGGCGATACAGATTATTTTACATTAGCCTTAGCCGATACGGGTTACAAAGAGAGCTCCACATGTTAAACACCTTGACTTCTTGATTCCTATCAGTGCTTCTACATTTTGGCTTAATTTGACGTATTATGTAATGCTTTATTGTTCATCTTAGGTTGTGTTCATCCAATTCTAAGACCTGGTACTGGTAAAGATCAGTTGGTATTTTCATTATGCCCAGATACCATATATCTTTAGAAATGAATGCAGATGTTCATTCATTTCTAAAGATGTTTTATGTGTTGGTAAATAGCAGAGGAGCCAAAGTTTTTTTAGTGGCCAAACAAAATGTGGAACTAATTGTTTATTCTGTTTTTGTATGCATAATGAAGCTTGCAGATATCTTTCTGTTTACAGGGATTGATACCCGAAGATAGAATATTTTGTTGGTCATGCTGACCAATTGACTCAATCTTTGTAA